>VWZP01000611.1:245517-385079 GCA_013396995.1 Dicaeum eximium
AAAAAAAAAAAAAAAAAGCGAGAGGGATCAGAATTTTTTAAAAATTACATTTATTTTGGAAAAAATACAATCCCAAACGGATACTGTCCATTATAATGTTTTACCTTAGAATGTGCTATAGAACACCAAAACAAAAAGGAAGACAAGAAGACAAGCCCACTGTCTGTTGGTGAGAAAAGCTGATGAAGGATGCCTTCTCTCCATCTCCCTAGGATCTAGTGGGATTACACACCTCTCTGCCCTACTCAGGACCTCGGTACTGTTTATAAGCCTGCACCTCAGTTATTAGAGAAACACCAATGAGAAATACACCTCAGTTATTAGAGAAGTGTCAATGTTTGGGGTTTTTTCCTAACTTCGGGATAGGCATTTTTTTAAAGTTAAGCAATTTTGTGCTTATGATTATGTGCATTTATTGGAAATATGTGCAAAATTGTGATTAAGTTACCCTTTCAGATATGTGAATGCTAAAAAAATTCATTCCTTTTAATACAAAGTAGATAAAAGAACACCAGTAGAAAAGAATGTTTTGGACTAAATTAGGAGATATAGCTGAGTTCAACAACAATCAACCTCTTCAATGAGAGAAAGAAACAAGCAGTGACTTTTCAAGACCGTAATTTACAATTAAGATCAACTATATAAATGGAAAATGTGATATAACATGAAGCTCAACAGAAAGTTGTTCAGTGCATATAATTACACCAATTACACTTAGGAATTGTATTTACTTGCCAAGAAAGAAATAAGAAATTAAATGGCAATTGTAAAAAGTGACACCACACAACCTTCTCATTCAATCTTACTGAATATAGAATTATAGCAAGATAATATTTTAAATGCTTCAAAAGGAAGACCATCAACTTCTAATTCAAAGCAGTAGCAAAATAAAACATGCAGTATTCATGCTCTGTGATGCTCAGTGGGCAACAAAAATATTAAGCTACTATAAGAAGTCTTTTGAGTTGTGATATACTGGTTTCAGACAAATCTAGAAAGGGAGGTCAATGACACCTTCTTGATATAATTACTAAAATTAATTTATTTTGCCAATTTTCAAACAAAAGCACATTATGGCTTGTGGATCAAATTAGTTTTTCAGGAATGTCTGAAGAATTACAATATCCTTAGTTCAGGTTTGCTGAAGGGTGGTATTTCAATAGATCAGAGAGGGAGAGGAGAGAGTTATATATCCTGGCTCTCTAGGATCAGATTTTCAAAGCTATGTGGATGTTTATCTCTTCTGTAGATACACTGTCAATGATCTTAACAATCTTTTCAAGTCTGAAACTATGAAGGCAAAGACACAAGAAAAGTACATTCAAAATTATATTGAGAATGTGCAATATGTCGTATTCAAAATTATTTGAGAACAAAAAATTTGCTTCTGCATAGCAAAACAGCTTTGCATCTTCTGTTTAAGGTCTAAATTTTCAGAAGTATCAATTTCTAGCTGCCTATAACTTAAATACACATAAATGTAGGTATTTCTTTTTGGATGGCTACCCAATAAAACTCAAAATCAAAAGTAAGGTATATCCAGTTACATTCATCTGGTGTAAGACATCTCAATCAAAGCATATGGAAATCAAGACCTGTATTACAGCAAACATGACAAGTGATTTTGACAGATTATTATCTGGACAGAACCATTAGGAGAAAACATTTTATTTAAGTTCTATAGCATACCAATGGTCTTTATACTTTTAAGTCTTGGTCAACCTTGGTTATTTTTCAAATTATGGCATTATGAAACATTCCAGTCTACATCTAAAATTATCAAATACAGACAATCTAAAGAAGGAAAACCAACTAAAACTTGAGGAATTCAACCAAAGAAAATACTTTATTTAAATATTCTTGAAGATGGAATTATTCCACTGTTTATTTTTGTTTATAAAATTAAATTTCTGAGTAAAGGTGGGTTTTGAAGACCAAATTTTGAAATTTCAGAATTTTTTAAAGGAGACTTTTTGACATAAAATGAAACAGAAATCTTTGTCTGTCTTCCAAACCAGAAAATGCACCAAAACTAACATTTTTTTCATAGAGAAATCCATGTGTGTTATTCTCGTACATTTCAATACAGAACACTTTGATGAAAAAATCCTGAGTTCTACATTTCGGGCTTCCCCTTGTTTAGTTTGCTCTTCTTCAGAAATACTGAGAATAGACTAGACTGGTCGTGATAGTACATGATCCAGAAATCCTTTGTGTCACAGATAGATAACAAGAAACATTTTTCATTTTTTTCCTCCAATAAAAGAGAGAAGTTGTTCCAGGAATAGTAACACCTGTATTTTTCAAAAAATGCTGTTTCTGTCACCAGTAAGTCATGAAGCAGAGAAGAATTACAATACAAAAGAGGAGTAGATGCCACTGCCATATTCCCTGAAGGTGATATTGAGGTAATGGGGATAGATTAGATGACCTTTGGAGCTCACTTCTAACCTTATTTCCTACAGACTATGATATCTTCACCGAGTTCCAGAGAGAAGGCAGATAAGAGCTGATTTCTTTGGGGAGGTATTAGTTAGACTACAACCACAACAGAATCGCTGGAAGAGTAAGTGGATATATCATTCCATACAACAAAAATACTGACATTTCCACGGAGACACACAAAGTCTAAGAAAGGCATTTCAGAGAATAATAGAAAGTATCAGGTAATATGAATTAGGAATACCTGAAATTTTGTCTTGTATTCAAGTTGCTTAATGTTGTCGGTTACTGATTTTTGGCTGAGATAAAGATGAGGTTTGGGGATTTGTAACTTTTCAGCAGATTAGTTTTCAGACACAGCAAAACTCCTCAAAAGCTTTGGAAAAGTACATGTTTTAGCTAACAGAATAATTACTCAATCCAGTACAGCAATTAAGATATCTCTAGTGTTGATGTGGACTCCGTGCAGGCTTTCTCCTCTGTTTGCAGTGGAAGGATTTTGTGTATTGAGTAAAAGAAGTATAACTTCTGTCTTTACAGTTTAACAGAGTTTAGTGATCTGACTTTGGCTAGCCATCCTCTAGTCATTCCTTACAACCCTTGTCTTCAAAACCCCTGATCCCAGAAACTTGAATATAATCCTCTGTGAAGACACATTTTCTCTTTCTGGGCTGATACATCAGTCTTACCCAAATTGGAATGACTTTCTCCTCCTGATAGAAGAGAGTCCTTCTGAAGGTATGGGTGTGCATGGAAAATAGCTCCAGAGGCTGTCACTTTTAGAAAGAGGCAATGATATTGAATTGATATACCTCTGAAATTGTTCTTAAAGTGATAAGCCCATGGCAATTTAATTGTTCCTTATTTAAACTACAGTTGAATACAGGAAAGTTATAGTGCCCCAAAAGATTTAAGCTGGTTTTGCTGCATGTTGTTCACTGGAAAATGCATTATATTTTCTGTTTAGCAATTTTGCATTAGCCATTCATAAGATTGATATCTGTTGTTTTGAACAGCTTTATGCCACTTTAATGGTAACACCTTTTTAGAGAATATGATTAGATAAGCTAATACTTCTGTATTATACTGATATTGATATTGATATTCATAGAATATGATAAGATAAAAAACCTGCAAACAGTGATAAAGCTATGGCAGTAAGGAGAAATGCCCTTTCTGCCCAGTCCAGTACAGCTCCACCAGATGTTGCTAGAAATTGCCAGCTTGCTTGCTTTGGTGGCAAATACTTTGCATGTTGTTTAGGCATCAGTGACCATACAACATATTTCATTATTACACAGATGTTCTATTAGTGGATCAAGCTTTCTAAAAGGTGACTCGATTGCTTAAAAAGATCAACTATTACCCCTGCCTGACAAATAAAACTTATAGCCCTATTCAGGAATTTATGTGAATTTCAGTGAATCATGACCTAATGATTTCTTCACTTAAGATATGAAAAAGGACAAAATAAAGATGGGAAATCAATGGTGGTGTTTTATTCTCTATGCAGCACTTACAGAGTATGCTTGTCTACACATGAACTGTGAACTGCTGCAACTGAAGGAGAACCTTCTCCAGCAAGACTGAAGGAGATAGCTTTTGTTAAAGCCACCTTGGTATAAAAACTAGGGGATAGGAAGAAAATTACTCAGGGCAGAAAGCTCAAAAAACACCCTGGTTTAGAACAAATACATGGCCAGCCTGATACAAAGGCAGACAGATGAGGAGGAATGTTATGAAGTGGAGCGAGGAGCTGCTGTGCAATGGTTTTACCTTGCAGTGCACAACCCTCCCTTTACAAAGTAATGTAGGCCCCGGATGCTTGAACCTGACTCCTCAGAACTAGATCGATTCCTAGTTGTCAGGTCTTCCTACTGCTGCCTGTTGTGCAGTCTGCTTCCCTGATTTTCTTTGTGTTTTGCCTCTCCTACTACAGACCTTGGATGTGCACTCATATTCCTTACCCGCAGGAGGCAGGACTCTATTCATTGCAAGTATCACCACACGCCGATGTATTTAAGTTATGATCTTTAAACCCTGAAACTGCCTTGTTATCTTATCCAGACAAATAACCTTCTAGTACTTATTCTTTCACTATTGCTTTCAGGGAAAACAACACCCGCCCACTTCCCTCTGTTATAACTCTTCCAAGTTCATGCCAAGCGTTCAACAGAAAACTCTTCCCACACATTTGACAACTTCGTGTAAACAAAGCACATCTTACATCACTCCACAGCTATTTTCAATCACTTACTTGCAGCCATCTAGAGAAGAAATGGCAGTTCCCATGACACCATATCACCTGATGTGAGGTGATATTTCTATGAGATTTCTATCATAGAAATATAGAATGGTTTGGGTTGGAAGGGACCTTAAAAAAATCATCATCTTCCAACCCACTGCTATGGGCAGGGACACCTTCCACTAGACCAAATTGCTCAGAGCCCCATCCAACCTGGCCTTGAACAATTCCAGGAACAGGGCATTCACATCTTCTCTGGGCAACCTGTTCCACTGCCTCCCCACCCTTGCAGTAAAGAATTTCTTCCTAATATCTAATCTAAACCTGCTCTCTCTCTCAGTTTGAAGCCATGCTTGCTTCCCTTCAAATATGGAACTATCTAGCTCTCTAATAACATTTTATATCATAACTTTTAATCTTTTAAATAACATCAACAGGTTGCAATTATCTTCTGGTAAACAGCCCCAGGGAAGCCTACCATAAGTCCAACCAAAAGTCTACCTTTCTTCTAGCAAACAAGTGCAACAGCGTGAATGCCTCTTTTTGGGGGGAAATGGTGACAACAGCAATTCCTTTCCTTCTTGGAAATTTAGGTGGTGTTTTTAGCATTTGTGACAGTTATTGACAACTGCTTTCAATTATTGTTAATGTGAAAACAGAATGAAATGTTTCTAGATAATTTTTTAGATTTATCTGTTTGTAGATAGTTTTCAAATATTAATTGAACACTTCAGAGAAAGCTATTTGCCAATAAAAAAAAGCCTGTTCGGGTGAAGAACTTTTCAATACACCAAATGCAAAGCCACACCACTATGAGCTCATAGTCTTAATCATCTCCCACTGATTTTTACTGCACCTTGTTGTTCTGGCATATAGCCCATACTTTTCCAGTGAACAGAAAATAGCATCTTAATCAGAGTTACATGCATATCATACTGCATGTAATAAGATAAAACACATGCATGTAATATATATATATATATATATATACATTCTTTTCTTACGTACCTTACAATAAAAATGTATACACAAACCTATGAATTTACCGTAGTGATTTTTCAGAAATGTTATATAAATATGACTGAAATCAAGAAATCTTCTCAAATGCATATTAAAAGTGCACATAAAATAGCGATTTAGAAGTGATTTCTCTATGCTCACAGATTTAACAGTGCATTGCCAGGCTTAGATAACACTGATGTAAGCACAACAGTTAGTACATGCTAATGCCAACTCACACAGACAGGAATTCAGGGCAATCATCCAGCCCCAATGGAGGATAGATGTGGAAGAGTTTTGCCTGCCAAATTAGTAATGTCTCTGATACAAGCACATGAGGTGACAGAAAGGACACTTCACTGACATGCATCACCTCTACTGGGGTAAAAACTTCCCTGTCAACAAAATTTTCTCTGCCAATTACTTATGTTGCATTTTATACAGCTATGCAGCACAAATTGAAAAAGAAAAAAAATAGAGAAGAAAAAACACAATCCAGGGCTTTTAACTTTCAAAATAAACCATAATTTTTACATAATGAGGGACATAACTTTCTGTATTATGCAACTCCTTCCTCTGTCTCTTTAAGCTGAATTTTCCTGGCGCTAAGGAATGAGGGATTTTTTTCTATTGGAAAAGTGATGCCAAATTCATTGATGTGTTCATTATCTTTTGTTGTGTTCATTATCTGTTTTTAAGTAACAGATATTTTAATTATTTGCAGAGATCTTTACTTACATGTCATTTAGTGGGGCCACTCTGATTAAATTGTGCAAACAGTGAAGCAAAATGGGAAGATTTATGACATATCCTTCATGTATCAAAAAACTGCACAAGAATGGCTTTTCACAATGTTTTCCCGGGTGTCAGAAATAATCCAGCCAAGTTTATGATTAATTTTTACACAAGATGTTACTGAAAGATTAAAACTGTTGTGATATCTAGGGTGTGAAAGTTAACTTAGTTCACTCACAACAAATCTGCTTTAAGATGATGTAATCCGGTACTGATTCTCCTAATTGCTTAGCCACGGGCCATAAATGTGTCAGTTCTCTCTTCTTGATTGCTACAGTGTAGTACAGTGATAAAACCAGTAAAATACAGGGGCTGACTAATGCTTTGGTTACTGGTCACACGTGTTAAAGCAGATTAAACGTTGTTGAAAGGTCATATTTGCAACTGAAGTCGAAGAAAGAAGGACAATGTCGGTCTTTGCTTCACAACCCTTTCTGTGAAGAAATCCTTCCTGATGTCCAACCTAAACCTCCCCTGGCTTAGCTTGAGGTAATTTCCTCTCATCCTGTCACCTGTTATCTGGAACAGGAGGCAGACCCCCACCTGGCTACAACCTCCTTTCATGGAGTGTAGAGGGTGATAAGGTCACCCCTGGCCCTCCTCCAGGCTAAACAATTCCAACTCCTTCAGCCGTTCATAGGCCTTACTCTCTACACCCTTCCTCAGCTCCGTTGCATTCTCTGGACAAGCTCCTCAATGTCTTCTTGTAGTGAAGGAAGTATGTCCCAGAACTGAACACAGCACTTGACGTGTGGCCTCACCACTGTTGCATACAGAGGAAGAATCACTTTCCTAATCCTGACCTCTTTCCTCCAATAACATAAACTGATACAATTAAAGAAAACTTAAAATAAACAAAAATGTCTGGGCACAAGGTACACATCCTCAGGATTTATCACATATGAAAGACTTACAGCTGATGAGGACTACGATCTCCAGCTTCCAATGTTTTCCTGACAACACAATTATTTCTTTTCCCTGGAGGTCTCTTTTTAATGATAACCTCACAGAGCTAACCAAACCTGCTTGGTGGGACGTTTATAGTCTTGAAGCAAAATCTGGGCCCATTGTTATCAGTGTTTCAGTCTGATTGTGTCTGCCCAGTATCTTTATGGTGCTCAGGTGTCCACTCCTGTTACCTGCTTACAAATACATCCATAATGACAGAACTGTGATTTCCAGTATACTACTGCACTGCTGTTCTATGCTCAATCTTTTCACACAGCGACATTCCATGAAAAAGAGGTATGGGCTTTTCTTGGAAATAAATCCCAACATTATCTATATCACTGCCAAGTTGGAAGCAAACAATCCTGACTAAGCAGTCATGGATAGATGGTGGTATGGATCAAAGTGGGGTCCTCACTGTTGGGTGCAATAAACAATCAAGCCATGGTGCCAAACAGGATGACTAACCCACACAACCTCCTATCCCTAAGGTGAAGAGGAGGAAAAAATTCTGACTTCTAAGCAGGGATTGACCTCATGTGACATGTCAACAATATGCAACTGCTAGTTCTAAAAGTTCAGGAAATTTCTAAAACTATATTAAAATGCCTTAGTAGAAATATTAAGAGAGTCAACATTGGGAAATTACACATTAAACCTCATCTTGAATATAGAGACCGATGGTGGAACTAAAAGTCAGGGAATTTAGAAGTCAAGCTATGATGAGTCTACACATTTCGTACAAAAATGATGGCATGCAACCCAAACTCAAAAACAGATCTGATCTTTTTAAAAGACCAATTTCATAATGTGAAAATAATTCTAAGCTAAATCAGACTGAGAAAATAATTTGAACACAGAAATGGTCACATGAAATGAAAGCTGTTTAGAATTCTTATTTCTAACGCCCATAAACCAAATTTTTTCAAATCTAAGAAAAATCTACACTAATCTAAAAAATAGTTTCAAATTCCATTATTTAAAGAAGATACTGAAGCTAGGAAATGTATCAAGTTTATGTGAGGAGCAAATAGATGAAAAAAGAAATCAATTGTTGGAAGATTTAAGGATAATTTAAATGAGTTTCAAGACATACCAGGAACAACAGAGGATCTATAAATCGTATCCATCACAAATCATGCAGAAGAGGCTGAAAAGTTCAATAAATAATTACTTTCTGCATTTAGGAAATAAAACAGGATAACCTGCTCTGACCAAGTGATGAGAATATAGTACCTTTCAACAACATCTCAGGAAGATATTCAATGACAGCTACTACAATCAGATATTTTTCAATCAGTATACACACAGCTAACTCATAGATGAGAGTTTTATGATAGCCTAGTGGTTCCTTGCTCAATTAATGCTGATCTTTAATGTATCTCAAAACTGCAGAGAAGTTCCAGAAAACTGGATGAAAACCAGTATAATATCAATATTCAACAAATGGCAAACAAACAAAATAACCCAGGTAGCTCTGACAACATAATATTGGCCCCAGATACAATAACGGGGTGGTCATCACAGGATTTTTTTTAAATAAGAAACTAAAAGAGGACAATATAATTAATGCTAGCCAATATAGCCTAATGTCTGATAAAGGGTATGCTGATGAAGCTTTTCTAAAGCAACAAATATTTGGATTCTAAAATAATATTGCCAGAAATTCAACACAGCCCAAACAAAGAAGGTCTCAAAATGGAAGTTACTATATTGAGAACATATATTTTTCCTGAGATACCAGGGTGGTATATTTTTGACCTTATGTCCTTTAACATCTTCATCTGGAAACATAAAATCATTACAGATATAATTTGTAGATAACATAAAAGCTGATGTTGGGGATAATCATGAAGAAGATGGTTCAATGGTACAGTGTGGTCTGGATTTCTTGATAATCTGGATGCATGAAAGCAATTAGTGGTTCATACCATCAAATGTAAATGTAAACCCACACACCCAGTACAAAAAGAACTCTGTGAACACTTCTGTGGCGGGAGACTCAGTCCTTCAGAGAGTTAATGTATTCCTATTTGTGGCCAGAGAACATTGTCTGCAAAAAGGCATTACACTTCTTTCCTGCCTAATATGGCTGCTAGTAAATATTGGTGTAAGTGATGAGGTCTGCACTTCAAGAGGTTTCAAAGAACAGTTATGAAAGTCTATGAAGGCCTTGTTTAAAGAAGAACAAAAAGGAGACATAATAATTTTGCTTATAAAACAGAAGGTGAGAAGGGAGCCCATTGAGAACAATAACCTGCATGGGGAAAAAAACCCTTGTAACAGAGGTTCCTAACTGGAAAGGCAAAGTTTTTAAAAGATTCATTGGCTGACAGCTGAAATTAACAAAAAACCAACAAAAATATCAGATTTTTGACTACTACATAACTATAAACTATAACTATATAAAATATCAATTTTCTATATAAATATCAGATTTTTATCAAACACAAAAATATCAAAATTTTGACCTACCATATAACTATAAACTATAACTACATAAAATATCAAATTTTCTCTCTATATATATATGTATATATAACTATATAAAATATCAAATTTTCAAGACCTACTGTCTCATTTGTCAGTAATGAGACAGTAACTGCCAATTATTTTGTTGACTTGTTTGCCAGTGAAAATTTCATTAACTTTTTTGCTTTCTTCAAACAAAATTCAAGAAATTTTCAGTCTTAGAGGTTTAAACAGGGAGCTGAACTGACTGACCACAAAAGTTCCACGAAAACATTAACACATTGGAAAGCAGCAAGGTCCAGAAAGCAGAACTCCAGATTAATAGAGAGAATAACCCACTGCTCTTAGCACTGTCCCTGATAGATGGCATTGACTCACTCAATTCAACGTTCTGGTCCACATCTCCCTTCATCATTTGGAGACAACAGTGCTTGTAAAATATTATACATGTACAATTTTCTTATTTTTGCTCAATATTCTGGCCTCATATAAATAGTTAAATTGATCCAAAATGCAGCATCTCCTTTCCTCAAAATCAATACTTCTATTAAAATAACAGGCTTCTATTAAAATGGCCTAGGAGGGAATGCATGTTATATCCAGCCTCCAGAAAAACTCTTTAATGTCTTTTATACAGGGGACCGAAGCATTTCAGCAGATCATTCCTTGCTCTTTCTCTAGTGGCCAAAATCACCCATAAATAATTTTATTTTTCTCTGTAATTCATTACTTATGCACTAAACTGGAAAGTACCTTGCACAAATAGAACAAATTATTAGACAAATTATCTTAATATCACCTTTTATTTTAGAGATTTACAACTTATTCATACCTATGAAATGGGAGAACTAAGGCAGATGCCATGACCATTCTGCAAATCACTGATCTTCAAAACTGTACTCATCACAGGTTGGCTGCTGCTGATTATGGTCACATCAAATTTGTGATCAAGTCTTTAAGAGCATGGCATAAACTATTTCAAATATCAGATTAGGAAAAATTAGGATGATTCTAATTGTAAAAGTTTTTGAGTGATCTCAGAAACATGCAGCACCTAAATCCTAATTTTACCATAGTAGATAGATATCCTTTGCTTAAATCCTTTGCTTATAATCATTTGCTGTTTTTCCCGATCTGAATATGATCACTTTTTGTGGCTATGATGAAATATTTCCTACAGAAAAATAATATTGTTGCCTGGAATATTAGTTGATATACTTTAAATGGCAGTCAATCTCCTCTGTGTTATACTGCTTGTGGTTCTTAGAATAATGGCTAAAAGCTCCAGGTGATTGCTCATTTGTCTTTTTTAAAAAATCACCATCCTTAAAAAAGATGAAGAATTCTCACTGAGAGAAAATAGTAGTTGAGACTATAAAATTCAAATAAATAGCACCAACATTTTCAATTGAACGCTTGACATCAAGATCTAAATACAGGGTAAGTACCTAATCTGGTGAATAAACATGGGTTTAGATGTAGGAGTTTAACCTTAGCTATCCAGAAGGAAATATTCTAGCCATTCCCTTTAAATGCTGAGTATTTAATATTAACACATATTAAAAGTTACAGACATGCTAATTTTAACACCTACATGATGACAGCTTTTATTTATTTCGAGTAACAGTTGGGATTTTGTTTACATTAAGGTACAAATTTAAAGTCAACTAGCTTACTTCACTTTTATTCCTTTTACAACAGAGTAGCAGTCAATCCACTAAAGGGAAATGTCTTTAAAGTATCACATAGTTTTAAAAGAACAGCCTCATCATGATATCCTGCTCTCTTGCTTCAACAGCCCAAGGCAGTTTAATTATGGCAGACTTCATCTTAATTCCTATCCCTTTCTCTTCTTCCCCTTTTTCCACATCTATCACAATCCATTTGAATTAGAATCAAAGACTACAAAATGTTTACAAGACTGTACAAGCCGAATACTCCTTTCCTAATCTGAAATGGTCTCAAAACCATTGTAATGTTTGTACAGGTGGGCTTGGAACTTGCCATCCAGGGCTTTGGAAATCAAACGCTGAATAAATTCTTACATTTCCTAAGTGCTTTATGTTATCAATAGCCACATGAAACCATGTCACTTCATACAGATCAAACACAGTTAAAGACATTTCTTAGTAACAACTGCTTAGAGCAGCAAAAAGAGAGAGAGGCAAGGTAGGCAGAATCACTGAGAGCTGTATTGCTGAACTCTGCAGAAGGCTCCTTCAAATAAATATTTCAAACCTTTATATGAATATTTTAAGCATGACAACTACACATAAACACACAGCCAAAGTGCTCAAATCCACTCAAGAAAGACTATTAAGTCATCAACCTGCTTCTGACAGGATCCACTGAATATGGCAACAGTGAGAAGTCAGGAGACAGTTGGAATCATTTCAAGACTGCTAATTTAACTTGTCTTAAAACCAACCAATGCTCAACGTGTCATCATCAATGTCATCTCATCGCAGTCTGAAAAGCCTTTGACCTAAAGCAAAAAGGTCCCCAAGTGCCACCCTTCTTGTCTCCTGGTTGAAAATCTAATTGGTTCTGCTGACAGGCTTGGGAATTGGTAGGAAGGCTGTTCAGTTAATCTCCAAGGGCCAGCAAAGAGCTCAGTATCCATCTCTGAGCTTTGCTCCCTGGCTGTCGTAAAATGACTCTGATGGTAGTGCAAGCTCTTATGCTTCAGCTGTCTTCTGACTTCTGTTAAGTCAAATCCAATAAAGTTTGTCACTCAATAATCTGAGAGCTACCCAACAAAACCTCTTTGATCAATAACAGCTTGCCTGCTTGCACTGAGGAAGGTGACCTATTAAAGATTAAAAACACACCTGCTGCTTGCAGCACAGAACATCTTTTTTTACTTTTACATAAAAATTCATCCATTAAAATAAGTTTAACAGCTACAACTATATATAAATATTACATGCCAGGAAGCTAAAATAAGATTTTAAAAATATTTTACCTATATTAAAGTGCTTTTATTAAATTTGAGTCACCTCTTTTCTTAAAATCCGAAAGACCTCATCCAAAAGGCCTCTCACCACCCACTTGTAACTTTTACTTTAGACACCTCCGTACATTCTTCTTTGTTTTAAATTTTCTGCCTGCTAATAGCAAACAGCTCTGTTTTAGCGACAGTCCAGTAATCTAATTTGTTTCTGCCTATTTGCTTATGCCAGAACACAAATATTCATGTTGCCAGGAAATGCAATTTAAAATTTTAATTATATAACTCTTCCCCTCTGTTTGAGAAATTTTCTTGAACTGTAGATACACTTTATCAGAGGCTATGATCAACAAGTGCTTTACAAAGCCCTGAGAAAGAAAAACTAGGCTGATTGTTTTTGTTGTTGTTAAATTTCTTCTGAATGATCAGGTATTAATTGAGCTACCTTATTTGATATTTTACAGAAAACAGGAGAAGGCTATAGGTAAACAAAGAATGAAATTAAAGGTGTAGTACTCATTAATAAATTTCTGAAGGAACAAATTGCAAACAATAAACTTGACTGACTGAGCCATCAGTGCCTGTTTGGAATGGGTTATCAATCTCCCAGAAAATCACAGAGACCCTCAGAGCAGTAAATTCAGGATACATGAAGTAAGCAGTGTATCTGGTGATTGTCACGATTTGTTTAACCTGGTGTCCTTCAGGCATCCATTTAAAGGAGTAAATAGCAGCTAGAGAGTGACATGACATTTCAAAGCAACTAGGAGATACAGATCTGTATCTTCAATCTAAATTAAATAAATATTTGTCTATAAATTCCCTGAATTTATTAAAAAAAAAGAAAATAAGACAACAGTTCTGGAAAATATAAATATTTTTTACGGTTTACGCTGTCATTAGTTACTACTTCCCAATAAAGTAAAATATTAGTCTATGGATGCTGAGACTAGATGAACATGAAACAAGAATTACACATTAGGTAAACCTACTTCAGTATCTGCAAAGAGGTCTGAAATTACAAACTGTGACAATCAGACACCAAACAATTACCATAAATAAATCCTCTGCAGTGAACATCAGAGAGACAGTGCTACCTGTGCAAAGTGCTTCTGCAGCTTTGCAAGGCTTCTCTCCTTGCTGCTCCTGAAGGGGCCCAACAGGCAGGTGTCATGCTGTACGCTGCCTTGTTGTCAGTCAAGACTCTTTTTTGCAACAACAAGGCTACAGGCTCTGAGCTGTCAGAAACACTTGTCTGTCCAGAAACATTAAATGCACTCTAATAAGGACAAAGCCTGGGGTGTGGGTAGAGGCACCATCCAACAGTGCCTCCAAAAAATGTCAGCTACACAGACTAAACTTTGAGTAGTAGATTCCCAGCAAACCTAACCTAAAACACCAAACCCCACAACCTAAGGCATATATAAATGCAAGTGAGAATCAAAAAATGTCTTGATCATTACAGTCGTGAAATCTCTTGTAGAAAACGAATCTGTAAGAGAGTCACATCTTGGTGTTACAAGTTTAACAGGAGATAATGAAAACAAATGTTTTTATTATACATTATAAAACATATGCATGGTTTACAGAATATCCTAAGAAATACATGTATTAGATGCTAACAATACCTGCACAGAAAGTTCAGCTCCATAAACATTGCCAGTTACTACTCATCAATTCAGTGGGTGCAGTCAACTGCACTTGTTCTGCTGGGCTCTCAGTAGGAGACATCAGAGTATCTTCACCTTTTCCCACTATCCAAAACTGCCAGAGCCTACATCAAAACCACTCTTCTTCTGCACAGCTCTCTAACTATCTGTGAGGAAAGGAGTAAGGGGCATCAGAAGACTGATATGGGAAAGACACAGAAGATCTGTATAACTATTCCCATTGCACTGAGCCTTTCCATTTCACACATTTCTAGCAGCCAGAAGTGGCCAGCTTGGCTTCTGCCTTTGAGAAACAGTTGGTATTTATCAGGTAAACACATACCATTTTCATGCTGTTAATTAATCAGTGTTTTCTTTTCCATGTTGGAAAGCCAGAATTGTGTTAGGCTTCTAACATATCACAACACTGCGGAACTTATTTATGCCCTGGGGACTCATCAAGGGTCTGTGCCCACGGGAGCTCTTTCTGAAGCAGTTCAGTGGTCTGTAGTTATTGATGAAGAAAGCTATAATGAGAAAGTGGAAGCTTAAGGTAGCTAGATGTCTTTTTTGATCACTGGATGGTATCAATGTCTGTATGATTTGTTAGTTGGTTGATTACATTACTTCATTTTCTTCTTCATAACAAATAACTGCTATTCATAAATACCTATTTGTGGCCTGATTTGCAAAGTTGCGTGGCACTTGTAGTTAAGTAAGAGGAAACTAGACAAAGACCAAATAAAGTGTTGTGGAATGCTAAGTAGCTTAAAAAAACACACCTTACACATGTCAACTTGGGCATTCAAAATATAGGCTGGCACTTTTCTCTGTGGCTCATTCCTCTTTTAATAATGTCATCTCACCTCACAGGGGCTTTGTGAAAATTAATTAATTACGGTTTGTGAGGCATTCAGATGCTAATGATAGCTACAATGGAAAGAAAGCCTATGGAGAAATTAATAGTTTTGAATTCAATGTAATGATTGAATGTGAACACCACATGTGGGTCACATATTGGCCAATAAGAATAACAGAAAACATGAATAGCTGCTCATTCACTGATCTCTGTTACTATGTACACTGAATGAGAAAGGAGTCCTGTGGTAAAAACCATAATATATATGTAGATAAATAAAAATAGTACTTCAGTACATAAACCTGAAATGCTGAGATGATAGGTAACAAGCAAACAGAGCTGCCTGATTTCTCAGCTTTTGAACATTAAATTTTGTAAGCACTTAATTTCTCGATAAAAGAGTAAATTTTAAAAAAAGAAAAAAAAAGACCCTAAAAGATAATTTTTTGTTTGTTTCACAACTGTCCCTGCAACATCAAAACCCATATAAGTGTAGTAAGTGCTGGGCTACTCAGTAGAATCCAGGTATTTGCTGAGAGCAGAGGAATGCCATGTGCAGGTGATAAATTGAGGAACAAGGCCCTAAACTTCACCATGCAAAGCCTGATCCTGCAGAGTGTCAAAATGTATCTATGACTGACTCCGTCTCAGTGTAGGACACAGTCCTACAGACACAGAAAGACACAGAGCTCCCCCACCTCTATGGGAAGATGGTTCTACAGAGCAGCACATTTGGATCCATTTAAATAAAGCTTCCAGGTAGCTTACATGAGCAAATATTAGAAATTATTTTGTAGATTACTAGATGCTTTGTATGCCAAACAAACTACAGTCTATAAGTCAAACTACAGTATTGTACAATCTGTTACATCAGTATACAGGGGAGTATCTCCATGATAATTCTTCACACCTTCTTAGCAGCAACCAGAAGGAGAATTTGGCCTTATTTGATTCACTGAGAAACATTATTAAAAAGTAACACCATATTTTCCAAATAGGTATGCTTGGTTGCAGTCAAGACATGGACAGGCTGAAGCAAACACTTCGGGGTCTGGGCTCTTTTGACATGACTTAATATTGTCATTGTGCTGTTGTTACTTTTGATAGCAGCAAAATTATAAAAAACAAACCAAGTGATTCCTCATGCCCTGTTTTAAGAAGATGCCTGATGCAAAGACTGTTCCAATTTTTAACACTTTTCATACACACAGTTTGGTACATGCAAGGCAGGGTTCTTATTTGCACAAGCTCCCCTATTCCCCCTCTACAGATACCTTCCTATTGAGAAGACTTCAGTCTAGAAATGAATTTTCATTTTCTTGTGTATAATATGGACACAACAAAATTCACATGGTGCTCTAGCTGAGATCTTGCTAATCTACTTTGATTTCAGGAACATAAATAATTTCCTCTGACCCATGTATTCTCAATGCAGCATAATTTCAAAGGTCCTTCTCATATTGATTTTAATATTGCATATTTGTTCTTCTAGCTTCTTTTGTCTTTGATCAAGGTTAACTATCCTAGTCATATTTTCAAGGTTTCCTTTTCTGACATTTGTATTTGTAAACATTTAATTAAAATAATTAGAAAAGGTTAAGATAGTGCAATAAGTAATATCAAAATCACAAAAAGTCTCTCATGGAGAGAGCAAAAACACTCAGAGTATGTATTTGAGAGATGAGAGAAACAATTAATTACAGAGATAACGTTTATCATAAGTTTCTATTCATCATTTCTAGTAATAGAAGAACAAAAGGATATGCAATGAAATTGAGAGATAATATATTTTAAATCTGATATCAAAGGAACTTGTTTCTAGGAAGGAAAAAACCCTACACCAAACAAACGATGAAATTGTTATATGAAATACAGGTTTTATAGACAACATGAAGTCTTCCAAGTTGTTCCAGACACCTGCCTAAACAATATATAATGTATAAAATATACAGATTAACACCTAGACTCAGTCAGACCAGAGACTCATCTAGACTATCTAGTCTGTGAGAGTAACAAGTACACACTGCTATCATACATCAGGTCAAACAATCAGCTCATACATCAGGTCAAAATTGCAATAAACTCAGGTTGTATTCATATCTTTAAATGGTCATTCCTGATGGACTTTTCTTCTATGGAATTGCCCATCTCATTTTGATTCAATACACAATTTCAGGCTTAAAAAGTATTTTACACCAATAAATTCTGTGTTGCCTGCTGGCTTTATTAGGGATATCTCCCCGTTCTTGATTTACAAAAACCAAATGTGCTTAATCTTCTCCTCGTTTGTTATTCACATTTCTAGACTACCCCCCATAATTCAGTTCTTTTTGAACTGTGGGATCTTAACTCTAACTACTCTATGATGTAGAAACTCTTCTGTTATCCCAGTAATCCACATTTTTCTTCTCTGTGCCCCTCCTCATTTTCGTACATCCCATGTGAGATGAGAGAATGAGACTGAGACTGTATGAAGCACTTAAGAGACAGGTTTATCATGCAGAACAGTAATCTGATTTCTAGCATTGCTTGCTCTTTCCAAAATCACCAAGCATCTGCCAGTGTTTTCTTCATGTTAGTTTTACCTGTTCCAGAGCCCAACAATGCATATACACACACTGATATGTATTTTTCATTAATGTTCCTTTGTATTTATGGATATTTAATGTAATCCATAATTTTATCAACTACTCATTCAGCACCATGAGCTCCCACTCATGACAGTGCAGCTCAGAGTATTCATCTTTGGTGGATTCTGATACTAATTCCCCTCACTATGTAAACCAATCACTTTATTCTAATCCTTTTCTTTCTACCATCAGGTACAAATTCAAAAGGCTCCTTTCTACATCATGACAAACTGGCTAATGGGCTGGTAATTCTCCAATCTGAAATACCGATCAGCCTCCAACTCCATGACTCACTTCTTTTAAGAGTTCAGTGATGGAGCACATCTGGTCTTGAATAAAGAAGGTCTTTGATTTTCAGTTTGGTGATGATTTGGACCTGAAATTTATCATTACATTACAACTCTCTCCCTTAGTCTCAAGTCACAGCTGACTTCATTAAATAGCTCTGTTTACCCAAGTTTGCATTTTTAAATCAATTACTTAGGAACCAAAATACTTTTATCTCCCCATTTAATCTGAACTGAATGAATGAGATTATTTGCTATAATCAGCTCTTCTATGACAGACTTACAGTAAACAAGTCTCAAACGGCATCGGATCTTGCTGACCCGGCGACAGCGTGATGAAGTCTGTTAGCTATCACATTCAGACACACAGAGAAAAAATGCTAGGGATTCTGACAAAAGAGAAGGCAGGATTCTACAATAACAACAGAACTCCCAGCAGCACTGAGCTCTCCAATCATATCCAGACTCACAAATTACATGAGAAGTCATTGCATGACAGATTTATAGTGCCACCTGAATGGAACTTCTTTTATCATTTTTCCAAAAATTTATTTGGCTATATCAGATTTTTGCAAGTATACACTCTCTCTCTATTTCTGTAAAATACAGAATTTTTGGGAGGAGGATTTGCATAATCACACATGAAAAAACCCCAAGAATTTTTATCAAAGGCTCTTGTAAAACAATATTCTACATTAGTTCATTTTCTTCACTGCAATTCACCTTTTAGATTAGTCTTTTAACTCAATTGCCCCTCTTACGACTGCTATAACATTCTCCTGTCTGTTTTTCTAAGATACTATATGCATTACTGAATACCATTTAGAAAAACTTGTGTGCTCTTTCAGTTTAAAATCAGCCAGAGGAATTGTACAACCATCCACCAGTCACTTCCCACATTTCACTCTCTGAAGCTCTTCCGTATTTGTAATCTCAGCCCTTAAAGGAGATTATTCCAGACAATGAAGTAAGTTCTGTAAATTTGAAAAAAAAAATCCTCATTTTGCCAAAAATTGAGTTTCATGGACTTGCAGAGTGTAACAACTTCTTCCTATGCCTCTGACCTCTCCTTACTTCATTGTACTTCAATCTCCTTCTCTGTGCACTGAAACAAATTCACTGAAAATCAAACAAGCCCAGCACCTTGTTTTCCCAGCTTTGTTTGAGCAGCTTTTATCAGTTCTATCAATAGATAGTTATCTAGGATTCTCTCCTTTCCTACAACAACCTTATGTAAAACAGTCTGTAGATCCCAACAAGTCTATCAATTTAGCCTAACATGGAATCTCAGAGTCTTGACCAGGTCCTGCCAGCCACTCCCAGAGCCCTGACTCTTTCTGGTGTGCAGGTCACCGCCACAGTATACAATAAGGAGCTTTCCCAGTGGTGCCCTCTGGAATTATAGGAAGGATTAAAGCAGTTATGGGCAATAGGAAAAATGATCCTTCAGCTTTCAGTTGGTGTGATGTAGTAATAGGTGAAAAGAAGAGTAAAGCTGAAATGTTTCAACTTGACAGTGACGCTCTTAGAAAACCTTTAAGTTGGAATTCATAAAAACAATCAACTCATAATAATAGTAAAAGTCTTGCTTATAGGCTATCATAAGGAAATGCTTTAGCTACATTTAAAAGGCTTTAGAATAGTGCCACTGGTGATACTGTATTTAAAGGTCAGATGGCCTACTGCCATTGTCATTTTTTTTGCTGCCATGTCAATAAAAACCTCAGTAAAACAGGCATCTGAGTGCAAAGTAGGAAAAATAGTTACGAAACTACTTCTGTTACACAAGATTGAGTGTTTGGGTCCTTCTTATGTAAAAAAATTAAAAAGAGCAAGAAATACTCAAGATTTTACAGCTCAATTTCAGCTATAATTTTGAAATGCTTTCTGAAACTTTTTTATCTAACAAATGCCAATTACCTTCCCAAATACTAATGCATTTTCTCAAAATCAGATAAAACTGTAATCTGAGTCACAGTAAAAATAAATGCAATGATGAATTTGGGACTGTTGAAGTACACCAAAACCAACCATGGCCCATTTACCAAAAGCATTCAAAGGATCCCAGGGAAAGTAAAGAATGAATGTTCACAGAAAAAAAACCCACCAAAACAAACAAAACACCACAAAAATAAATAAAACCCAAACCAAACAAAAAACCCCCTAAAACCAAACAAAAAACCCCAAACCAATTAAAATAAACCCCAAACCAAGAAAAGTGTGTCATTTACTACAGTCAGATATTTAAGTGGATAGTTCATATTCAAGCATATTATTGTTCTCCTGCTTATGCTCATAAACCAAGCCTGTGTATAAATAACACTGCTTTTTACACACGTATAACAGTATCTGTTTGTACCTTTTTATAACTACAGAGCTTTTACACACTCCATTCTTACAGCATTAATAGATTGAAAGAGAAGGAAACTCTTAATTAAGATGCACATGGTTTGTTTGTGTTTCACCTTTACATTTTATCAGGAGAAATGAAATTGATTTGAAAGAAAACACTGGGAAAAAAATAGTAAAGTAGCTACCACCATGTACCTAATGATTAATTATTTTGCAAACTTTCATAATATCAACTTCCAGGTCTCTCTGACCTAGTGGTCACTCTAGGTCAGACCAAAGGTCCATGGAGACCAGCACCTTTTTTTTCAGTATTGGCTAAACAAAATAAATCACAAGAGGAAACTATACGACAAAACCAGGCATTTCCTAAAACATATTCCCAATCGCCAAAAAATGCAGCCCAGCAAGCTCCTGAGACAGCTGGGTTGTCTTATCATTATGCCTTTTAAAGATTATTTTTATTTATGAATTGCCCTTTCTTGGGATAAGGTGGTTAGAATGCAGTACAGGTGGAATAATTCCTAAGAAGTGAAAAACAACCCCATACCAACAAAAGACCCACAAAACCCACTCAACTGCCTTCCCCTGACCCATTTTGTATGATTTTAATAGTTAATCAAATAATGGTTGTCTAATTCAATCTGTTCAGCTATCTATCTATCCAGAGCAGATTTAACTTTCTGTCATGTCACAAGGCTACAGAAGTCTTGATTTAGTAATGTAATGAACTGCAATAGCCACAGCTAAAGATACCTTTGTAAGACAATATGTCTGAGTTAAAAATACAGCAGAACTCAGGAATATGTCAAAAGGCATACAATTAATGGTTACAAAAATTCCACAGGTACTCTGAAAGGATTTGAGGGCTTTTTTCCCCTCTGCTTCAGTACTATCAAGAGATTAGTTATGTGACTTACATCTTTGTCAAACTTAAACCTTTAAATAGACTTAGGAAATCAAAATATTTGACTATGTAGTCCATCAAAATATGAGAGAATGTTCTACTTACTTTACACCCCTTAAAAAGTAACGTAATAGATCAATATGAACAACTCACTTCAGTAATTTTTTAATTGATACATCTCTCTGTTGCCAACAAAATGCAAAACTGAAACTGAAGACTTTTTTGATTCTACTTTAACCACCACCTTTTTTTTCCCCTTTAATTTTCTTGAGACCGATCATGTAAAACTGACATTAAAAATAAAATTATGCTGGATAAATCACCTAGTAAGAACTAGTGGAAGAAGAGCTACAAAAGAAATTCTGAACTTTATTATAATTAGTATATTGTAAACATGAAATATTTACAGTATAAGAAAGGTAAAACTTTGAACAATATAAATCAGCATGTAATCTCATTGATTTTTTTTTTTATTATTTTTATCCCAGATATACTGGATTTACATAAAGAACTATGAGCTTCATTCTAAACCTTATTCAGAGCAAATGGGAGCTATTATGAAAGTTGCACCCTGTTCAGTCCTGCCCTTGCATTACAGGAAAGAACCAGGCAGCCACAGGATGAAACAACTGAGCCAGTTGATGTAATATAAAATTAAATTTCAAATGTGGAGGAGAAAGAAATTAAATTAACTGATTCATTCAACAGTTACAGTACTTTTTCACTAAGTTCATTTTTCAAATGGAAAAAACTGTTGCTTTACAGGAGAATCTGCAAAAGTCAAATGATGAAATTCAGAACTAAAGAGGACTTAATAATTATGACCTCATCGATACTTTCTTAAATATATTGATCTTATAGAAATTAGATAAATAAAATTGAGAAAATGAGATTAGAGTTGCAACTTTTAATATTCAAAATTTACCTGAACTATAGAACTTATTTCATTCTAGCATACATTTTTAGAGAATATTGAGCTTCCTAATACTTTCCTAATAATGAGGAGGTGGTCATTGCTCTTATTCTCTTTGCTAAGAGAATTTTCCTATGAGACCATTCAGTACATCAATCAACCTGTGAAAATATTTTGTTGCAGTTGCTTAAGAAATTTGACATTTATTCACACACAGAAGAAAAATAATACATTAAAGCAGGCTAATGTTCTGACTTGCTTGATGTCACTCTTGCGATATTGAAAAAGCAGCTTTTCCATATTATTGTCTGCCTTGAGCAAACATTTTAGTTATTTTTTTTAATATTATATCCTTAATTTTTTTTTTCAGAGTTGAAATATTTAATCAGCCTTTCCAAAATGCAAGAGATGAAAAATTCCTTTGCAATAAGAATCACCATGTTTTTTTTTTTCCCCACGCAGAATCGTATCTGAAGAGCCTCAGAGTCTTAATACAGTTTTACTGCCAGGTTTGCAAATAAGACCTCTCCTCACAGATTTCAATCTTTAAATCTCAAAATAGCTGAGAGATCAACATATCAAAATCAATGTAATTTAGATGAGTTAATCTGTATGAATTATGGAGGACTGTAAAATATTTCATAAAATACTATAACTTTTCCATGTTCCCAATTCTTGGAAAGCATCTTGTGAGAGGATTTCCACCTCCTGACAAAAACGAGAAAAAAACCTGTTACAGTTTTGAACACAGCTAACTCATGTTACTTTGGACTCTGATGATTCCTGTGAAAAATAAAAACGTTTTGCCATGTTCCAAAGCTGTCTTCCTAAATCCAAAAAGACCAGATCTCAATTTGAAGACGAAATAAGTAAGAATCAAAACATTAGGGGTTTGGCTACTTGCCTTCCAGGGTAGCAATTGGTGGTTTAGTCCAGCAGACAGTCTTGGGAAGGACTGGACACCACTGAACACATGGTGTCTCCACCACTGACTGTGCACATGGGATGCATGGAAATCTCCCTTTCTGGATCGTTTTGTTCAGGCAAATTTTACTATCTATAAAAGAACTGCAAGCAGTATATAAACAACTAAAAGCACAAATCAATTCTTTACTGGCTAATACATATAATACATAAAATACATAATCAGGTGTTACAAGCTACCATTACATGAATTAATTTGTCACCAGCCTTTCTCAGACACCTGTTGAAACTCCACTAGCCATGCAAACACCAAGTGTGGCAGGAAACCTTCAGTACTCCTGGAATACTTGATGCTCCTGTGTCATCATCCCTTCCTCTTGAATCCTTCAGCTGTTTCAATCATTTATCCATCTCACATTTTACCTTTAGTATCTCATGATTTTACGGAATCTCAAAGCTCCTTCTTGCAACCTGGTTTTCACGGAAGTCTGAGCCAATGTGACAGAGCTCTGCTGCATTAAAGTATGCCTTCAGTCACAGAAATATGAAACTCTGGCAGAAGAGTTATAGGATATGCTGCAGAAGTCAACAACATTCCAAGAGGATTAACAGATTCATAAAACTATTATCCTCCCCTCTAATTAGTCCACTAAGTTACCAGCTAAGAATTGGCTTTTTCTTGTAGAATGGTTTATAATACCCAGATCTTGAAACAGTAAACTTCATTTTCCCTAATAAGCCAGCAACTGCTATTATTGCTCTTACAAATAATGTATGTTTTTATTTATTGAAAGCCCAATATGTTCATTGAAAATGCCAACCAAAATATAAACCTCTATGTGAGGATGACCATATTTACTTTCTTCACTTCATGCCACAGTTTATATTTATTTTAACATGGTTTCTGATATACGTATTTTCTCTTTAGCCATCCTTCCACAGAAATGCTTATTGTCTCTCCCTCATTTTGCTTTACTTCTCATCTGGCATATTATTTACCTTCTCTGTTCATGATACACTTGTACTTATACACATCTACAAGGCAAGAAATGTCGATTTCCCATTGAGGTTTTTTCCTTACCAATTTGCACAATTGTTATTTCATCTGGTTCAAATATAATGGTGCTTTGCAAAGACTCCCTCTCTTGAGCAATTATTCTAGAAGTTACAGTAATACCATCATTGTGCACTTCCAGTGAGCCATTTGCCTTCTTTTTTTTTAAAGGTAGATCCATTGTTTCTTGCAATTAAATTAAGATCAAAAAATGCATGTTCAAAGCTATGTGGAACCATCTATGGATTTTTCAGCATAACAATAATTAGCTTATGTTTTTAAGCACTTTGAAGTTGCAAATTGCTGTGTAAGTGCTCAGTATTCTTATCATGGCTTCAGCAGGACTGGGCAATTAATATAAAACTGCTGGTCATCCAAATACAATTACTTGCTGTGAGCAGGTGGTTTAAATACAATGCACAGGTAATGACTGACCTTTACAATACAATGGTACAGTCACCAGAGAGCACAGTACATTAGCCAAGCACAGGTAGCTTTAGTGAAGGATGTAAAAGTATTCATGATTTCCATCTACATGACCTCCTGTCATTTGAGTCAGGAGGGCTTTCCCTCTGCTAATAACAATACTGCAAATCTCCTTCCTAATTGCCCTGTACACTAATAACCTTTACTGCTGTTAAAGTTCCAGTATGAACTTTACAGAAGAGATTTACTTTCACTGAACTGGTATACATTTTACTGAGTACTATCACTCACACACATTTACTTTCATTATTACTTAGTTTCGTCATAGTGATGCCACAGATAATGAAAAGAAATGAGAGAGTAGCTTGCAAAACTACTCATCACAAGAGTGGTCTATTGGCCTATGTTTTAAAAGTATATATTTAGAGGTAGTGATTTGTTTGGTCTTCCTTTTTACCAGATGGCAAAAGTTGTGTTTGAATTTTATCAATATCTTACAGCCTGGCAAGTAGAATTCTTCAATGACCAATGAAAAACACTGTGCTTACACATCCTATACCTATAAATGGGTGTCATATATGATATGAAATGTATGGCAACTCTACAATATCTTTACTTATATTTAAAAAAGGAAAATAACCTGAAGGGAAGTCAAGGAACACTGCTGCACAAGATTTTTGGTTTCACTTCACACTGACACCTGCATTCAACCATATCCACAGTAAAGAAGGATGCCATTTATCTTTTATAATAATATGGAGTTCTCTGTCAGAGTAGGGTCACTGAAATGAGTAATAATCCCACCACTGTCTAAGGTACAACCAGCAGGGTCCAGGTCAACAGGCAAGCAGACAATAATTTGCCCAACAACACTGAATTTCATCTGCCCGCAGCCTCTATCTACTGATTATACAATCAATACACCTCAGATGAGAAGAGCTAACAACTGACCGGGGCAGATCAATGCTAGCAAATAAGCGCTTCATGACAAAAACTTTGATAATTACCATTCTGAAGCCGTGTAAATGTTGTTTCTATTGTAACGACATTCATGATGATACTGCTATGATTGCACTGTTATTATAGGTTTAATGTTAGGCAATCAAGCTGCAGTGGTCTAGGTATCAACAAACAGCATCAAAAGAAAACATCAAATTGTCCCTATTCTTCTGACATTGTAGCTGCGACATTTTTCTATGTTAGTGGCCACAAATGAACAATAGTAAGTGACAATCCAGTGAAAAATACTATTTTCACAGCTTACAAAAGTCATACAATATAGATTGATACAAGTATGATTATTTCTAGACCCAGAAGTGAAGGCACACCCACTTAAACCAGAGGATTAAAATGAATTCAGTATTGTGCTCTTTGTTTCCATGCATCAGTTCAGAGCTTTTAATCTCCACTTCAACTAGTCATAACCCAAAAGTATACACAGCTTTGCTCAATTTATTTATTATCACTTTTCATACTGCACATTTCATTTTCCTTTCATTCCTGAAGTGCTGGCTCATTCTCAATACATTAACTTTTAGAGAAGTAGTCCTGACTGACTGTCAATGGCTATATTGACTCCAGTTAGCCTCTGGCACCCTCAGCACAGGAAAACACTAGTGGGACACACTACCGAAATGTGAAGGGACTTCACAAAGCAAGATCATATAGAGCTGTAGCAGCCTCAACTCTGAAGATACATAAGATAAATACTATGTTTAATATTTCATGGCTTGGACCACAGGAGGACATCTCAGTAGCAAAACATGTTCTCCCAATGGTCACTTTAAAGGTAGAAGCACACTCAGCTGCACAGCACTTCAAAACATTTCAGTCACGGCAAATCACAACTGTGATATATGCAAAGATATCTCTTATGTTGGCATTTCATGAATTAAAGTTTTAATCAGGTCTTTCACAGACTAAACACAGATGCCTCCAAAAGTCTGCATGTTACCTGTCAAAAACTTTAAATCAGTGATTGGCCAGATTTGTCGTGGCCTAAGGGAAATCATCCTTCCATCCAAGGAGCTAGAGATACCAAACAATAAAGATAAACCCAGACCTTTCACCGTCAGCAATACATGTGTGATTTGAACTAGCTTGAACTAAGATTTCCCTTTCAGCACTTCTTCCTCAAAACAACTTCTACCTCACAAGAGATTCAAAGAATTTGATGTATATTAAAATCCTTTCCCTCTCAGAAGGGCTCATTTTTATTCAGGAACAATTTTGCTGACTGACAGGTAAGCATTTGGTACTGAAATTGGACCTGTACAAGAGCTTTGCATTTCATTTGCTCCATTACACCAGTGCATGGATTACTGGGCTTTTACTTTGGCATCTTTCCATTATTTTCAGATATCTGACATGAACAAAATGACTCATCTGACAATCTGTGTAACAAATTTGTTCCAAAAAGAATAGAACATTATTATACTATTTTGTACATGTGGGTACCACAACCTTCCACAGTAATCTGGCCAGAAATTCTAAGTGTATAAATAGTAGCTGATATTGTTTAAAAAAAAAAAAAAATATAGGAGTGACAGCACAGAAATATCACACCGAAGAAATGAGAATTAGTTTTAACACTACAGCTTTCAGTGTCATTTCAATTTCTGAATCATTTTAGGCATAATACCAAATCTAATTTTCTTTGTGTTGGGAAAAATGCATAAAAATTGACATAGGACTCCTAGACTGTCTGATATAACATAACTGTTGACAAACAAGTATTGTCAAATTACAGCACCAAAGAGTTAATAGTCATCATACCTAACACTTTTTGTTAGCTGATTAATTAATGTTCCTACCTCAACCATAGATCTGCTTTTAGCTATCACTCTCTCAATTTGATTTGCAGAAGAAAAAAGCAAGTTTGTTTGGCCTCCTACTCATGTAAACAGGGATGAGTATACTTCTTTGATCTTCCCTCATAGAATGGAATTCCAATACCTTAGTTAGCTGACTCTCTCAAGAAGCTTTTTAACCATTTTATGGTAGCTCTTGTCATCACAGCACCTTCCTTGCATCTGGAAATGCAGGTAGAAAAGCCTTTCCTGAGCACAGTAATTTTGCCCGATGTCTGTACAGCGTGAGCATGGCAGAAATGAAAACTCAGCTGTTTAGTGAGATGTGCAGCAGTCCTTCACCATGAGTTTAGGATACAAGTTTTGCTTCTAATCTGCTTCATGTCACTTAACACTACAATTCTTCTAGTAGAACCACTGGACTATTGTAAAAATCCCTTCAAGGATGAGACAAAAAGGGAGCAAAGGGTGAAAGCTGACAAGAAAAGAGATATTTTACATTTTTTCCCTTTAAAAAGACAATGTTTGGAATGAAAATTTCTTTTTATACATATTCTTACAATTTAGGTGAAAACTATTTCTAGAGATACAATGGATTGTTTCATTTTCTCTCTTTACAGCAGTCCCTGGCATTTGAAACAAATTCCATGATACGTGCAGAATATTCTAGTGCAGTTTCCCAGAATTTCCATTGCTTACTTGTGAAACAATTAAAAATTTTCAAATTCTGTAAACTTCCATTACTGATATAATAAATTTAAGATTAAGCCTTAATTTTTATGTGGAAATGTCTTTATCCAGACTTTCTGAAAATTAAAATTACAACAATTCTGAAGTATCATGGACCATGCTGTTTCAAAACTACTTAATTTTAAAACTTTATTTCAAAACCCATAATTTACATAGTCAGACCAATTGGTGACCTAGGATATAGCAGCAGAAAACAATCAAAGCAGCAAGGGAGGAATGCCTAATCCTTGGAGCAAATGTAATTGTATCATTTATAGGGTTTCAATTGTAGGCCTGCAATGCAATTCGTTTTAGAGGTTACACTGACTTACAGCACACAAATGCTTGAAACTCTACTAGATGATCCCAAGTCAGAGGCCTTATTTATGCAGGAAATGTTTAAATATCAGCTGGTTGGTTAGGCCATCAGAAATGAACCAAAGGGAATTCTTTCAGACAGCTCAAGAGTCTATAAAACAGCCAAAGTGAGTTCCCAGCCATGGATGTTTCCTCCTAAATGCTGACCTAGATTTCCAAGGGCTGAGGCTTTCTCAAGGTCTGTGGGGAATGACTGACTGATTTGGTAATGCCTTTTCCACAAAAGTCAGGTCAAGGTGTAGGTTATGATATAAAAATACATTAAAAAATCATAGCAAAGTCAAACAGATCTGTGCACATTTGTTCACTAGGAGCAAGACACCAAATGATCTTAAAGTAGTGCAAGGGAGAGTGAGGCAAAAATCAGGAATGCACTTCTGGTGATGAAGATGGGGAAGGACTGGAATAGTAATGGAATATGTTAGCTGGAGAACCTCCATCAGTACAGAACTTTCAGAACAGGCCAGAAAGACACCTGCCAGGAATAGTTTACAGAGATTTAAATCTCCTTTGGATCATCTTAAAAGGATGTCATCAGATCCCTTTCAGCACCATTTTCTATGATCTCTGATTTCTTGGTCAGCACTCACAATGTAAATCAAGTAAGTAAAATACTCCATTGCTAAAACAAACAATACAGACCTACAGAATAAACTTAGAAAGCCAAAAGGGAGTAGTCTCAATTACTGTATAAAATGAGTAAGTAGACAAACTCAAAAACAGTTCTGCACATAAAGATTAAAACAAAATAGTTTCTAGTAGTTAAAATAGTTAACTAGCATGCCTAGTTAATGTATTAATAGCCACTGGATTTCTTGCTAAATGAGTATGACAACTAGAACACTTTCAAATGAACTTCCTAATTGTAATAACAGTTTACACCTAATGGGACAAGCTTTTGACAATGCCACCCTCCATTAACCAGATAAATTAATATTACCTTCTAAACCTTCCTTTGTCAGTAGTGAATGAAAAAAGAATTTCAACAAGATTATTGAAGATTACTAAGTTAAATCACTTACGACAAAATTTTCAGAAGCAGCTCAAGGTTATAAATATCACTATTTCTTCAAGCTCTCTTAAAAATTCCAGTTCTAGTTACTAGGTTTGTGAGTACATTCATTCCTGTAAATAATAACTATGTAACAAATACCTGGCATACTTATACTAAACTGGTATCAGGTTCAAACAGCAAGTATAAAAATAGACAGTGGAAAATTCACAAATCTAGTCCAAATAATTCCAGAAATGAAGTGGAAATTAATAAGAAAATAATTCTTCCATTATTCCTAGGCACAATCAGAATTCATTTCCTTGCTTGTGTTTTCTCCTTTCGTACAACAAACAGTATAAGATATATATAAAAAACCAAACCATCCTGGTTTACTGTCATGCATGAAATGGATGACATCAAATAGTCCAAATAGAAGAAAGGTTGGGATGAAAACCGTAAGAACCAGGGGAAATTCATTAAGTCCATCAATCAACCAGTAGCAAATTTCCTCCAGCCAATGAGACAGCTATTTTTAGCCAGAGTTGCAGAAATGTCCTTTTCCACTCCCAAGTACAGATGGCAGAAATTATGCCTTCTGAATAATTTCCATTTAGTTATGATGACCTTCAGACTTCAAATCTATACTACTTTGTTTACAAAGATCATATCACTCTTAAACCCTAACTTACCTTGGAGGCAGCTTATTCTCAAACTCTTATTATTAACAAACTCATAAAGATAGGGCTGAAATTATGCTGTATGTATGCTGCAAGAAATTTTTTGTTTGTTAAGAAAAAATAAAAGAGTAAAATAGAAACAATTTTCAAAAAAGAAAAGACAGAAGATCTCTATGGGAGAGGAAAAAATTAATTATGTGCTAAAACTATGATTTTAATCAGCCTAACTATAAGCATTTCTAACTGAACACAGGCATATTTGGATCACTTTCTTGCAGATAAAACTACCTTTCTTTGCACTTTCTTCTACTTTCAAAAGCCTTGTTAATGAAGACACCTTTAAAAGTAAATCAAATGGCAGTTTTACATCATTATGCAAATCCACCTTTCTACTCATTCAGATATTATCTCTTAAGACCTTTACATATGCAAAAGAGACTAATGATTTTAAATCTTAAAACTGATCTTCAGGAAAGGACAATATGGTCATTCCAATGCAGCCAAGAAACAAAAGATGCAACTAAATCTTTAACCTTTCTTCTCTGTTCTTAAATCTGGAGTCACATGGGCCCTTGCTAGCTCTGGATTTCCAGAGGCTGATAGTCTAATTGCTTCCTGAATAAAGGAACTCACAGATAGTCTGAAGGCATGCAAAACCTTCTCATCCCTTCTCACTTCCCTTACCAAACACAACCTGACCACAGCACTATGTTTTATTAATTTTGGCTGAATTCATTTGGTTATTTTCTGTGAACAACTGTGAGGAATGCTGTCATCCAGACACCAGTAGGAGTAGTGAGGCAAAAGCTGTTTACAGTCATATGTTCTTACTGGCACAGGCTCCTTGTTTATTAGTTTATTTTGATTTGATCTGTTTTAATGAGCTTTTACAACTAATGATTCATTAGCTTTTTCATGGACTCATTCATATATATGAGGCAGATTTTTTAAAAATAGATATTCTGTTTTTGCCTTTGATAGGAAAAACTCCCAGACTAAATTCCAAAAGGATAGAAAACACTATAGTATGTCCTTGAATGAGCAAAGAAGATTCCTAATTTTCATGAAAACACCTTTGTCTCTCTAAAGAATTTCAATCTACATGATCCAACTTTGTGTGACCTATAGTGGGTAAAAGGTTAACTGCTAGGATAATTTTTTTAGGATTACATAAAACAAAAAAGGTATTAAATTTTTTCAAAGTCAGATAAAACGAAATGTAAATAAGAAAACATTCTATTTTAACATATTAGTGCTTTACTACCATACATCTATGTCCACTTTCTCATGAATATTTCCAATATTACGTGACATGGATATAAGTACTTTTAATATATTTTTCAAAAAAAGTAATTGAAACTATACTTATAAAAGGCTTATTGCTATCAAAGAAAAGAGAATGTCATCATGCTTTCTCATAAATTATCAGCCTAGATTTATTCATCTGTAACTTTCCTATAACAAGTCTTAGGATGATTGTAATTTACTTCTCTTTTTGGCATACAAATTTTATTAATTTAAAAGGATTATTCATTAATCAAGTATTTACCGGTCAGGGTCTTCTAGAATTCTGAGAGACTGGTGTAGAGTTCATTTGTTCAGTTTTAACAGGATTATTTTTATATCAAGTATTTATTTAAGTGGGCTTCATTATGCTGGGGAAGCAAATATTACTTATAAGGCTGATACTTGCATCTAAATACAAATATCAAATACTTGATATGGGAGTAATCCAGTTTAAAAAACAACCATGAAGCATCTCTGTGGTCTTGATTTTACAGCACAGTCCATCAAAATTAATACTTTATAAAGGATTAATCCTGAACAAAGTAAAATCCCCAGATAAACAGTGACCTATAATAAAAAAACTTTGGATTACACAGAGAAACTCAGTGAGCAAAGACAAAAATTATCAATTATGTGGTAGCCTGGTATTGCTATGAACTAGGATATTTCCTTAATTTATTTTTTTATTTAAACTTAGCTGGTTTTTAAACTTCTTTTGCTTCCTTTCATTAAATAGTAATTCCCTGCTAGCAACCTATATGAGTTTGCAGAATGAAAGCTGACTGGCATTTGCATATTGAGTAGAGAACTGTAACAGTCCCTGTTACCTTTATAGTGGCACATGAAAACAGAACAGCCAAACTTCTATCAGAAATTATGGAAAAAAAAAACTTGTGCTATTTCTAAATTTTAGATTTATTCTTAACAAACACTCAAGTCAACTAGGCAGGTTTCCAAGACCTTTTATGGTTGTTCCAGAGTATTGTTCTGGACTCGCCAGTATGAGAAAGAAAAGGAGAAAGAAAACTGGAGAAAGTCCAGCAAAAGGCCACTAAGACCATAAAGGGACTGGAGCATCTCTCCTATGAGGAAAAGCCGAGAGGTGGAAACGTTTATCCTGGAGAAAAAAGGCTTGAAGTGTTGGATTCTCATTAATCTTTACAAACACCTGAAAGGAGGGTGCAAAGCAGATGGAACCAGTCTCTTTTCATGATGCCCAGTAACTGAACAAGAGGCAGGGTGTGCAAATTGAACATCAGAGAACCTTTTCTTACTGTGAGAGATACCAAGCAATGGAAGAGGTCGCAGGGAGGCTGTGGAGTCTTCATCCTTGACAAAAGCCATCAGGTCCTTTGGCAACTAGGTTGCCCAGACAAGTGAATGACTGTCTGAGAAGTCTGGCTCAAGGAGTGAAAATAAATATGGTTACATCAGGCTGGTAGTCAGTATCAGTGGGGATTCCCAGACCCAATTTTAGGCCCAGTGCTCTTTAATGATTTTATAAATGAACTGGACACAGGAATCAAATGTACATTAATTAAGTTTGCCAACAATACTCAATTAGGAAGAGCTGTGGACTCCTTTGAGAGTAGAGAGGCCTTACAGAGAGATCTGGAAGACTAGAGAGCTGGGAATCTTAAGTGTGCAATAGTGTAACAAAGGGAATATTTTCACTGATCTCACACATTTACTTCCTCTCAAGAAGGACCATATCTTCTTTCACACAAAAATTATTATGTGGCACTTAGGTATCCTGCTTTGTACACAAGAGTCACATTCCCTTTCATTTTTAAATGGTTTTAATATCCATATGTAAATTCGTATTAAAAATATACACAGCCTTCAACACAGAAAAACTCAAGGTTTCGTGGAAAATGATGAAGTGAGAAACTCACTGAGTGCTTTACAGACACACAGAGAAGCAGGATAGAGTGAGAGTGTTAACCTGTCCAGCATTTCTGCCTTTTTACACCTTTCTGTTGGATACAGACAACTACAGCTAATTACAACCACCACATGTTATTTACAGAGACAGTGTAAAGGTACCAACTCCTCCATCAAGCTCAGCAGAAAAGAGATTCCTTTATCTGTGCTGGTCTTTGGAAAAGCTCAGTTCCAGAAGTAGAAAAAAGAAAAAGGGAAAATTAAAGGCTGGCTATAATGATAGAGTGAAGAAAGCAGGAAGATATAGGAGGCAAAAACTTGCAAGAGTAGAACACAAAAAATGGTTTTAGTGGTATCTATAATGTCTCATTTCCCCTTCATTTGTTTTACTGTCTAGGCCTCAGTGAAAACCAAACAAAGCAAAACCCCACAACAAAACCCAAAATAATTTCCTAATTTACCTCTGTAGAGCAACAAGTATTCCAGACTCTCAATACTTGAAAACTTTATGTGAATGCAAATGCAAACCTGTTTTCTTGGCTGAAGATCTAGTAACAGAATTTAGCAAACAAGAAAGAAGCAGGAAAAAAAACCCCAAATTTAAATAATGGACTTTTTCATACTGAAAACAGAGATCATAGAATTCATTGGAGTGGAACAGATAAATATGTGTTAAAATATGCTCAATTAAAATTTAATCTGATTTGATATTTTTTGGCTCATGTTACATAATTTAAAATACTTACTAAAACTACTTTATTCTAGCAATATTATACACAATATTTTAATGTTTCCAAAAACAATTCTGAGAAAGGTATATTGAGTAATACCATTTATTAAACTCAGCAAGAATAATATAATAGTTCCTCAGAAACCTACTTTTTCAATGGGATTCATAGTTATTTAAAAAAATATCACTGAACTTCATGCAAAACTATGTTAGACCAAGTACCTTTCTGCCCTTTTTGAAACAAAGATGATCTATGTCTCTCACACCCAAAAAAGTTAGAAGAAATGTTCTTTGACACAATGCTCTTTAAAAGAAATAAGCATTTTTTCAGAGCAGCTATTTTCAGTTTGGGATCAATCACATACAAGCATGTCTGCTTTAATACAAACAGCTGTCACCATTCACAGAAGTCAGTATTTTCTAGAAAATGCCACATTGCTGTATTCATGTTCATCTTTATATATACACACACAACAATACTTGTTTGTTAGGAAACCTCTAATTTTTCAGATATCATCAAATGGAATTACAACACAGTAAAAAAATAATTTGTTCATTAACATAGCCAACTAAATGGAAATGGTTGGATACTTTAACAGAGAGTGAGAAATTGAGACTTCAAATCAATTGGCTGATTGATTAGGAAGATTTCTAATCAGTAGCTTGCACTGGAATTGAACCTTGGCCACCTGACAAATTTAAGATTAATGCAATCCACAAGTAAGGAATGCAGAAAGAGCAGACCTTGCTCCTCGAGCTGACACATCTGAACTCACTGAAACAATCATTACAGAAGTTTTCCACATACTGGTCTCTGTAGATTTGCCCATGAGAAGGGGCATGATGGTAGTAAATACTTCTCTTTGAAAGCTGATTTATGCATGACACAGCCACTATCACGCATGAGTTGCTTCATGGATGCACTATATTCACCAATGCATCTTCATGTTCCATGTTTTTCAAAATGGCTTCCAAACATATAATGTAAAGCTTCCACAATTCCTGATAAAACTGTAGGTATCATGGATGCTCAGATATTTCAGCTGTTCAGGTATTCAAATTTCATTATTGTGTATCAAAAATGTGATTAACACATAGAAGTTCAGTATGGTGATCCTGTCACAGAGTAAGAAAAATTTTACAGAACAGATGGTATTTTCAGCATTATGCTAGTTCCTTATTTAAATATTGTTTGGCATCTATATCCCATTGAAACTGGCATAGTACATCACGAGGGAGGCATGCTGCCATCTCAACATATGGGTACAAATGTTGGTTGGTAAGAGAGGGTAAACAAATCCTATGGGCTTACTGAGGGCAGGATTCCTAAAAGAAAAGCTACAATTACTCTTCTTTGATCATTCATATTATGGTGACAGCAATGAGACTTTTTTTTTTCAGAAACTGAATAAACAGCCTTTAATAATGATAATGAAATTTGGAGGTTTGGATTTACATGAAAATGAAGCTTGAACTTAACTAACTGAAAAACATCACAAAAAGAAAATTAAAGTAGCTAGAGCTGTAAAAGTCTTTTTGCTCTCTTTCTCTTAAAAAGTAAGTATTAAAATTAGTCCTATTCTGATTTCAATTCTACTGTAAATTAAAAGCAAGATCAAAAGAAATGTAGATTAGTACTGACTCCCAAAATGATAATGAAATTTCAGCAAGTTTAGAAAATCAAGTGAACTGAACCAACTATAATTTGTCATACCTTCAAGAGATCCCTATACAGATGCTGTTGACCTGTGTGGACTACAATAAAATCAGAAGCATAAAATACAGGGAACAGTTACAATTTATGAAGATAGGTACCAGTTCTACCATGGTAAATTTACAGGCCTGGGGGAAAAAACCTAATTTTAAGTAGTCTTCACAAATTCATTCTTTAATGACTGCAAGAAGACACAGCTCCAAAGGAGCAAATCTTAAGCAAAATTATTGGTTTAAGTGTAAACATGCAAAGGATTAAAGCATTTGAGGTTATTTAAGGTTTTGATGTGCATGGTGCAATCCTAAAAGTTTAAAGTCAGTGGCCTGAACGCCAGCTTAGAAATATTTCCTGGTAAAAAGGAAATAAATTATTAACATTTAGTAATGTTAGAGTTCTCAGAAACTCAAATATTGTCAATATAACGTGTACAAGAACTATAGGTGAACATGATAATTAAATACCAGGGTTATTCATACAGCTGATCAAAGTTATTTTTCCTGTATCAGTATTAAAATTAGATAGAGGCTTCCTACAATTTTAAGCTATAAAAACTGTGTTTGTTCATTTTTATGTAATTCATTACATCATATCTAATACTTTCAGAGTAATTTTCTTCTTGAACAATTTAGGACCCTGATGTACTCTCAGGTGCATGGAGTAATATGCTTTTGAAGTAATATGTAAAGTAATACGTGAAGTATGTGAATATGTGAAGTAATATAACAAGTAATATGTTTTTTCTACCTCTAATTTCTCATACTTCTATTAGCAGTTCTATTTCATGCTATAAGTGCAGCGTGGCATTCAGGGAGGCATTCTGTATAGCAATGCATCATCTCAATCCAGAAGGAAAAATGGAGGGGGAAAAAAAAAGACTAAGGTTCAACCCATCTTGTCATTCATCCATGCAGCAAGATGTTGCTGTGAAATACAATTCCAATCATGTATTTGTAACTTAAAAGAAAATCTAATCACACAATGCTCTGAACAAAAGCAAGGCACATCTTGAAGTTAATGGGTAATACTGTACACAATACAGACCTTTCTAGAGGGTTAGATTTCTGGATGTATTTTTAAAGAAGTCAGTTATCTGTGATTTAGCCTCATGTCACAGTCATTCCAGTTACTAGAGAAAGCTTTAAATAAGGATTTCATGTACTACCTACCCATCTAACCTTGCAGGTCATGCAGTCAACTCCACGTCAGGTGTCAAGTGCTGCATTGGTCAATTACAGGCACTTGAATATCGTGTCTGCCACTTGCTGAAGATGTCAGAATTCTCAGAGACCTCGGGATGTCACAAAGTTCACAATTTCAGCATATATCTAATGTTTTCTTTCCAGGAAAATTATTACACACAAAGACATCCTTTCCTTACAATGATCTCTTAAATGGCACATAGGGCTTAGTTGCCCTGGGAATAGATGTTGCATTATGCTGAAGTAATAGGAAAGAATACTTTGATTATGTTTTGAAGGAAGGTGCTCCAAAGAAGAATGAGATGAAATTGTAAAACCCTTACAGATGAAGTAAGGATGAAGGAGGACAAGAACATTGTTGAAAATGTATGTTTAATTTTAATTTTTGTAATTTTCACCTCCTTGTTTGTGTTAGAGAATTTTAACACTTGACCCCACTTCCCTTTTTCAGAACTGCTCCTTCTCATCCCTCTATTTTATATCTAAGATCAGTGAACAACTTAGGCAAAATTATTGCCTAGAATTTCCTCTGACACTTTCCAAACCATAGTCTTACATATTGACCACACTGAAGTGATTGACACTAGTTTCCACCAACCTTCCTGTCAAATCTAAGACCCAACACTCTCTTCTCAACCATTTTAACTTGCCAGTCACAATCAACACCACAATTCCTTAAAAATCTTCTTCCCTATCAGTGTTTGTGAGTTAGCTTTTCTAACCATGCTCATTACTCTTTTATTGTTACAAGCATCCTCCTCAAGGTCCTCCTAACTTTTGGAGGAATTTAATAGATGTCCATGTCACTCCCTCATTTTATTCCTGTATGCTTACAACATGGACCACAATGTTCACTGACACAAACTTCATAAACATCCTTATGCAGACCATAACCACACAGTTATTGGTCTACTTGCCTCCCTTTTTTTCCAAGTAGATTTCTGGATTTCTCTGTCTTGAGCTGTTGGTAGTTGTTGTAGAACAAACTCCTGCCAGATATTTCAGTATCTTGCTGTGGTTGCAATCCCATAAGACACAGACAAAGACCTGAGTCTTCTGCTCCAATCCAAACCAATCTCCCTTTCCCAGCCATCATGGACAACACTGGCATTCTCCTGGTCTCTTGCTATTAGTAACACAATATCATCTCTGTTTTAATTTCCCAGAATTCTCAGGATCAAGCATCACCCACTCATACAGATTAAGACTTTAAAACTTCTTTTACACGTGAGCTTTTTCCACCTAACACATTCTGAATTTCTTTCGAAGAGTGTAACATTTGACAATATTCTGCTTCCATGAAAACAGCCACAAAAAAGACATGTCCCACCAACATTTCTTGTTAAGCTTCATTTTTTGTTTAGCTGCATGAGTAGCAAAGCTGCATTATTCTAAATTAACAGAGTCATAGTATACTTCTACTACTTTGCAAGTGAAAAAGTTCAAATTAATAATTAGGTCAAAACACAAGAAACTCATGCACATTGTTCCTCTAGTGTTACATTCATAATGGTGGGAAAGGATCACAAAGACAATTGCAATTTTAAGATATCCCCCATATTAATTTCATATGATTGATTTTGTTATAATGTTGTAAAAACTTGCATTCTTACTGAAGTTGTGAAAATAAGGTGAAGCTACAGAATATGCTGATAAAGCTACAGGAGTTTCAAAAGTAACAATAACATTTATTGTAAAAATGAACCAATCAGAAGGCCAGAGTAAGGTCTATGAAGAGGTAGGCATCCCCTCACAAAAAAGAGTGAGGGAAAAGAGAAAAAAATGCAAGACCTTAAACGGCTACCAACTAAGGAACTGTGTATATTACTATGTCATTTAAGAATTTATTACTTCATTTTCACTTGGGTCTTATTCCATTACAACCCTCTGAAATCAATGGGTTTTCCATGCTCAATAACTTTGCCTGCAATTCTGCTCACCCTCATTCTAGTATAACTCATTCTCAAGCATAACTACTTTAAAAAAATACATAAATATTTGGGGTTTGACATGGTATCTTCCTCCCATCTGCTCAAAATAAACTTGGAGCTAAAAAATATCTATGACAACATTGTGATAATAAATAAAGACACTCTTATGAGAAAAACTTCCTGGTTTTGCTGTTAACCAGACAAGTAAAATCCTACTACTAAAAATGTACTTTTAAGAAATTGGCACTATCTTGTTTTGAAGGAGAGTAATAAATTATATTATAATTGCAAAACAATGCGATATTTTATTGAATTATTAAAAGGCTTGAAATCAGAAGGCAACTTTTAGGGCTCATTATTTTACCATTAAACCCTTGCAATATTTGCTGGTCAGAATGAGTTCTACGGCTGTAAGATGCCAAATTTATAATCTCCTGAAATCATGCTCTGATGTTTGTCTTTGACAGCAAATTTTATAACAATGATCATTTTACTTAAAAAACAAAAACAAACAAACAAAAAAAAACCCAGAAAGAACAAATATTGGCGGGCATTACTAAGAGTTGTTACTGGAAACAGGAAGCAATTTTTTATTTTGATATTTTGACAACACAGTGCAAGATTTCTGCCTCTCCTTGCAAGCAGATGCACACTTGGTACATACCACGATGCCAGCAAAGACATTAGAACGTACTTGTGAGGGATGCTGCACTCAAACAGCTGCAGCACAGGAAGAAATCCTTTGACATTGCTGAAGATGCTTGATCACCTAGTGACTACTAGAATTATCCTGAGGAAAAGCAAATCCATAGTCTGAATTTATGGGCTATTGAAATGTATGGCCAATTGAACTCCTACTTTTAGCAGGAAATGTTTAATGAAAAAAATTATGACAAGCCAAAAAATAAATTATATGCTCCGGATATTAATATTATTAATATAATACTAAAAAGGTTTCCTGTGAAATAGAATTAGCAGTAAATCAGTGTGTTTTGCATGACTAACAAGAAAATTCAAAATACAATCAAAGAGACACTGAATATGTGACAAGAGCATGTGTACAAAGTGCACTTCTTAAATCCATCTATAAGCAAAAGAACTCAGAACTAAAAGGGAAAAACTATAATAGACCAAAAGAAAAACCAAGGCATGGCCCTCTAAACTGAAGAAGGCAAACTAATTTGCATCTCAAAAATCAGACATTTTGCCCAGAGCAGTAAAAGTAAACTTGATAAAATTTTCAAAGTATCACTAACCTTCATCTCAATCAGGCATTTGTTTTTAGAAACATCTGTTGTGTATAAGTACTCTTGATCATAGCATTACAAAGTTAACTGCAATAGAGACTCCTACTGACTTCAAAACCCATTAGAACAGTTTACACATTACCAAAGAATGACTACTAAAACTTAATTTGTATTTTACAGTTTATGAACATGCACCATATCTGCTGAAGTTTGCCTCTAATTTACAAAAGAGAATATTGACACAGTTTTTGCTCCTAGGAAATAAGTAAATATCAATTATGAAATTTAAAGAGTTGTCTGAATAGGAAACATCTCAGTATTAGACATAAGGGACTGTCTGTAGCTTTTCTGTTCCTTAAGAGTTCAAAGAAATAACTCCAGAATTAAAAGTCAGAGCTGCAAATTTTGAGCTTAGGAGAGATACTTCTGTGCAGCAACGACAGCATTTGCATCAGGAGAAGATGAGACAGGAGGGTGATGTGTAATAGTCACTGGCAGCAGAATTACCCTGTAAATAACATTCAGCAAATTTACAGTGTTCTGTAAAATACACTCTGGTAAATGTAGTGTAGTCATCTGAGAGGGGCTGTTTCCAATGATCAGCTCTTGAAAAGGTAGCAGGCAGAGAGTACTTTACTCAACAGGAGAAAATAAAGAAAAAATTACTACTGTTAGCTCCAAAATATTAAGAGAAGCAACTTCACACTGATGGACATGTTAAAAAAAATGCTTTATCATGATTAATGCCACAGTGACTAGTGAGTTAATTGGAAATGCCTAAAAAGGCTTTTCTCCATCATAAGCTGCCTTGGCCAAATAGCTGGTCAGAGTCATTGACACTCAAATTTTCCTGAAATGTATTGATTCCAAAACTTTTTAAACTGAACCACAATCTCCTATCCCTTCCCCAGCACCTTGATCTTGATGATTATTACTGCCAGCAGAAAATCTGCATGCAATGATGAACGTAAAATTTGGAAACATACCAGGCAAAGGCAATATTCTACCATAGAGAAGCAGATATTCTATACAAGGAGAAGGCAAAAATCTATCTGAATATATGAGAGAAGCTTGTAAATGTGCTTTAACACGTCCCAGGAAAAAGCTGCTCATAAAACAGCCTTCTTTATCTTGAGTTATGAGCAGAATCAGAGCATGTATTGCAGCTCTATTATAAATAAACTTTATACAACCATTCTGAAAGTCAAGGACTCAGCCTCAATGTTACATGTAAGGAAACAGCCACTATAGAAGAAAGAAAAATATCAGCTTTGCTCCTTAAAGCACTGCAAAGGTTGACTGGGAAGTAGCACTGGAGAAGTCTTCAGAAAAGAACTGAATGGTGATGCAAAATATTAAACTTTGCCTCAGGATATTGCAAGATCAACAGGAGGAAACTCAGAGATAAACACAGTGAAATTGTCCACCAATTCATAACCATAGATTAAAGACTTGCAGATTAAAGTGAAGAGAAAAGGGAGAATCCACAGTGAAGCAAGCTTGTTTGCACTTGACACACTGACAACCATCTTCCAAACCAGATGACCAACAAACATGGAAACACAAGCATTACAAGGCTGCCAAGCTCAGCAAGAGCTGTGGCAAATGCAGCCACAGAAAACGAAACTGCTCAAAGGCATGTTATATTTATCCCGTGTGTATATCAATGTTTCTAAAAGATCTGAAGAGAAAGCCTAGGACTGTTCCTCCTCTTTTTCAGACACGTGGAAATGCCTCATCCTCACACAAAGTTTTCATACCAACACAGTCACCATGATCAAGTGGAAAATGAACTTGTGGAAGACCATTTTCTTCTTTAATATTACACACTCACCTCCCATAAAAACACTGCACTCAGACACAGGGGGAATAAGACAGAAGAGCAAAAAGAACTTTAAGTACAGCTTTTTTTACTTGTTCAGCCTTGTGGTGTACTACACCAACTTCAGAAAAAATTAAGCGAGGAAAACATTACAACAGCCCAGGGACACTTCTACTTAAATTTTGTGATTGCATTTTAAGTGCTCTTTGTCACAGATATCATAAACTGATTAAATCATTTCATGGCTGACCCCTACTGACTATGCTAAGCGAAAACAGAGGGCTATTAATAACTACCCATTTCTGACAGCTGCCCAGGGGCAATGTAGACTTTTGCAGCAATAAAATGACTCCCCAGCTCACTTACTGAATGCTAAATATTGATTCATATTATGAGTGTTGTCAAACACAGACTGCAGTTCTGAAGATCCGTACTGGCAGGTCATCAGGAATAGCATTAGCAAATGTCAGGTCAGGAATCAAAGGGCTGCTGGACTCTTTAGGGATGAGATTTATCGATCCCATAAAACGTGAAACAGATCAAGTACTTGTGATGATGGAAACGGTCATGGCAGAATGAGGCTGAGCCTAGCACGATGTGTACCTCAGAAGAGAAGCATCAAAAAAGTCGACCATTGAAAATAAATTTTAAATGTTGGGATGACCATGACAAGGACCACTGAAGATGCAGGCCCACCTTTTTCAAGCTAAAACTCAGAATTTGAACACACACTTGACCAAAGCCATATATCTAGCTTGCTCACACAGAGGACCATACTGCTGATCTTAAGCATCTGTTTAAATAAATATTGGTGCTGTTTAGATCAAGCTAATTAATACTATAATCAACAGATAAATCCCAATAAAACCAAGAGGTCTATGACAATTAAGATGATCTGGATAAGGAAACTTGCTGTGTCTGTGATTGTTAGAAAGACATCCTGAATTCCAAATAACACCAAAATCATTTATATTCCATTATTTCATGCTTTGCCATCCTCAACAGCATTTTATTTAATGAAAATATATTTCAGGACTTCTTAAGACTGTGAGTTCATACAGATTGACCTTTTATAATTTTTTCCACAGCTATGAAAAAATCTAGGATCAAGTCACGGAAAGTGACTGTGGAATATTACATGTAGGTTGAGGACAGAAAAGCCATTTCTTCCCTTTTTATCCTTTCCCATCACTTTCTCGTTAGTGAAACATTACTAATTAATAGATCAGTTTACAGTATGATAGACTTACTCGTAACAGAAAATGTAAGTAAAAGGACAAACAAATTCCACGCAGCCAGAAATCTTACTAAGGAAACAGTTGTACCCAGGGAATCCCAGACATCGAATGCTGTTGCTGTCCGTGGCAGGAGGGTTGAAATGAGAGCATCTTTGAGGTCCCTTCCAATCTAATCCAAACCATTCTATGATTTTATATAATATTCAAAGCAGTAAAGTCTACTCTAAAATTGAAAATTTATTTGGATAGAGGAAATTATACCAAAGTCTATACTATATCACACCGAATATAGTATAATTTTATACTATACTATACTAAAACTATACCACATCCTAAACTATACCAAGTTCTCATCAACAAATATCAAATATTATCTATTCTTAATGTTGATTTGACCACCCTGGCCAAAAGGAGCGTTTTTAAATTAATTAATAAATACTCAAATGCGTTTTCAATCTCTTGAAACCACTTCAACTCAGCTATACGTGATTTTTTCAAACATGTTACAATTTTTGTTGTTATTCTAAAGTTAAAATAGGCAATTTTTCAATATCCAGGACACTATTTAGAAAACAAATTTTCTTTTTCTATAAAGAAAAGCCTCCATTTATCCATTTGCTTTGGATATCTGAACAGTAATTAGGATGTCTGTAAAGAGAAAAGTGTTCCTAGATAATATCCCTGTATACTGTATTCCCTACATTGTATATTTTCTTTCAGAAAATCAGAAATCAAATCACAAATCTAAATATACCATTTGATGTTTAGATAGGACACGAGAACTCAATAAAGGATGGTAATTACAAATAATAGACTTGAAAATCATTGGTTTCAATAAACCACAATTTAAAAAAAAAAAAGATAAACACTGATGATTTAAAATTACAACGAAAGTCCTTGAGAACCTAAGATACAGTTATTAATGGATAAATAATTCTAAAAGAAGGCACAGAAATACACAAACAATATATTGTATTTGGAATTGCTTAAAATTAAATAGGATGCCAATGTAAATCCATTTTAAAATTAATTACTTCATTAAATACATACAATTTAAAGCCAGAAACAAATCTTAAATAAGTTAACCATAAACTGTTGAACACAGCTGTAGCTTCTATGACACATATGGACATTTTGATGCTAACAAAGCCAAGTGTTTACCTTCTCTGTCCTGCAATTCTGACTATTGTATCAACAAAAAAATAGGAAACATCTAGAATAGATTTCTGACAGGAAAATTATTTCAATATTTTTGGAAGAAGACTCTAAAGAAAATGTTTTCCCTTAGAGAACATACTCCCATCAAGAATGCTCTTGAGGAACTCACCTTAGTGACTTGCTCTAGTGACTATCACTATTATGGAAAATATCCAGTGTTTTATTTCATCAGTGGCTTCAACTAATCTAAGGTGGTATCACCACACAAACAGCAGTGCTGGCTCTCTCTCCAACAGACATTTCTGTCCACACAGATACATGCTAAGGTAGAGCAAGATGAAAGCTGTTTGTGGTGGTGTTTGGACAATTCTTTTCCATATTAAGTTTCCTGAACTTACTTTGGGTTTGCATCAGATAGGATGAAGGGAGAAAGGGCAGATGCTGATAGCATGAGGAGCAGGAATAACAACATCCTAGGAGAAACTCACAGAGCAGTTTAGTTGTAATGTGAAATAGCTCTCTCTGGGTCCAGTACTGTGAGTGAGCAGCAGTGTTAGATCACTGCTCCTTATTAAGGGAGGTCCTTTCCCCTCCCAACCCATCCTTCAGCTTTTCTTCTTTCCTGCTCCCTGCTGACTCTGAAGCTCATCACGTTCATCCCTCTGTAAGCCAACTCAATTCATTAACAAAGAGCAAATCCATACCAAAAAAACCAAAATAACAAAAAAAACCCAAATAATTTCTCTGCCATTTTAATTATTTGGCTCATGGCAAGATCCAGCCAGCACAGAGATGGCACAGAGATGACAAAGAGATGGACTACCAGTGAGAGGCAGGGTTTGGAAATCCATGTAGTGGCAAACATGTGATCAGATCAGTTTCAAGGAACCACAGTCTCAGATTGTTACAGTATTAGACATGCAGGATAGGACAGAAAACCTAATGAAGACCTGGAGATATTTGGGGAATTACTTAGCAAGCAGCTCTCTATGGCTGTAAAGCTCTCATCTCCCAGGTTAGCTAGTCAGAGCTGTACTGACAACAAGTAAGCATGAGCAGCTCTGCAATAACTCACAGGGACAAAGAACCTGCCTCTGTTGTGCACCAAAGTAGACCAACCATAAATACAGCTGAGGCAAAAGTCTCTGGTCTGTATTTCAGCACATTAGGCACTTAACTCCACAGCAATACCTGTGTTCCCTCTTCAAGCTTAGCAGTCTTAGCTAAAAGTAAATTTCCAAGTCGCTTCCAGGAACATTCAGGCAACCTCACTTGTCTTCAGTTGAGTAAGCAAACTTTTGGCAAGCACTACCTCGAAGACATTATCATTTGAAAGGTAGAAAACTGTAAATAGATTGCAGCTACTTAAGAATCAATAGACCTAATAAAGTAGGCACATCTATTAAAACATGTAACTGGTAACATATTTAACTTCAAAGGTTTGCAAAAACAGACATCTACTAAAAGACATCTTTACACTTATTTCATATACTTGCAATATGAATTCAAATGTGTATTTCCCATGAAATAATTTATTTACGAATGCTTTTTTTTTAAATTTTCATAAGCAGATTTTTTAAATTACTCATAGCCATAAAAGACTCTCATGCTTCCTATTTTCTGCATAAAGATTTTGGGGGCTAATTTTTATATTTGGTGAATATGAGGGAAGACATACATTTTGCTCTGGCATATTCTTTGACACTTGTTCATGCTTTTTTTTCCAGTTTTTTGGACATTTTTAAGTTGCACGAAGTATTGAAGATAAAAAATATTCCAAACAAATTTTTCCCTCCAAGTAGAAAAAAAACCTTTAAAGTTAGAGCACAGAGGTTCACTTTTAACATGAAGGTAAAGCTGCCAAGTTTAATTTGTACAAAACACACATATTAAAATTCTTAAGAACCAAATATGACCCACGTTCAAAAAATAAGGTGTTTTCTTCAATTGACTATTTGTAAAATAAGTAAGAAATTCTGTAATACAATGAAATCCCTTTAACTGCTGTATGCATTCAGATGTGTCTTTTATTCATTGTATCGAGACAGGATACATGAAAATAGGGGTAAGCTTGCCTACAGTTTTGGTTTGGTTGTTGTTTTGGGTTGGTTTTTTTTTTTAGAAGCTGAAAAATAAGGTCAGATATATATTTACTCACTCTTTAGCCTTTAATGGCAAAGTACACCATTTCTTTTCCCAAGTACAAGAACTGCACTTCAAAAATCCAAAACCCAACCAACTTTAATATTCTCTGAATTCTGATCTCTGGCAGTCATGCAGTACTACATGCAAGTACACTGGAAAAATTATGTAACAAGTAAGACAGTAACAAACCATGCAGGTTTAACTTGTTAAGTTACATTTAACATGGCAATTTTACATAATCAATTTTCAGATAATGGAAAACTAGGCAATAATGAATATGTCCTATATACTGGTGCTCTACTGCTTTATACCAACTGAATAAATATTTTAATTGCAAAACACAGGCCACATTCAGTTGGTTTTGTATTAGCATGAAAGAAGCAAACAAGAAATAAGGAGGCTACAACTGTGTTTGCATTGTCAGACAGCATTCAAAAATATAAAGTCTAAACCTACCATTTTAATAATTCTTTCCAAAGACAAAAATCCATTAATAAGCAAAACATGTCAACATATTAATTAAATATTTCATAGCCAATGTAAAGTTATGCAGTGTTAAATTTTGGTTTTTATGGTATCACATTCACCACTGATATGCTCCGCAATAGATAATACATTCTGAATTTTTCTTTGTTTATTAACAAGCCCTTGTAATTAACTTCCTTTTAAATCATAAGTATGATACTATTTTAATTTCCCTCACATTCTCTACCCTATCATTTGGAATCACATTAAGCTGACTCTTAGCAGGCCACCTGGTGTAATTCTGTGACATTGAAGGGAGCTGTTCTGGTATGCAGGAAACACTGACAGTCTTCTGTGCTGAAATCTATTTTTCTAACTGATGACAGAACTGGGGGAAATTAATTTTTGCTATTCATAAATACCTGACAGGTTTAACGTAAATGTTTTGAAAAAGACCTCAGCATATGCTGCATGTATATTATATATGCAGCAGTGCACTGGAATATTGTATTTTCAACCCGTTCAATTTCTAGATCACTACTGCTGAAACTGTTGAAATTTCCCAAATTACTTCCATATTGTAATTTTCTCTATCTACATATAGACAACAGCAGAGGGCTCCATGAAGCCTTTCAGTTGCTAAACCCAGTTACATTTAGGACAATCTGTTTGACAGAAATAACTCAGAGAAATATGTACTGTTCCTTGCCTGATGAATTAACAGGAAATGAGTTTCCATGAATGCTTATGCATATGTGATCAGAGACCAGAGGGAGTTCTATTACCAACCTTCATGATCAAGAACATTTTCTCATGAAACACATCGATATATCACCATGAACAACAAATTACCATCACACAGAAATAAAAAATTATTATATTATGCCAACAAACAGAATTTATGACTGACCATCATTAATCATAAATGTAATAATTTAATTAAATTTTAGCTGCAATTTAGGATGCTGCAATCTAATGTGATCCTGATTTTAATTGAAGACTCCATATATTGTGTTTAAAAAAATTCACCCTATTTCTGTATTTCACCTAAGCTCTGACTAATTGTTGGATATAGCCCAAACCCTGAAACAACACAGAGTGGTACAACGAAAGATAAATTAGAAGATAAGAGTACATACATTAAAAAAACCTTATTTTGATTAATCAGAAAGAAAAGTCCTATAAGCAAGATCAAATATAACTTAACAGAATAATTTCCCAGTATAATGTCCAGTACATGCAATATTTAAAAACCTACTTTAGTAGTCTGTTTTAACAGACTATAATCTAGTAATCTACTAAAATTAAAATATTTGAGTGTAACAAGAATACGAGACTTAATTTTTCATCGCATTAGTGTTGTGAACATTGTTCTTTTACAAGGGAACCGATAAAAACTTCAACCAGGAATATTATAAAATACTTCAGGATTTGAAGAAAATTCTGGACTATTTCTCTATCTACAGGAATAAATACCTCTGGAGATAAAGAAGCTGCTTTCTTAACTCAGATCAAATTAAAATTACACCTGTAAACCACTGTACATTTATGTGCGTACAACTGAAGTAACAGAAGTAACAATTGAAGTAACAGTTGAAGTACAATTTCAGACCATGAGTTTTTGGAGAAAAAGAACACAGCTTCCCTTCAGTGCAATTTATAGCCATGTTTCCAGTGAGAGATAAAATAACGTTTTACTCCCTCCTCAGCAGCTTTGTGATACTTGCAATTGGTTGTCAGTCAAAGACAGTCTAAAGACAGTTCAGTTTCTGGTGATAACAAACAGTGTAAGTGGCTTAATAAGTCTGTGTCACACAGTGAAATGCTATTCTGTAATACATTTCACATAACTTTTAAATTACTTATATATAAGTACACATATTTTTTAAAAACAGGCTTTTCCTGGCTTCATTTGCAAAACCACAAAAAACTCAAAATTTAAACTCTCAATATTCAAATATTTAGAATAATGTTAAATATGTATACCTGTGGTATATTCTAACAGTCCCAGTGAAAAAAATGCTATCTTGTTCACTTGAGCACAGTGTGAGACTGCAGGGCCATGAGTCAAACTGGCACACACACTTCTGATTTTCACTTAGGAAAGTTCATCTTCAGCATGGGAACATATTTTCACAACCATGTAAATAATACAGTGAACTGTTTTTATTGTATAATTTTGTATTGGTTGAGTAAGTATTCAAAAATTTGATTAATTTTTTTGAAGGAGAAAATTACCAAAGAACTGCACAACTGTCATCAAGGCAGATGAGCATTATCAGATGATCACAAAAAATGGAAAAGCTACCTTTTGAGAAAAATTTTTCTGTGTCAGCTTTTTAGGGTTTTTTCTGCATTTAAACATTTCATCTCAACTAGTGCTATTGGCCAATAACCCAGTTCGAGTCACTAAACCTGCAGAAGGATAAATATTTAATTGCCCAACAATTATATCCACTGGCTTCTCTCATTCAGATAGTAACATTTACAAGCTTTCAGGCAGTTGATTTAACCCAGAGACAACTTCATTATCCTAACTATTTAATACCTTTATAAGTTTTTCATTCTCCTTCATGTTATCATGTTATACTGTCAGTAAAACTATGACACATAGGAAAAACTATCATAGTTATAAACAAAAATATCCAAACCAAAATATTCAAACCAAAAATGCCAGTGACAGTGCATTTCCCCAAGTATTCTCCATCACTCCTTACATTCCCATTCAGTGTTCTACACAGCAAAACCTCTCCATTTGTTTTCTGAGCTACCAAGTGTTGCAACACCACACTCCCATTTGCAAAGTCTCTGAATAAACTGGGGGCATTTCATCTGAGCATATTCGAGGTATCTAAGGGGTGTATATCAGAAATTAAACAACGTAACAGGACAGCTGAGGATACATGTCCTTACATTTAATTATATTATGATATTGTTAAAAGAAAAAAAAATTCAAATCCCCATCTTTTTGAGGTCTTTCATGTTATGAAAAGGGACCTTATTGTATTTTTATGATGGTGTTAAACCCAAGACCAATGTTAGTAATGTTTATAATTAAAGCACTTTTGGAGAACCAGATTCCTGGTATCACAACAGTCATTCTGGAAATAACCTTTAATAACTATGTTTTTCAAGAAATAACCTTTAATAACTATAATGAGTTTATCAAGAATTTCTGAAAATAGCAGGATCATTTCTTCAAAGTACGTCACATAGTGACTATAAGGAAGATTTATATACAACAAATTTTAAAAGAGCAATGCAAATAAATGCATGCCCTGACAAAGTCTGAGAGGAAAACAACCCCCCACCAAAAAAAAGAGAAACAAAAATTAAAATCAACTGGCAGTATGTAGATGATGATTAAAATAAAAATCACTTGCGTTAAAACCAAATTAGCATAACTTTATGTTCATGTTTTAAGGCAAACATCATCTTTTCATTATCAAATTAAGCTCATTAATTCTATTAACTCCTAGGCAAGCCATGAGATACACCTTTATTTTTTATTTAAGGTATTATAACAGAACAGAGTTCTTTAGAAAAGGTGCTGAAATGAAGATGTCCTGCTTTTCCCACTGAGTCACCAAGATGCAGAATCCTGGTGCTCAGACAAGAGATAAGAAAGCAACACCGTTGCCTTACCCAGAAATCATCCAGTGGTGCACTGAGTAACCACTGCACTTTTCTCATGAGCTTTAACCTGTCTGTGGACACAAGCCAGAAATGCCAACTCAAAACTGATTTCAGCCCTTTCTCACACAGCTAGGGCTGGAGGGAGTGGTGCCTGTTCATACTTAACAATGCTCTGTCTCCATTTTCTTTGGAAGCTCCCTTCTCTAAAGAGACAGAGCACAGTCAACACTTTTATCAAACAAGCTAACTTACCTTCAGAAAAGAGGAAATGCCCTCACATGCATCATAGCTGGTGAAAGTAAGAAAAAAAAAAAGTTTATGAACTCATGATAAATTTTCCTGGAAAGTTAGTAGTGCTGCTCAGGGAGGATCTGAGTTGCTGCTATGCAGTCCAAGACCCTCATGACATCAAGTTCCAACATACCAATGGACCACATACTGTGAAATCCCTTAGGGTCTCCCCCAAAAGTGGCATCATGCTGCATCTCCACAGAGGTGTCCCACACAGCTCCCAGACACCTCTCTAGTATTAATCAAGATCTCTGCTTAGTCAGACAATTGCATTCCACCTAACTCAAGAGCTCTCCTTGCTATTTATTTTTTAAGCCAAGCCAATTCTGTCTAGCAATGTGAATTGTGTATTCAACTTGTGACAGCTGCAAGGACCTCAGGATTGTCCACCACAGGAGTTCAAATTTATTTTCTGGGATGATCAGTTTCTTGACTCGCCTTTGCTGCTATGCCTCGTAGTCATCATACAGACATGTAATAAAACTAATTATTTCAGATAGCTATTTTTGATGGTTGCTTTTGCCAAGCATGACCAGAGTTTTTTACAAACAGCAAAATGTGCTGTAGGTACCTGCCTACATTACATGCTTAGCCCACTGTTAGCTCACCTGAGTCTCCTCTTTCCCTGTGCACTTCCCTTTCACGCTCTCAAAACTGAGGATTAATAGTGACTTTCCAGGATGATCTGACAGCACAGTGGTTCATTCACTTGATTCTGAAGGGCAGACTAAATAAATTCAGCCCAGTTGGGCTACCTACTCTAGCACAGGTATGCAAAGACCATATTTAACTGCTGTGGATGGTCATTGAACATAACAAACATAAATGCCCTCCTCACAGCATGCCTCAATATTGCAGGATCTTCAAACCTTTTCTACAATTAGGCAAACCTCATACATTTTCTACTTAGTCAAAATTTAATATATTGGGAATTTTGTGGAACAAAAATAATATAAATTACATAAAAGCCTACACAGGAACTCTTTCTTTTGTAATAACACACTCAATTCCTTTTTCATTTCCATCTATTACAAAGAATCACAATGTGACTACACAAAACGGCAGAAAAATGCTTTTCCCTTATTGTTGGCCATAATTAAGGTGGAGAGGGAAGACAAACTATGAAAAAACACAGGAAATAAAAAGAAAAGAAGAAGAAGATAATATTTTTCTCATAATGGAATCTTAAACTGTATTTTTTTATTACTTTGCTAGAAAAGCACAAGCCTCTCACCTGGAAACAACACAGGATGTGTCTTTTCTTTCTTGCACATACGTATGCATTGACACAGAGATACAGGTGAAACCCCAGCTCTAGATGTAGCTAATACAAGTGCAGAATTTAATTTCATTGTAACTCTTATCTATATCTCCACAACAGCAAAAATTCCAAAGCATGATCTCCTTAAATTCACACAACGTGTGAAAATTAATGGATTAACATTTCCATAATGCTTTACTGCTCTATCTGGTTTAGAACACTACAGTTACAATACTTCACTCTTACAATATCAGGATCCCCAAAAAGGTTTAATGGTAAGATAATAGCTTTGTACATAAAATAGATAACATCCAGTCATACTTCCTTGTGTTAATGAATCTCTTAAATGACTGATTACTTCATAATAAAAGATATACCTGCTTCTCAGTAGCTGTGTATGTTTATCCACACAAGAAGAATTTTGGTTTGAGAATCAGCTGTGCTGTGGTGCCTTGAACAAAACAAGCAGAAGGTATGTTCAGCACTGCAGTAGAATAGGGAAGGAGCAGTCCATTTAGGCAATCGAATTACTTTTCCACAAAAGGGAAACTGCACTCTCTTTTTGAGCAGAAAAGAGGTTTTAAGAGGTTAACAAAAAACTTGCAAAATATGGCTTCTAAAACTTCAAGCTATACAAGAATAGTAAAGTAATAAAGTAATTGGACAAATTGTAAAAGGAAAACAACTTATCAGGCATTTGCCAAAAGATTGCAACAGCAGCAGACAAGCAGTATAGAAAGCCATTAGTAAAGGGAAACAAAAATATATGGAAAAACCCTCTGAAGCAGCTGCAGAATACACAGGCAATACAAAGAGTAACAAGTCCCAAGAATAAAATGGTGTTCACTCAGGAGTGCTAAAGGAATTTGAAAATCAAACAGTGGAACTGAGGTGTGTAACCTTTCACTTCAATTGTCTTTATATGTTGTCTTTACAAGTGCCTAACAAGGATGTTAGGAAAGAACCAGCACTCTCCTGCAAAGCAAGTCCTGCCACACAAACCTCTGTTGGAGAGATAAAGCCTGGAAATAGGAGAATTTCCATTGATATAGTCCAGCTGCATTTCCAAATGATACCTCTGAAATAAAAACTGTAGTTCTCATGTAGATTAAAAGACAAGAAGTGTTAATTAAGATACAAGTGAAAATTAAGATACAAGACACAAAATACAAAATGAAATATAAGTTTGCAGAGTGATGGGAAGTGAACATATAATTTCAGAAGTCTGTCCCAGGACACTGGAAAATTTGCTGAAAATGCAGGTGTAACCAGGTTACACATGGTAATAAACACTATACTCAAGTGAAAAATAGTTGAAAAACTAGAGGAGACTGGTGAAACTGAAAAACTATTGGGACACAAAAATGAAAGCCAAAAATACAATGCAGACACAAGCAACCCACAAAGCAAGAACAGTCCTAAATTTACAAAGCAATTGGCCCAGAGCTGGCCATTGCACGATGATGAAGTCAAATACCTAGTTCTGTGAAATACTTCATAGAACACTGAATAGCAGGCCAAAAAACCCCAAAAAAACCAAAGAGATGAGAATTATTAGGAAAGGAGTACCTTTATGTCACTGTATAAACCTGCAAAGAGCTCACATCTTGACAGCTACATGCAGTTCTGAGCAACCCTTTCAAACAAGAATATAGTAGAGTAAAAACATACAAGGGTAACAAGAATGACTGAATTCTCATATTCTCCATATAAGAAACAAGTAAGTAGACTAAGACAGTTATCATGAAGTCCACACAGCCACATTCTAGGGTATTAAATAGTGTTGCCACAACTAACTTAATGTAACTGTGTGTTGCTGTAAACACCCTACACTCTCACAACCAGTCTAGTCAGGAGAATGGGTTTACAGTATGAAAATACCATGCTCTGTTAGATATGGAAATGAGAAAGAAATGGGAAAATCCTGAAAAATTTAAAAAACCTTAACTGAGTCCTAGTACTTAAATGGAGATATTTGTGATGTGGATGGTAGGTATCTTACCAATTACCAAAATATTACTGTTACAAAAATTTTTTTAATTTTTCCTTGCAATACCACCAAGGCATTTCAAAAATTAACCAGTGTCTACAGCAGGTGTTTTACACCTGACAAAGAGACAGGTGGACAGGTGATATCCAAGGAGCTAAATGCACAGTGAGCTACTACTAAAGAAGCCCAAAGAGCAAACCTGTATCGACAGCCCCATTACAGACTTTGAAGTTATTAATATAGAAAATATGAACACCTACCTCTGGATAAAAAGACTTACAGATTTCATCTCTTTTACCAATTTTGTCTATCCAACTTCTTTTTATTGTGTTTTTAAAAAAAATTCTCTATTAAATAAGCTCAGCAACTGGCTTTGGGTCACTCAACCTGCAATTCAGACTGATAATTTAAAATACTCTAGAATGAAGAATACCAGCAAAACATGGAAGTCTCAGGTCACATCCTTTTTTAATGGATATAGTATTCTATCTAATTTACCGCCTTTAAACTTTTTAAACAGAGACCCAAGAGCAGGAATGCCAGAGGCAGTGACAGTCCATAAGGATTGTATTTGTGGTAGACATAAGGATAAAGCAAAATTGTATATCTAAACAGCTGTTACATTGCAGTGTGGCCAAGATCAAAAGGATACCCACAAATTATTTGCTGGCTAATTAATTCGCACTTTCCTAGCCCAAGCAACTATGTTAATACATTAGCAGTAACAAAATGTTAATACTGCATTTAGAAATATATATATATATATATATCTGCAATCCCTAGGTTTTGATAATATGCAGTGCAAATAAACACCTGTTTGCCCAGTAAACTTCTGGTCAAAGCCAGGTAGCATAGTGTCTGGTGGACTGGGATACAGTAAAAAAAATTACAAAACAAAACCAAAAATTCCAAAATCTACAAGTGGGAAGACAAGTATGTCCATACCTATGTCATAATACTAATACCAAAAAAATCTCACCTAATTCCTCATCCAGGATTTCAAAGAAATAGAGAACCACCCATGTAAGTGATGGAGCGTTTACATTTTTATGACCTATTCTTGTTGTGCACAGCACCTCTTGCTCACGCTACTGACATCCAGGAGCGAGCCCTAGGGGAGTTATTCTAAGTGCAGGTTTCTGTATGTCGCATTTAAAAGGAATACAAACTGACAGAAAAATAACTCAAAATTGCTATAAAATAACAGGTACGTCCCAATGCACAAGCAAATGACATGCACTTTAATGTAACACATTTCTTCTCATTGCGTAGTAAGCTAAAACATACTTAAGGCTTGCATAAAACATATGAAAAAATACCAGTTGTATTAAAAATTAAATAAATAATGTTTTTAAATCCTTTATTTTAGTAATCAAATGCTGCTAGTTCTAAACCGTGTCATCTGGATTATAAAAAAAAATTGAAACAATTTGGGCTTTTTTATTGAAGTACTGGATGAAAATATTAGAATTCTTTGTTTAGGACTTGTGTCTTCTTGGCACAGAACTGCACTGGAAAGCTGTCACAATGGGATTTAACTACTTCACATAATCCTTGATGTGGAATGCGATTTTTTACAAGGCAGCTGTTACGCAAAGAGCGAGAGCCAGAGCCCATCCACCACATGGCTCCACCAGTAGCTACACATCCTTTGCAAGGTGAAAACACTGCACAGCTCCAAAGCAAAGGAAAGCTCTGCTCTCCAGTGCATGGGGAGTGGCAGAAGAGTAGAACTGTCCATCTCCAGGAAACCCTGCCCTCGGTTGTGGACGATCGTTGGAAAATTATCAAGATTCACCTTCTCTTTCAACAGTTCCACCCTTCTTTGAAGTGTTACAAAAATTACTGATACTTATCCAAAAAAAAAAAAAAAAAATCAAGTACAACCTCAGTGTTGATACAAACTGATTTTCCCTGCCCAGCCCAAGCACAGGCAGCACCCAGATGCCTGGAGAGCAGACACACCACAGCACTGTGAAGGGAGAGCATTCAGGGCTAACACAGGGCTGCAAACAGGACAACCACCTGAGACTAGGCAAGTATACACCTCATCTGCAGGCAACAGGGATAATGCTCCCAATGACTACAAGGCAAAAAATGTTTAGATGTAGCAATGGTCTTTGAAGTATATAACAGGAAGTCATACAGATCTTTGTGAATATCAATGAATGATGACACAGGCATGAAATTTAGTTAATTCCTTCTTTTGGGTTTTCTCAAGCAGAACTTACTGCTTCCTATTAGAGGCTTACTGAGTCTGTTTAAATAAATTTCTTAGCCTATTTTGAGTTTCTGAAAACACTTCCGACTCACTTGTATGGAGCAACTGATTCAGAGAAAGTGGAAGCAGAGGCAGAGAAAGATAACCATCTTCTAGAATAAAGGGAAGACTCTAAGCACGAGGCAGGAAGCAGCTGAGGTTTACCCAGTGTAAATAACATTTATTTTGTAAGAGTAGCATCAAGAGACATGATCTTTCAGCACTGAGTGCATGGCTCTTGCCTGAGGGGAGTGAGTATTTCATTTGATTCCAGGCTTGTGACCAGTCCTGTCAATAGAACTTCTGCCTCCTCCGATTACATAATTTAATTCCCTCCCAAATTTAACCCCAGAGGATTCTGTCACAGTGAAATTCACTTCAGTGAATCAGTGGAATAACAGGACTTTTACAGGCAGGCATCTTCATCTCGTATTTGCCCAACAATCAGGAAAATAATGCCATATAGGCTCTGGAACACATTCACAGTTATGAAATCATTCACAGTTACTGCATTCAGAAACAAAAGGACTATTTACTGAATCACCAGCAATACAACTGCACTTTGCTGGAACTTGCTGGACCATCATCCTAAGGGAGAGATTCTTGATAATTGTAAATAGCATAGGTACTCCTATTGTATTTTATGTACATGACTTTTCGCCATCTATATTTGCACCACAAATCACTTACACACAGCTCATTTGAAAGCCTAGAACTACAATTTGTTTTGCAGGGTCTTTAGAGAAATGACATCTCAGATTCTGCAAATTCCTCAGTGCATTATACCTTTGAGCAGCTAAGCAGAACTCAAGATGGATAGTGAATAACATAAGTGTAAACACAACATTTATTTTTCACAGATTGGTGAAACTACAAAAAAAATAATAAGGGATTAGGGAAATTCGTATCATGTGAACTACAGTAGGCAAAATGGAAGGAAAAATTAATGAGAAAGGCAATGAGAAGGTCTGTCAGAATAGTATTGCACATGCACAAGCTGGTCAGCAGCAAAAAGGTGAAAAACAGAGAAAAGGTGATCAGATTTCACCTAGAAATTAAAGAGAAGATAGAGAAGGCAGGAGACATCCTTTTCTTCAGAGCCAGATGATTTGTTGCATGTTTAACAACAAAGGAATTTTGCAGCCTAAGAGAACCCACAACTTCCAGAAAATTTCTACACCAATTTAAACTTTACAGATCCTATGATCAACCTATAATCTGCAGCATGTACACATGTACCTCTTCAAAACTTGGCATTCTTCAAAATAAATTATTCAAACTAAAGCAAAAAGTCTAGCCATGAGACATCACTAAATTTGCTCAGATGATTGAATCCAGCTAAAGAGAACTTACACCCAAAGGGGATGCTTCTTTGAGAACAGATCACTTCTTTGATCAGGCCATCAAGTGTCACCTCCTTTCTTACCACAAAAAGAAAGTCTCAGTGAAGTTACTCTCTTCCCTGTCCTGTGTGATACCTGTTGAAAATTACTCGGAAAATCATTAAAAATAAAAACTTAAAACTGAAGGCAGATGATGTCTTTCAAATTTTCCCACTATTAAACTGCAAAACTTGACACAATAAGAGAGAAATTTTCCCTACAACAGCATCATCAAAAGTCACAGATTTTTCACCATACTTCTTGCAATGTCCCAAATTTCAATAACAACTGATTGAAACATGGAAAATATGTCAAAGAAATTACAGCATTTCAGAATAAATTCACACTGACAACTGATAAAACCCATTTACCAACAGGAAAACATTTTTCACCAAGAAAAAAACCACCTCTCTCCTCTCAATCTTGATTATTAAAGAATTCATGTACATTACCTTGGAGGAAGAAACTAAGATCTAAAATTCTTAACTTTCCTGGATAATAATAATTAATTTTGTAAAGATGTTGATTTTATAGTATTTCCTTATGTCTGACTTCCTTCCATTCCCTCAGCATTTCAGAGGCATAATTACCAGTCTATCTCTGTATCCCAAAGCTCTAATGACCTGATCGCCTTGTTAGGTTGCACCTCCCATTTTTACTTCTTCCTTTCAGATTACCTCACATTTACATAATTACATTGACTTCAGAGAAACCATTTATTCTAATTTGTATCTGTTTGAATTTTCCTGCTGCTTCTTTTCCAGGAGACGGCTTGCGCTCCTAACAGTTTGCTCCTTTCTTCCAAATGCATCGCTTGGTCTAATGAAGTTGATTAATTTATATCAACAAACATTTTGGTATGCACGTTAGCAGGATCACAAGGAGCCAGCAGTGTGCCCTCACAGCAGAGAAGGCCAGCTGCACCTTGGCCTGTATGACTACAAACACACAGAGAGGATTGAGGGAAGGGTTGTCCAGTGTTGGGCAGTGACAGAAAGACAGAAAGAGGAAATGGAGCAAATTCAGTAGGAGGTCACAAAGCTGGTCAGGCAGCTGGGAAGACAAGGGCAAGAGGTCATTCAGTACCCACAAGGTTATTATCAAGAAGTTGGAGCCAGGTTCCTTACAGCAGTGCATGGCAGGAAGACAAGAGCCAATTGACATAAATTGAAACTGGAACTGCTTCAAATGGAAAGGTAGAAAAAGCATTTTCATTGTGAGGACAGCCAAGCACAACTCAAGTTGCCCTGAGAAGCTGTGTAGTCTTTTCAAGACCAGCCAGGATAAAGCCAAGACTAACCTGGTCTGGTCTACATAACAAGACCTTACTTTGAAAAAGTGATTGTGCTACTTTTATCTCTCATTAAGTTCCTGTATGATAAAATATATGTATATAAAACAGTTATTGATCAGTTCTTGACTATTTGGTATGCAACTTGAAAGCCCCTAATTTCTAGGTTTGCAGAAACACTGAACACAGCAGCATGCAACTGAGCATAAACTGCTGTTAAAGAGAGCACAGAGTGGTGGATGACCAGAGAAAATGTGTTACAAATAGGACAGCAGGTATTACAAGGTACTTAGGCAGAGAGAGAGATTGAAATCCAAAGTTTCAAAGCTTTAAAAGAAAGAACATCACTTTGTCTACAGAAATACTGTGAAATAAATGAATGTAATTTTAGAAAGTACTCAGGAGACTAATTGTCTGTAAAAAGCCCATTTGAAATTAACCATTCTGTGTTCAGAGGAGAGTCTGAATAACTATCAATAAACAAAGCATTTCTGTGCTCCAGAAATTAGTATGTTATCAAGTGTTTTGCTTCATAAGCAAAACATGTCAAAACAAAGAAAACAAAGGAACAATAATGCTTCCTGATTCAAAAAAAGCTGAAAAGTGAATACCATAAAACTAAATCAATACAAGCTATCACAACATTCCAAGCTGCAAAAAATATTCACAGCACAGTATTCCATTTGGTACAGACAAAGCAAACAAAAACGCTGAGTATTTGTTTTTGCTTGAAGTGCAAAAGTAAGCTACCACTGTTCTTTTAAAATTTTGTGGAGGACAGAAAATTAAAGATGAAAAAACTACAAATATTATACTTGATCCTCAAATATAAAACACAATAATTTCCTTGGAGTACTAGTTTAACAAGCTATTTTGGTTCTGCATTTTTTACAAGGCAATTCTGAAAAAGATTAGACTACAGAGTGAATAGTTGAAGGGTTATTAACCCCAGAGAGAATTTACTAAATACCCTTTAACAGTATGTAGATCACCATTCCAGTTCGGGCAGACATCACAAGTACACTCTTGTGTACATGGCTTTTGAGGGATAAGAGTGGATAAGCCACTTCACCTCAGGCTGGAGGAAAGGAAAGTAGACAGTCACTTTTCCAAACCAATTTACATCCTAAAATGGGCAATACAACAGTTCTGCTGGCACGCAGAGATTTAATACAAACCAAAAGTTAAAATGTTACAGTGCTTATCTTCCAATTTTTGGTAATTTTATGTAATATCTCAAGCTAGAGTACCATGTTTAATTGCAGTTATCAACATTAAATTATAAAACCATTTAGCAAAGGCCAGTCCCTACAAGAGAGTTTAGGGTTTAACATTCAGAATGAGAGGCAAGAGATAAAGGAATACAACTGCTGAAGAGATTAGAGAATGGAGCACAACAAAAAGCCGAAGCGCTCATATAAGACTAGTCTAACACAAATACAAGTCATACATCCTGCCTCATTGGCCTCTGGATCTGCCTCCAAGTGACTTAAAGTCACAAAAGCATGCAACAGCAGACCCAGAAATACAGTCCAGTCTTCAGAGTCACAAGTCAATGCTTCACTTACAAGACCTACTATCCCAGTCAACTTCCCTCTTGGAAAATCTTTGGAGTGAGGGCAAAGCAATCCACAGAAATTAGTTACCGTCAGACCCAAAGACCCTGCCTTACAGGAGAGCAACTACTGCTAAAGCATCCCTTTTAGGTTTGTGTGTCATGAGAGAAATCAATTACTTGGAGCTACTTCAGACTTAGAGCCCTTCCTCAGGAAACAACTACATGAGACAAAGCAGTGAATATTCTCATTTTTGCAAACAGTAGTTTTACTTCTGTCAAATCACACAGCAGGTTTTTTTTCACAAGCTTATTTATGTTACTTTATATAAAACTACTAGCCCTGGAGACACTTGATTTCCCATGCCATATTGTAGAATTTTACACTTACTTACAGATTTCTGATGTTTCATTAGAAAGACTTCACTAATTTTAAAAACAGTACCTACTTCAGGGCAACAACTTATCAAGGTCAGCTCAAATCAATAGTTTTAATATTTTAACATGGATAATGCTACATCTAACTCTCAGATAATATTGTTCATATCTAACACATGTTTAAAACTGATCGTTCTGCTTTCAATGACAAAATGGAATTACTGGCTTTTCCCGTTGTTATCAGCTATTCTCTACTTACAAAAGACAGGTTTGTAAACAAGAAAACTATTGCTGTGCTGTAATAAAAAAAAAAGGAGGAATATTTAGTGGAAATCAGGTTCATAAGAGGACTCATCATAGCATGTGGGTTTGTATGGTCATCGAGGAATCACCAACTGAAAGATAAAGGAGACATATTTGACCTTAATCTACTGCTCAACACCCTTCATCTGTCAGAAATTTTGCAATATCTAGTATGGACAAAAAAAGGAAAAGACATGCATATGAAAAACAAAGCTTTCTACAGCAATAAAATACAACAAAATAATAAACAAATATGCTGTTCAATATTTAGCTGCTCAAACCTTTACTGAGTTTAAGACAATAATGTTTGTTGTCAGCATCAATAAGCAGGTTCTACATAAATTTGTGTTCTCCTGGTCCTTCAAATGACTTATTATGAACTTAATAATGAAAAAAGGGAGATAAATTTCCTGGGGAACATGGCAATTGAACCTTATTTTTCTCTGAATACTAGTTACTGTAGCGTGTGCATGTACTTCCTGTGATACAGTCACAGCCCTCTCACTGCCATCTTCCTAAAGAGAACATGCCTGGTGGCTTGTGTCCATTGCTAAACCCACCTTTGTTCAGGAAAATTAGAAAGTAGCAAAGAAAATTACCACATGAATATATAGACATATAGAAAAAACTCATGACCAACATTATAAAAGTGGTACCATGGCAGATTTTAAGGGAAAAGCACATCTGAGTTCACTAGAACTTGTTAGGTAGTTAGGCAACAACATATAAAAGAAAAATGATAGACCTATCTGAGCTTTTAATGCCACACAAATAAACTTCACAAGATATATACAAAGATTAACTTAACCACAGCAATCAATGAAGAAAATCACTAGGAAGAGCATGATAGACAAAATTCACATAAGAACTTACAATTTCAAAGTATACAGAGCCAATTCCAAGAACACAATATAGGAGACAGAATTATAACAAATCATAATGTGTAAGATAAAATACAACCACTTTCCCAATTATTATTGTCATAGATGTGTTCATTCTATGGAAGACAGAAGAAACATGACATATTTACAAGGAACAGATTGGTCCAGATCAGACTGAGCTAGGGAGAACTTTGAAAAATTCCAAAATAATCAACCAAAAAAAACTCACGGTGGCACATACATACTAATTTAGACATAGTCAAGATTATCCCTGTTAAAAGAAGTTGTATTGAGATATACATGGTAATTATACTAACATTGAAATTCTCCAGTAAAAAAAATTGTAAAATCACCTATTTAACACAAAACAGAGGTCAAAAGCAATCTATGATATAGTAGATTTTCAAATATTTTCTCTACTTGAGCCCAACTCACACTACTAATAGGTAAAGTCCACAAGGACAACACAAATTTCAAGAGAAAAGGAGTGGGATCTGAAACAGAATTGTTTAAAACATTTTCTCTCTGTCTGGAAAGGAAAAGAACCACAAAACTGTATATAAAGCAACCAGTAATATACAGGTTTGCTTGGGCAACTTATATTTGAAAAAATATGAAAAAAATTGGAAAAAAATAAAAACAATAGAAATGTCTTAAAATGAAATAAAGGGGGAAATATTTTAAAATAAGTTGAAAATTTATTATTAGGATGCAAAATAGAGTATTTCTTACAAAATAATAAATATATCTATATATAAAGGTCCCATACTGAATAAAAACATAAAACAGCACAAACATGCTTATATTTTATTTTGGACATCCCCAAATTATCAGCCACTACCTTAACCAACATCAGTTTGGGATGAATGCTACAAAACATTCCTTTCAAAACCTGGTGTCTTGCAAGAGAAAGAAGGAAAGAGTTGAGCAGCCCTGACTGGAATTCTGCAAGGCAGATCCCCAGGCCTCCCAGGATCTGTCCATGGTACACAGCACCTGGGGGTGCTGCTGCCATGTCCCAGTAATTGCAATTTACAGGACTGGAGAAACACAAGACTCTTGTGGAAATGATTCATTCTTTCTGTGGCAACAGACATTGTCTCAGCACCGTGAGAAATAGACACTAGTGACTGTAAGAATTTATCACCTGAGTAAGGTGCTCACAAGTGGGATATTTCTTTGTAGGGATTTCACTTTTACACTATTATCAATCTGCACTTCAGGAGTATACTTAAATAGAAGCTGTGTAAAAAATTACTGAAAACTACTCTATAACATAATCCATGTTTAAATGAGTGAATGAGGAATGCCCTGCCACTGGATGTGAAAATAAGTCCAGCAAGTATTTAGATAATTTAAGGATGATACATCAGTAAAACTAATAAAACATAACACAAGCACTATCTTCCAGTGAAGAAGCTCTAAAACCACAGATTCATAGAAGCCAGGGGAATGCCTCAGAGACAGCACTCTGTACCTTTTCACCTTCTTGGAGAATGACCAATAATCACTCTAGATAAGGAGACCCTTTGATCTGATACAGTCCAGGGGTTCTTATGCTCTTCTACTGGCCACTGTCCAAACCCAAAAAAGACACAAGGTCTGCATTACAGGTAGTAACCGGTATACAGCATTAAATATAAAGGCAGAGGAAGAGAGGAAGAGATCCATACATTTTGTAGTAAACAAATTCTTCCAAATGAACAAAGATCCCAATTTTTTGGGATGTTTCTCATCTCATAAAGCCAATTTCTTGTAAGAACAACTGAAAGAAAAGATCATTCAAGAGACATCCCCTCTGGGTGACAATGTAGAAGAAGCTGTACAAGAACAGGAAGGAGAATTTACTTTCTCACAATGAAAGCACTAACACTAGAGAACTGTGTTACTGCTGGAAACAAGATACAGGTGCTGGAGCATAGTTCAGAGTAACTGTACCCTTTGCTGCTGACCGGGCCCACCTTTCTGTTTCCACCTGTGCTCTAAAATTCCCATCAGTTCTCTTGCAACAAAAGCACCTTTGGCACATAGAGTCGCTGACAGCAATGAGGGATGCCTGAAACCTGTGAAAAGTGTTGGCAGTGAAAAAGAAGGGGTGGGGAGGAAGGGACATTATGAAAACAAAACAAAAGCAGGGAAACATTGCTAAATTAACTTACAGTGATATTCCAAATAGTAATTTATACATTACTGCAAAGTGCTTGAAGTCTTCCCTGGATTCACATATTAAAAGTACACCAAATACAGTTAAAATGCTTGAATCTAATTATGTAACATCCCTGCAATAGCATTCTGTACAAATTTTCAGAAATTTACCAGTTAAATTCAAAAACAGTGCTAACATCATGGGCTTCTTCCCCAGACTGTATCTTGATTTTCACAATCACTTTTCTTTCCGTCCAACACTTTCCAAAGGACCAAGCTCTGAGTCCTGAGGAGCACTCTGAAGGTGTTGGGCATTCTGAAGCTGCTCCTGCATACTCACACTAGTTTAAGTGATCTGAACATGCCAGCTGTCCTCACTCAGCACACTGGTGTCACCTTTGCAAAGGAGTTTTGGTGTGTTGACTTGGATTCTTTTCAGAGGAGACTCGGCCAGAAGCTCCACTTTGGATGTGCACCAGATGTATGGTAATAGGGACACAGGGTTCCAAACCAGGAACTGGCTCCTTGAACAACTTCAAATCACACCTCTGGTGAAGGCATTTCATCCAACAGTCCAAACTAAAACTGGTCTGAGGTAGAACCCCTGACCTAGACTGCTACACTGCAAGCATGTAAGCCTCAGCACCAACTGCTTTGATTTAATGATCTCTTCCACTTGCCAAACTGCTTGCTTCCACTGACATAAGCTGAGTGTTCATAACCACTCTGAAATGCTCTACAGATTTCAAGTCATGTGCTCTAGTTCTCAAAACTAAAACCCTCCTAGGTGCAGAAAAGTGAATGATTGACATTCACACAAAGAACAAAGCACACAGCAACAACTATTTTGTTTCCTGTCACTGCTTACAGTAAAGAATTAAAAGAAAAATAAATCGAATTTTTGCGGGAAATTCTGAATCAATTTCTTATTAACATGACATTGCTTATGCGGGTAATTATTGGATAATGTTTAGCAAAGAACAATTTACAACCTGAAGAAGAATAATTAAGAAAATAATCAATGAAAATTAAGAAAATATCCCTAAAATATAGCCAGTTATAGTCATTGTCAACATGGAAGAAAAGCTGTGTAGCAATTAATGTTTTGAGTATTTGAAGAGTTTTATTCACCGTTTCATACATTTAAAATTGTACTTTTCTTTTGTGTCTCAGTAAGAGAGGAATGCTGTGTATACACAGCTCCAGTTTGTAAGAAGACAAAAACCATGGAGAGGTCCTGATGCTGCACACCTTATTTATGCAGCAGGCCCATGAAGTCTGCCAAACAAATCTACTGCCACAAATATGTCAAACAAGATTTGACTAATAAATTGCTTCAGTGCTGTCTCATTCTGTAAAACATTTTTCAGAGGTTTTAGGGACTATTTCAAAGCTATATATTAATTCTGCCCCTGATTGATGAATGATTCTATTTAGACAGTTCAGTGAAAACAGCTGAACTTCAAAGGCCATATGAAATCATTTACTATCTCACTTGTGATTTAGAAACACACCAGCTGAAAGTCTCAGTGCATACAGTAATAAGCAGTATTTCCCATACTTTCCCATTAAGAACCTTACTTTTTTGTAAGGACAAAAAAAAATTTACTTTCCATTGACTTAGCATAGGACTATCAAAAATTTTAACAAACCGTGGAACCTATAGCTACATTTTAGGCTGTTAATTTTATTACTTTTTAAACACAGTAAGACTGTTAAACATAGAACAAAATATATTTATTCTTACTTGCTTACCTGTAAAAGGGATTTAATGATATGTGTCTATGAAATTTATCGTCCAGTAATATTGTTCCAAACTACTAAAACAGAGAATTTTCCAACATGATACAGCACCTACATGGAAGTATGTCCTAGAGAATAGGTGAAGATTTTAACAGTTCAAAACACTAGCTAGACAAATGTTCCATCTAGGAAGAATGTATTTATATATGTAAGAGGATACAATAATGCATTCACACAGAAAAAAGGGATCCCCACTGATAACAGGAGTAAACAGCTTTTATTTATTGTTTCATTGTCACAGTAGAAAGTCCACTTCTAACCACCTTATTTGAAATGACACAATGAGTGAGGTGATTCTGTTCTTTTCTTCTTAAAACAAGTAAGAGATGAGCTTCCATGATTTTTCAAAACAATTTGAACACATTACTGGGTAAAATATCTACCATGATAAAAAACATAAAGGAAAAAATCCCTAGTTTCTCAGCAGTACGGCATGATGTTTCTTGTCCTGTGGTACTTTTGGAAAGGAAAGATAAAATTCAATTCACCTGTCACTTATAAAAAGGTGGTGGGGGGGGGGGGGGGGGGTTAAGTTAAAAATGAAAAAGCATAAGTACTTGCCCAATGGCACAGAAAAGAAAATATATTTATAAGCAGCACATATTAATTCAGTTGGGGTAATTTAACTAAGCTATTCTGCTTATGAAGTTCAAATGGCAAGCTTCTCTCCTTCATTCTAGAAAGGAAAAATGATTCCATGAACATGCTACCTCAGTTCTGAGGCATCTTCATGCAGAGAATTTGAAGTATAGCAATTATGTTAATAAAGATTGCATCAAATATGCATTTAGTTTAGAAAAACAACCCGGTTTCAGCCAGGCTTCTCAAAAGCAAAACAATATTCTTTATTTTGCACCAATAATTCTTCTGATTATCACACAAAGCTTACACAGAAACACAGAATTTGCAATTCCAGCATAAATTAACAAGACTGGTTTTTTTGTTTTTTTTTTTTTTTAATTCCCATCAGGTCTTTCCCTCTAGCTGTTCAACTGTATTTCATAGTATGGCACTATAAAATTTTGGCCCCTTAAACCCTGTCTAGGAACAATATTAAAAATGTAAGTTACAGACAAAGAACTAGTCAAACCTTAAGAGCCAACTGAAAAAGTGAGTGGCATTCTTCTTAGTTATCATATTTCAAAGAGCAGCACTTTTTCGTAGAAAGATCCCATTAGCTGAGCTATGACATCTTTATTCTCGTACCTATAAATCATTCCATTGTTAACCTCCTAAACTGCAGTGACTGCTGCCACCTATGGGATCTCCCCAGGAGCGCTCAGGATTTCACTCGGCGGTTCCCTCTGCCGGGGATGGAGGTCTGACAAACGTGCAGGCACTTTTGTTAACAGCAGGTGTCCCCACTTTTGCTGATGTTTTACCCCTAAGTCATCCCTTTAAAAGCATTTTCATGTTTCCTAAAATAAACTCCAACTTCTGCCTGGAGTCTAAGTAGTAGCAAGGTGATTTGAGATAGGAAATTGCAGCCCTTGAACTCTTAATTCAGTTCAATAAATGCAATTTTGCAGAAAAACAAAAATTCCCTTGTTGTTAGCACAGTGTTATCTGCTGTGATGTATTAGTGGGCCCAAAGCCAAACAAGTTTCTTTCTAAAGCATAAGTTGAAAGAAACCCAAGAAACTTTTAAGTAGGATAAGATCAGCTTTGTTTAGGCAATAGTTTCATCAGAGACACTGATGTTGCATCAGAATAACCTTACAGAGAAGGTGATGAATGAAAAACATTAAAATACATTCAATTTGAAAGTCCCACATAATATCAGACTCAGCAATAAATGCACAAACATATGGAAATATCCCTGGAAAAGCACTAACGTTTGATGTTTAGCTTTTTCAAATCAATATATTTGACTTACTTAAAAAGCAAGCAATTGTACAGAAAGTCAGTGCAGTTTTGTTTACTAATAAAGAAGAAAAAAGTCAATTTTTCTACCCTTTAAGCACAAAAATTAGAAACATCTAATTTTACAAATATGTCACAATTTCCTCTTCAGTCTCTACCCCCTCTATATTTAATCTCAGGGATCATCATTTCATTTGAATACATCAAGACATTGTTCTTCAAAATCCAAGAGATGGGCATGGATAAAAAATGTTGGCAGAGCAAAAGGACAAATTTAAACTAGACATAATGTAGTTAGAAGCCTAGGTGAAGTAACATTACAGCAAAGAGACTCTTACAACACAGATTCATTCTGTCAAGTAGAACACATAATCAAAATAAATAAAATACAGCACAGCTCTCCAATAGGAATAGCATTAACGGGGAGATTAAAGCTAAGCAGACACTGAATAGCACATACCACCCTGCTATCGGTTTGATTAGAGCAAATGAAAAAGAACATTATTTAAGAGCAAGGTCTTAAAACAGGGACATTATTAAAGTCAGAGTTCTGCAAAGCAGAGATGTATTTATTGAAGTTTGATATAGAAGTAATTATTATTCAAAAGACTCAGTACTCAAAAGAAACTACAAAAGCAGGAAAGAAACATGAGAAAATACCTGAGAGACATTCCTAAGGCATCAGTATCTCTTTGACTGGGCACAAACAATAGCAGAATTTGTTCTCTACACATCCCCTCCAGGGCTTAATGACGATAGAGCTACAAGGAAACTGAAATATTGTAGAAAGGTAGACATGAGCATATACTTGGCCATTCAACACAGAGTACCAGAAATACCCAGCCTTTCTCTTGGTGTTGGGAAAAAGCTAGCTTTCCATCTTGCTTTCCAATTAGTTTTTTTTTTCATTAATAAGAAAACTACTTTATTGCTATAATAAAGAACAATCAATTCATTTTCTATGCTAACACTGTTTCCCACCTTTTTGTAAGGAAACAAAACCCAAAATCATGCTATGACTGACTCTTCCCTGACTACTTTAGAACACTAGACCAAAAAAAAAAAAAAGAAAATTAACAGTCCCCTGCCTTCAGCCCCAATATCCCCTGATGTGGAGTCAGAAAAGTGACTTACTGGTGGCAAGAGAAGGGGTAGAAATGCAGTCAAGTTGGGTGTTTCTAGAATTGAGTGCAGGAGCTCCCTTAGGGCTCAGTTAGACATTAGATCTGCTTACCTGTACTGCTAAATCTCACCAGCTTTGAGGCTTTTCTCTACCTGCATCAGAGCAAAAAGGAACCTGGGTATGCTGACTTAAGCAGGCCTTCTCCTTTCAGGGGTATAAACCCCTCTGAGATGCAGAGTACCCCAATCTAATGGTGGTTCACTACCCAAAGAACAGGTCTGTCTTCTCTTTCTACCCTCCTCATTCCTGTCCAAACAATACATTCCAACTACTACTCTTGCAGGAGATTTGGTGATTCTGGGTGTACATCAAGATCAATAGAAGGCTAATCCACAAAAAAAAAAACCAAAAAAAACCAACAAAAAAACCAAACAAAAAAACCCAAGAAAATCCCCCTCAACTTACATCCCCCTCTCCTCTCCCCCCCCTCAAAAAACCCCACCCCTATTTTTCCTTTAGATTAATATACTGACCAACTCCACAGACACACAAGTGTTTTGCCCCAGAAGAGACAGAGGACAGCAGCACCAGGCCAGCAGAGAGGGCAGGAGAGCAGCAGGCAGTTACACCAAGCACTGCATGAAGCTGATACACGATACCACTGCAAAGGGGCATACGAGTCTTCTCCCCTCTCTTCCACCAGGATAACATCATGGAACCACAGCCTGGCCTCTTCAGCTTGCATTAAAACACACACACACAGAGTACAACAAAATAAGCAACTCACTTGGTCAAATACATCAATATTTTTAAAACGAAACAGAAAATCTGGGACATCACAGCCGGATGTTCTCTCCTCTCTCCCACAGGTGTTTTGTTTTAATTATCATTATTCGATTAATTCCCTTTCAGGCTGGAAAAGAAACAAGCTGAAAACTGTGGTTTTAAATTTAATTTTCAAAGCAAAGAAAATCTGTTTTCCAAACCTGCTGTCTATTCAGGCAGAGCAGAGAAATCTAGCAAATAAATCAAGGCTATTCTCCAAGTAATACCCATAATTTTACAGAAGCTCCTATTCACCTGTGTTTCAGGAACAGAGATTGCTTTAAAATATTACATTACTGTAGTAACTCATGGTTTGGACCTGTCATCTTGATGTCTCTCTAATTTGGGAGTCCAAAAACTCATTCCAGATATTACTCAATCCAAATCAAGTGTTTTGTAAGAACAATCTCACAAGCCTTAAAGCCAGGTATTCCTACTGATTTGAAACACCTTTTCAGAATCATACGCAGACTGGGACATTTCCTTCCCTTTAAAAACAGATGGTTATACTTAACTATAGAGGAAGTTTTCCTATCTCTGATAACCCTGTATTAAGTCACCCAATCACATGCAGCCGTTTTTTGTCCTCTAGTTGTTTTGATCATCTAAATCCTTGTTGTACCTGCCCTGTCCTATGGGACATTTCTTATAGAGATCAGTGGGTTTACTATATAATCATCTCCAGCTCGGCTGTTCTCTATCTGCCTGCAACTGCTGCTCGTAGAGGAAGAAGGTAAGTAATTGTGTTACTGTACTCATGGCTGCTGTAGGAGCAAGAAAACAAGAAAAAGAGAGATAAAGCACACCCTAAAGAGATTATTACTGAAACCAAAGGATCCTAATTTTGATTTGCATTAGTACCTAATCAATAAAGGTGGGGAAGCTGCAAAAGCAGCAGCTTTCTGCTCCATTCTAGTCTGATCATGACCAGGAAAAGAGTTTGACAATTCAGATAGCTTGCATATCACTAATTACACATAGCTCAAAACACGGGGAACCTGGCACTTGAGCATTCAGTAACATGATATGTCATGAACATTATAACCTATAATATGATTTCTACACCTTCTAGTAAATTATCGTAGTTCATAGTTATGAACTATTAATTATCTTCAGCACTATCTGAATAACCTATCTCACTCTCAGTATCTTTCCTGTCTCTCTTTTATAGTCCAAACAGACCAAACCTGGACCACTCCAAATCAAACTTAACAATTCTGCAAAATTATGCACCATTCCTGCATATGTCCTAAAATCCTGCCATCTTGATACATTAAAACGTTTCTTCTTTTTTTCTCTGACTGAACGTAATATTAATCCAGCCTTCAAGAAATCACAAGTTATTGTATTTCCCTTCATGTTATGCATCTCCTGTAGCCATTGTAGTCTTTTATTTTCATATTGAAATAATGTAATTAAATAATGTGAATATGATTACTTGACTTACTTTACAAGAACAGGTCATCACTAATAGTTTGATGTGATTATGAAACCCTCTATCTTCAAAGGGACAAAACAATAAAAAAATACAATACACAAAGTCAATTATTTCCTATAATCTCTCCATTTACTTAAGGAGCACATAGCACATTAAAAGTAAACCACATCTATTAATGTACCACACACAATTATTAAAAGACTAAATGGATTGAAAATGCACATTGTTAACATTACACTCACATGCAGATCCCTTCAACTGACTATACAATATGAATAGCTGAATGAGAACCACATTGATCATGATGTATATCATTTCAATTTTTTAAATTCTTGACCTTCAGAGAATTATTAAATGCCTGTACTTCAACTTCACAGTAATATAATTCTAGAATCTTGTAGTGTCATAATTTTAAAAGTACGTGATATAAACAGTTTTAAACTGTATTTTTATTTGAAGGTAGAGTATTACATGACAATATCAAGCGAGGCACTGCAGATCTACTGCACTATTTAAAAAAGAAACAGTATTTTAAATGTCTTCTGAAGACAGTTCTTATAATGAATTGTAAATTTGCATTATTTTAACATACTTTATGTTTTAAACATAAAGTACATGCCAGCAATAATTTTTAACATATGTTCTCCTCTTCAGAAAGAGTGAATAATTTCCGTAACTTTTACCACAATACTAAAAATTTTTATTAAATAAAAAAAAAAAAAGTTCTGAATTTATGATGCCGCATTTCAATGTAACAATTCCTAGATTTCAATTAATATTTGCTACCCTATTACAACTTCTAGTTCTTCCATTAACTAAAACTAAAAGTGGAAAAAGCCTGTTTTCTAACCTGGTTTTCCTATAACTATATGAATGTCCCAGAAAAAAAACTTTCACCCCTTCTAAAACCACTCTCATTTTTATGGAAAACAAATTATTAGGAAGTCATTGACACCCCAGTAAAATGGTGGGAGTTACTCTGCATTTCCTTGTACAATTTCAAAATCTGGCAATACAACAGGTCAACATAAAAGCTCTTCCTATTCTCTAACCTTTTTTCTTCCACAGCAATATCCAAAGCGTTTTCACTTTCTTTTCCTTTCTGTGGGTAATTCAGGATGCAACTTGCAAAGTTCCATGTCAGTCCTAAGAGTCTTAGTCGCCTTCAAGTCTGTTCCCAGCCAATCACCAAGACAACAGGTCATGATAATGAATGAGAGATCTGACCCAGAGTCAATTCACTCAGTCACCAATTTATATTGGAATGACAAGTTAGGTATATGCCTGGAATTCCCCATCAGTACATATAATCTTAATAAGCTTTGTCACCTGTAGTATCTCAGCCCTTTTCCTAGGCAGATTGTCACTTGCTCAAATGTACAAGAACTGATATCATCAGTGGGTTTAACTCACCTGGATCCATGTCCCCCTTGGAAAGACTGACTTTCTCTTCACAGCACACATTTCATAGTCCTATTCCACAAACTGTGTGATTTAGATTATTTTTTTAGTTGATGCCTCACTCAGGAATAAAATGTGAATTTGACTTGGCATCTTTGATCAGAGCAATTTCTTTCTTAGTTTGCCAGTAAATGTCTGGGATCTAAGCAAATGAAGAGACAGTGGGATTCCAGACTCTATCATGGCAGTTCTCAACCCTAAAGTCTCTCAATTCTGTAGTGTGGCTGCAGGCATGGTGGTTCCTTAGGACAGCAGACCATGTACCATAATTCTCCAAACTGTTCTGGCATTGTGGACAGTAAATTCAGGCTCGTCTAAATTTGTGTTGTCTTGAGGAGATGCCCCATGTGCTGCTTTACCAACTACAGTCATGGTAGCTGAGGAAAGCTGAAAAGTCAAGCCAGAAAGTCAATCCATCAGGGGCCAAGGGAAGTGGTGCAAGCACAGCCTGAGTGGATAAAGGATCATTTGAACTTTCTGCCAGCAATTCTCCTGAGATATTAAACAGTCCAAATTGGTCTGCCTCCTTTTTGCCATAGGCTTCTTCAGAGATTACCACAATGTTTGCCAAGCTGCTTCAGTTAGCAAGGGACAAAGCCAATAATCTACATTTTCTCCTTTCACTAGAGTCCCACAGAAATCTACTTAAGCTCAGTGCCCCCTTCTGATGCTAATTTGGACAGGAAATACTGTGGTCTGATTTTGTTTTTAGTTAAATGGGCCTGAAATGTTTCCTGAAACTGTTGCTTACTACTGTTGTTCTTCAGAAAATGCAGAAACACCTACAGCTGTGATACAGACCAATCCCTTACACAAATTCCTATTTTTTTCATCCTTTAGCTAAAACTTCCTGAAATTTGTCCACTGACAATAGATTAGATCCCCCAGTAAAACTATCTGTATGTCCTGCAATATCACAGACAGGCTGTCCAACGCTTCTGTAATTTCTTCTTTCCTACTGTCCTAGAAACAACAGGAAATACAAAATATGAGCTTTGAGGGTTGCTTGCTTGTTGAGGTTTTTTTCCTTAATATTTTTTTCAAAATACTGCATTTCTGAACTTATTACTCCCATTGTGAAATTAGTTACTCTCACCTTAGACAGTACAAGGGTACTAACCTTGCTACAAGAAGACATCAGGGATTAATAGGTATTTATCTCAGTACAAAATTATTTCCTTCAATCCCCCGAAACAGAAATAACTAACCACACTTTAAGGTTCTCTGTGAATTGAGGTGTGTTTTATAACTCTCATTTGTTACAAATATTCTTCTAATTAAGTGGAAGCTAAATGATAAATTCCTATTTTCATTGTCAGGAAAGTAAATACATTTCAATCAATAAGGCTGTGCTACAGCAAACCAACTTCAAACAATGCCTGTACATAAAACATCAAGGCTAGCCAGACACTGAGGTAAAAACCTCCAAACATAAATTTTGCCTGGAGTAAAAGAAATATTGCTGGTTTAGCTTTATCTTTTGATATGTACTGAATTTCAAACAAGTTTATGGCACAACCAAAAATGATATTTTGGTGACATGATAATTGATGACTGAAATAGACAATTTTATTTTTAGATCTGAGATAGGAAACAGCAATTATTTTTGTATTACAAAAATAACATGAGGGTGATTTGAAGGTCAGATAATCTGAAACCATGACTTTTCACTCTGATTCATTAAACCCCCACATTCTTCTTTGGACATCATTTGAGCTGCCCAGCGGGCTAGGCAATATTACAGTATATCTGCTATGCACGTGGGCTCCACAGCTCCTGACAAGGAAAAGGAGTCTCCTAAATTTACAGGAATTGTTAATATAATGGACCACTTCATCCTCCCCCACCAAGCCATGCTGTACCAGCAAGGAGGAAAAAAAGCCTTCCCAATAGAAGATGGACTAAATGCAATATGCACCACAAACCATGGCCCTGACAGCATAGATTGTGAATATTCCTCAACAAAACTGAGCTTGAGGGTGCATAAGGCCACACTGCTGAAGCAAAAAGATCAAAGCCTAAACCAATTACAGCCTAGCTTCACAGTATGCCTTTGAAATGTAACAGTGATATACCTTATTTAACACATTATATTGATTTTTGCTAATATTCATCAGCATTGCCAATGTGATTTTGGTTATCAAATCTTTACACACAGCACTTATGCACATATAATAAAATCTGAAATTATGAATAAAATATTTTAAACAACAGATGGAAAACTACTTCTAAATTTAGTATATGTTCAGCTATATTGGGCCACCTACTTAATATCTGTATCTGAGGCAACAGTGTTATTATAAGCAAAACAGACTAAAGACAATGCTTTATTATAATCTTCATGTGATGTCAAGCACAAAATTATCTTCAGATTCAGATCTACATAATTAGTGGGGTTTTTCTTACTTACCTTCAGAATAATTCTATAACTCAGTAATTTCACTTTTATTTTAATATTTTCAGGGCTATAAAGACAATCTAGGAGCAATGAATTGTACTCAATTTGAAATAAAATAATGTATCATATATTTCAGTTATGCAGAATTATCCTGTCAAAGTTTCCTTAAATTTTTTGAAAATCATATGCAATACTTTAATGTTCTGTAACATAAACATAATACATTAACTGTTTCCAACAGAAATGCTAAATGCTTTATTCATGTTTGCATCTTAGTGTTGGTTTTTTTTTCTTTTTCCAAAATGAATCAAGTTTACAAAAGAATACTGAACAAAGAAGCATTATCCTCTCTCTGATCTTTGTTCTGATCATGAAGATTTTAAACAACATTAGTCTCACACATAGCAAATTACTGCTTGTTAACTACTGTTGCCAACTGTTAGGGTACGTCTGCCTCACTATATCAGTTTGACCCAGCTTCTAGTGCTTAATGGTCCTCCAGGCTAAAAGCGAAAGCTGATCCATCAGGCTTACATTAGCATAGAATAACACTCAATGCTTATTGATGTGCATGCAGTGTAACTACCACCCCCGGCACCTAGCTCAGTCCATTATTTTCATTTTATCTCAAGTCATTTGTATGGTTGTCTGCCCCAGTTAAAGCTATGGCAAGACTGGTACTTAAATGAATTTGTGAGAAAGGAGACAAATGCCCCCTGAACTTCAAGCACTTTTCTATCATGACTTGCTAACATAAAATACACTGGTACTGTTAGGTCCACTTAGTGAGCATATCTAGAATGGCCTTAAGTAGGCAAGAAAAATCACTTAGGACTCTATCAGCTAAAAGGACTGCTGATTAAATGCTGGGGGTGGTGGAGTGTTGGCTGTGACTGTTTGGGGTGTTATTTTTTCAGTGTGATGTTTTTAAAATGCTGTTTTGATTCTGCTCATAAACCAGGAAACTTCAGCATTGTAACATTCAAAACATTCTGTTTTGAATATCTGGCTTTTACTGAACACTGTTCATTAAGATTAAAAATACTGTGACATCAACATACTGTAACAGAAAAAAACAAACAAACTGAAACTTAAAGGCACACATGGTACAATCATCTTAATAAAAAAATCTTTGAAATCAAAGCAAGCTATCACAAGCTTCAGGGCATGCCAAACTACGTGAAACTATGTGGCCATGAAACATAATTATTGCAACAAAAAACCACAAATATTCAACAGTCACAAAACTGTATAAAGAAAACTACAGAACAGATTTTAAAGTTTCCCTTCACACTATCTCACAAAACATAAATTAAAAATTGCTGTAATTTTTGCATTTTCCAAAAAAACTATAACTGAGCATTACAAAGCAAAAAGAGCCATTGCAGCTGTTAAAATAAACACAGTGTTCTTCTGAGCTTGGGTTTAATCAATCCCTATTGCTGCATGGACAGGAAAGCATAGGAATTCAAGAGAAAAATGTTGGTCAAGCAACAGTTATGTCAACCATTTTTAATTTTTGGTCAGTCAGTTAGACTGCCCAAGGAGTCTGACACATTTTCACTCCCACCATAAAAATGTCCCTAAAATACCCACCATAAAAATGTCCCTACTTGCAATATGCACCTAAATACATATATAATTTTACAGTTTTAAAAAGGATCAGCCAAAAAAAAATGCTATGACACCAAAAACTATGAAAGAACAATGCTCAAAGCAATGGCTCAGCCATTCTACCCTCCCATCCACTATTAATGAATGACAGAATGGTTATCCAAAAGACTGACTTAAATCTAGTTAATAGGTTGTTATTTCCTAATAAAAAGAAAGTGTTGATGCCCTGCTAACTCAGTCTGTATCAAGAAGGAAAAATTTAATGTGAGGAAACAGCAGTAAGCTTGAAAAATAAAAGTACATTAAGAAGATGCATGTGTTGAGGAGAGGACATCACTTTCCTTTTTGCAGGGCTCCTGCAGCACAGGGAATCCCCTAAAGCTGGCTGGTCTCCAATCCAACAGGGCAATTCTCTTTTTACTCCAGTCAATCTCCAGGACATGAATGTAAGCAGGAGGATTGTTAGTACTCCTGAGCAGTCAGAATAAGAATATGAGAATTACATTTTATGCTTTGAGTATGAAACCGCATGTGTTATGAGCAGTAGTGTCTTCATGAGTTTAAGGACATTTAAGAGATGAAAGTGTGAGGAAAACCAAAGCTGCTAGTTAGTTCCAATGCTTTTATAAGGGTTACCCCACTCCTCTCCTTTGGGTAAAATTAAAATACGCATATGTAGTCCAGGTAGTCAAAATAACTATTCCTCAGAAGCCCATGGTCGTTCAAGACATAGAAACTTGCTTTCAAAAGAGTTTAATGGATGAGAAACAAAGGGGAAGTAATACCAAAATGAAGAGTACAATAGAACTGAACTACACTAGGCCAAATGTAATGCTCTCTAGAGTAAAACTTTATTGTAGCTACACAAACAAAATATTGTGGGAATAAGGACCTCCCTGTAATAACAATATTTGGTTCATAATCTGATGCTGTTCTGAATAACTACAATCAGCCACAGGTGTTTTTATAATATTTTACAACAGAATGCAGGGACTTTTACTTTTGTTTAACAACAACACTTAATCTACAGGAGAGTCAAGTGAAGCAGTAAAGTTACTTTGGGATAGCTTAGCAGAAGTACAGCACAAGGCAGTCCTCCAGCACAACTGTTTGTTGAGCTATCAAGCAGTGTTGGTATTTGGAGAAAGAAAGAGAGTGAGCAATGTGCCCATCATAATAGGGATTTGTACTATGATTACAGTGGGTGCTGAAAAAAACCACTGAGAACTTGTTGCACAAGAGCTGACATAACCTGAATATTGGGTTTTGAAGAGTAAAAGCACAGACTCGACTTAGAAAGGCAGAGTTCACAAGAAAAAGGAACTAAGTTCCAAGAAGGCTTTTGCACACTTAGTAGCTTAAAAGGCATTATACCACTAACGTAATTTATTTCGGGGCCTTAATTTCTGATCCTTCATACACTTCTTTGCTGTAGATTCTTCTCTTCACACACCAAGACTTCAGAGCAAATTGCTACTCAGCCCATTCACAGCCTGAGATGGACACAATGAATGTGTTGTGCTTGGCATGGCAAGGAGGATGGGAAAAGCTAGGCCACACTCACTCAAGGTGGTAGCTAGTAAGAAGTAGAGAATTCATTGGCTAAGCTCCTCTCAGGACAGACTCTAACAGGCACCATGGAGTTACCATGTGTTGGCTCAGATGAGACGGCAGAACTGAAGTATGGTTAGAATACTTTCAGTCATTGGTCATGAGGCACTGCTCATTTTCAGGGGTGTGAAAACACCCTGTTGCCTTGTTGAGCACATCATCCATTTCGCAAGCTTGGTCAGTCTTTCTTGGCTTTGAAAGAAAGGCATTCTTGTTTATGTTACATGAACAAAACCTCAAGGTATTGTTTATGTAGTTCAATTTAAGGACATAAAAAACTCTTCTACACTAGGAGTCACAGCATGTGAGGTATTACTAGATGATTACTTCTAAACCTACATAAGGTGTAGCTCTCAAGACCAAAACCTCTATAGCTCTCAAGTGAAAAGGGCTCAGCAGTATGAACAGATATATACAACCATCTCCCCTCCACTGTCATTTAATCTCTGATGAAATAAAGCACTAGGTCCAGAGAACCACCTGTTCAGCCATATATTGAAAATACGTCCCTCATATTGAAAAATAAATCTCTCAGAGACAAAGTAGCTTCATTCCCAAGCAGCCTGTTCTACACATTTCTGACTAACCACTGTATATTCACATCTTTGAATGTAAAAAAGGAGAAATATATGTTTTGCTACCCTGAGAACCTAGGAGAAATGCAGGAAGTCAACATAGCCTTCCAGTGAATTGTTTTTCTTTAAGAATTTTTTTTTTCAGGGAGGTCGCAACTTGATTCCTAATCCTTGCTCTTTCAGTTGAGGTTATCAATAAGGATGCCAATTAGTACACACTAATACTCCACATCATGTGGAAACCTAACCCACAGAGAACCACAGGAAGATGCACTGCAAAATAAGCCTTTCACTTTTTTTCAACCACTAACATGGTGATTTCATTATATTAGGGAGTCAGAGAGACCTCCAAACATTTAAAAGGAAAATTAGTATGAGCTCTAGTGCTTAAAATAGAGTCAAGGAAGAAAACCTATCAAGTTTGTTTTGTTTTGTCATCATTACTACATAATAATTCTCTTGGGTCAGATAACCTGTGTGCACAAATAAATGGCAAATTAAATCTAGCCTTCCATGAATTTCAGAAGACTCAAAATATTTCACATCAAATTTCTATTAAAGAAAAAAAGGAATACAAACTAGTTGGAGCTTATTGGGTATTTCACAGGAGGATAATTTTAATGACAATCCTATTAAATCATCTCCACATGCCACCTTAATTATTATATACCTCTGGAACAGACTGCCCTTTCTTCCCAAACCCTGTGGGAACTGATAAACTAGCTCTGCAGAAATGAGCTTTCTGGCTGTGTCTCAGGCCTTTTCTCACCAAGCATTCCACAGCATTCTTTTCCAACAAACCATGTGGGGGTTTCTCTTGGAAAGCAGTGTTGGACAAATGAACAATCTTCTGCAGGTTGCCACAGCAGAGTGAAAGCCCTATGTGATCAGCAGGCAAAATGACAATTGAAAAAACCATACCAGCCACTCTCAAAAATAACTTAAATGAAGGATTTGCACATTACCTTGGAAAATCATTGGGAATTCTGTATCTTGATATTACTGCCTCGACCCAAACACTTCAAAATCAGAAAACATCAGACATACCCCACTTATTCTGAAAGGAAGGTGCACATTTGGAATGATAACTCATAAGAACAAATAAGTAAGGATAATAATCCATACATTAAAACACAGTCAGTTTGGTCAAGAGTATTTGGCACTCATACAAGCTATCCACACACACCAGAATACTTTGCCTCTGCACAAAGCAATCAGGTATGTGACAGAGATAGATACAGATGTCATCTGAACAAGATACCGCTACACCACCTCTATAAACAAGCCTTTTAAAACAAAGTAACGTGAAAATGTATTTATTGTGTGTAGTCTGGGATACAGAGGCAGACCCCGGACAGAAAACAGGAAGATAGAAACTAAGGGGCATTACAACTAGTAAAATCTGTTTCAGAATATGGACAGATAGATGTAAGAAAGGGATTATTTTGGAGGGACTGGATGTATTGTGGAACGCAGAAAGGAAGTGTTAATAAAGCGCAAGAACTGGGATGAGAAATTACTGAGAACAGAGAAGTGGATTTAACAGCTGAAAGTGAGATGAAGTCAGCAGGAATAAGAAGACATTTAGAAGACTCTTGAGGTAGCAGAGAAGATTTGTATCTGTTTAATGTAATAATTTAGGAAAGGAAACAAGATATGGAATGATTTTTGGAACTGGTTAGAATTAGAGTTACATATATATATATCTCATAGCTATGATTAAAATCACTGAATCTAGGATCATATCTTTTTTCCAAAAATCCTGCAGTGAAGACAGTTGTTCATTAATTCAGTGTACTTACAGAACATGGAAGAGAAATACAGCTCCTAAAGGTGCTCTGGAAAGACAGTTAATGGGTCTAGGAAGAAGCTGGAAGAAAAGAGTGAATGACAACACAAAACTAACCAAAAGGGTTACATGGCACTAAGTCAATCAGGGCTTGAGTAAACCCCACAGGAAAGGAGGAGGGGCTGAGAATCAGAGCACAGCACTGCTGGATCCCAGCAATCCAGCAGCAAGGACCATCAGGAGCACAAGAGCTAGTCCCTGCAAAAGGAGGATCCTCCTCCTCACCACAGAGGTGCCACCACCATTGCTGAGAGGCCGGCCTTGGCTAACAGTGGGTCCATCTTGGAGCCAACTGATGTTGGCTCTATTGGACACGGGGGAAGCTTCTAGCAGCTTCTCCCAGAAGCTGTTCTTGTAGCACCCTCACTACTAAAACCTTGCCAAAAAGCCCCAATATACACTTAACACAGGCTGTTTAAGAAAGCCCTGAGCAAACAACACTTCATACATACAGAAAGAAACCAGAATTTTATTCACTTCCCAGTGCAGTAGCCAACAGAGATAAGGAAAATGATAGATAGGAGCCTGGCCTGAATTTATAGATTTCTAGCACAAAATACGTGCAATTTGACAGCTACTTTCTCTGCCCCTTCTCTTAGTTTCCTATTGACTCATACTTAAATCCCTCTTGAAGGGCTTATAGAGCTACAGTTTTCACCTATTAAAAAAGTGAGTTTGTGATTATAAATTCAATTCTAGTACATTCTCTTCCTTAAGACTTCAACCTATTTATATTAATCACTGACTTCTCACAGAGCTGTTTCTGCTCTGACAGGAGTGCAGGTTTCAGGATTTGACAAAATGCAGCTTTAGTTCAAGCTCTTCAAAAAGTATTTCGTAAACCGAAGCAAAAAAATGCTTGCTCCAATGAAGTCCATGATACAAATTTCTTTAAACAAAACTGAAATCCACTCTCTATACTGAAGACGACAAAAATTATGCCACTAGCTGAATTTCATTGCCAAGCTGTCAACTTGAATTTCTTCTGTTTAAAAATAGCTGTTCATTACATTCAGTAATGGGCTGTCAAAGCATTACAGCACTGAACCTATATCATATACAGTAGCAATTGGGCAATGTGCATTATTATGTTTAGATTACTAGCATTTTTACAAGACCTCTGGGCTAATTTTAAATGAGATGGTTGACTTGAACTGAATCAAAACCAATTTTATTTTACTTTAAAGCTACTACAGATTTTCCATTTGTAACTGACTAAATCAGGCCTTAATGAAAGTAAAACAAAAGATTTACTGAATGTGACCACACAGTATATTCATCCCTTTGTTTGCTTTCAAGGATATATTTACTCTAAACAACATACAAATAATAAAAATACTCTATTTGCCAAATTAAATAATGTTCCCAGTGGTATGAATTGGTATTGTTGCTCCTATGAATACGTAATAAGTAGTTAGCAAAGAAATCATGCCTAAAGCATATATACAGTAATATTTAGCAGGGTGAAATAATTAGAGATGTTTTTAAACTAACAAATGCATAACCTGTCTTAATAGCTCATGATCTAATTTAGCATATCATAAAAAAACCACCAAACTATAAAAAGGTATCTAGAAAGCACAGTTGAAACATCCTTACACAGCTGGATGTCATAAACATAAAGGCATGCCAGAATGGCTCACAGCTATGAAAAAAAAAAAAGAGACTAACAAGATCTGATGACTTGCAAATATAAATAATGAATTCTAGGACCAGATTATAGACTTCTTTATCTTCATTAAAAAACCCAGCAGAATAAAGGAAAAACAGACAAACAAAAAAAATCACACACTGTGTATAAAGCTCTACACCTTCCTTGTTTTGTTGGAAAACAAATTCTTTTTCTACATTAAGAAGACAAGAACTCCACGATGCAACTCAGTAGTTATGTAGTAACACTGAGCTATATGGTTCCTCAATTTCCAGTAAAATATTTTCCAGAGTTTTTAGTTCAGCTGCAAAACATTTGCCACGTTAAGAATTTTGTCAGGCTGGGTTTCAGCATCAAAGAAAAAAAAACCCATTTATTAATCTTAATTATGACCATAGTATAGTCATACAGTCAATATCTTCATCTATTACAAAGTAGGATTCAAATAGATTCTTCATCTATTACAAAGTAGCGCACCCCCAGCAAATTTGCAGATGACACCAAGCTGAGAGGCACAGCTGACATACCTGAAGAACAGGATGCCATCCAGAGGGATCTGGACAAGCTCAAGGTGTACATCTGTGGGACTCTGGTGAGATTTAACAAAGCCAAGTGCAGGGTGCCACACGTGGGTCAGGGAAACCACGCTATCAACACAGGCTGGGGGATGAAGGGATCAAGAGCAGCCCTGGGGAGAAGGACTTGGGGGTGCTGCTGGGTGAGAGGCTGGACATGAGCCAGCCATGGGTGCTCACAGCCCAGAGAGCCAAACGTGTCCTGGGCTGCATCCAGGGCCCATGGGCAGCAGGGCCAGGGAGGGGATTCTGCCCCTCTGCTCTGCTCTGCTGAGAGCCCACCTGGAACCCTGCATCCAGCTCTGGGGGCCCAGCACAATAAGGACATGGAGAGAGTCCAGAGGAGGACCACAAAAATAATCAGAGGGATGGAGCACCTCTCCTATGAGGAAGGGCTGAGAGCTGTGGTTGTTCAACCTGGAAATGAGCAGGCTCTGGGAAGACCTTTTGCAGCCTTTCAATACAGACAGGTGGTAAATGCCCTGGAACCATTCAACATCAGGTTGGATGGGGTTCTGACCAACCTGATCTTGTTGAAGATGGCCCTGCTTATTTCAGAGGGGTTGGACTAGATGGCATCTCACCCAAATTATTCTATGCTTCTACAGAAATAACCTGCTAATAAAAGACTTTGGAGATATTCAACACTAAGGCAATCAAAGGCAAGCAAAAGCTGTGCAGATATACTGTAAGCATTCACACAACAAGCATATGCAAAAACAATACAACCCTTTGAATAAAACTAGTAACAGAATTCAGCTGCTTTCTCAGTTTCAGTTACAAACTGAACTGAGTTTCTCAGGTACAAACACCAGTACGTCCACAATCTTCTCCATTGTACCAGTATCAGCAAAGAATATTTGCAACACTAGGTGTGATAAATTGACTTTTGGATAGCAATAATTCCTAATTTCCACATTATTTTTCTCTTTAAATTAGATTAACCTAAATTTATAATAGATATAAATGTTATTTGTATAGATGGTTAAAACATGATGGTTTATTAGTTTCTGCACTGTCTTTGGCTATGTTTTTTGGTGCCAGGCCTCTAAATAAAGCCAAAACTGAAGCCAGCTGTTTCTCACCAGTCAAGTATGTGCTGTCTGAAAGTTGTATAATGTTTGTCAAATATTTCTTCTGCAAAAAAGAAATTTCTAACAACTGAAGGGGACATCATTATTCATCCCGGCTTACTTGATAACTATCACGTGATTACAGGGCTATCTAAAATGTACATTGAATTTATTAGATACCTGTAAAACTACTTGCAGTGTTCTTGGTAAAAAGAACTAATGAGCAAGGCAGATGCCAGTAGTCTTTTTATGACAAAATTATGCAAGTTCCATTAAATACACTTTATAATCAGTCTGGAATCCACCGTGATATTTAGGGTATAAAACTACAACTCTCATCTGGCTTTAAGTAAGGATTGAATGAGAACAAATACTTCTATACTGTGTGGTATATAATTTTGTGAGAATCCTAGAGTATCTAGTGTCAAACATGCATTAACAGCTTCACAGTAAAACATGACACAATATATTACAACACCTCCAAAGAGGCAGCTGTGATCTACCTTGTCAAAAACTCCATTCAAGTAGGCTGTCAAGGTGTACAAGGCCACTGATCTTTGATACATCAAAGCTCCTCATCTATGTAGATGGAAATTATCTTAAACTACAGGAAATGTAGACTATGTTGCTAAATCACTACACTGAAGAAACAATAAAGAAAGATAGCAATATCCAAAAATTTTGAGAAGATAGTAGCGAAAAGTATGACAATTAAAAAAATAGAGATATAGAGTTTGGAAAAAGCAGTACACAGGAAAACAAACAATGAAGATGATGTATAGTCAAGGCATCCTCAAACACAAAAAAACCTACTTTTCTCCTAAGTAATCTGTAGTTTAGGAAGGTAAGTGATGTCTAATGCTGTCACACTGTACAGTATAACCATTCTTGAGTGACTGATAAGGAAAAGGATTTCTGATGGATTAGCTAGGTATGCTGTGCCTTGATAGAATGAAAAGATAAAATGAAAGATTATATAATATGGGACATAGCACCGGGTGACAAGATTTACTAAGAACAACATAACGCAGAAAAGCACTTGGATTTTTAGAGCACAGAATAAAGTTGTTTATGAATTATTTCCATTTCTGCCTTTGGCATTTAAAATAACTCTTTTTTATGATTCTATCTTAAGTTGGTCTTTGTCTTTTAGCAAATGCTGTCTTTAAATTACATTAACATTTTTGCACAGAAGAGTGTAATAAAATAAAAACTAAAGATTTATCTAAACTCTAATATTATCAGTTCATTACATTAAGACAAAAAATTTTAATACCTCCTCCTATTTTCCAATACACCCTGGTGACATACTTCTCAGGCTCTGAGATGTTATCCATTTACTTGCTGTAATATTTTCTGTGATTGCATGTAGCTCCTTCCAAAATGGCAGCACATGTTCACTGAGGAATTCTATTCACCATTGAAAACATTGTGAACACACCTGTTCCCACGGGGCACTCAGTGAAATAACAGAGAAGCCTCTGGACACTGACATTAAGATATTTGAATAATGTAAGATTTGAGTTTCTCAAGACAGTAAATAGAAGAACAATTACTATTCATGCTGTGTCCTACTTGCCCCATTTCTGGCTACACTCCATCCATCCTTTTTTCGCTCAAGTCACTCTGTTTATTCTATTAAAACTCCTTTGCTTCTTTATCAATCACCCCTTTCTAATACTTTCCTTACTACAGGAACAGCATTTACCATCACACCAATACCTTTCATTTGCTTACAATGAAAGGAGTTTTTACTTTATTTTTACCCTTCTTTCTCTCCATAGACATTTACACTGTATGTCATGCTTCTCTCTTCTTGGCTCCTAATGTCCTCAAAAAATGCTCTACCCCATAGTGAAGTATTGTTCATTTCTCATGACATTACCAGGTTATTTTTCAGAGTTTTCCATAGAATCCTTCACATTCTTCTTGTCCATATTCACCTTTAAAAGCAGTGCAGCTACCAGGTCAAGGAAGGTGATTCTGCCCCTCTGCTCTGCTCTGGTGAGACCCCTCCTGCAGTGCTGCATCCAGCTCTGGGGTCCCTAGAATAGGAGGGACATCAACCTCTTGGAGTGAGCCCAGAGGAGGCCACCAAGATGATTAGAGGGATGGAGCACCTATGAGGATTGTGCAGCCTGGGAAAGAGAAGGATTTGGGGTGACCTAATTGTGGCCTTCCAGGAACTTCAGGAAAAACAGGGCAAGTCTGGTTACAAGAGCACTTAGCAACAGGACAAGGGGCAATGGATTCAGCTGAAGAACAGCCAGTTTAGATAAGATACTGGGGAAAAGTTCTTTACTGTGAGGGTGGTGAGGCAATGGAACAGGTTGCTCAAGGAAGTTGTGGATGCCCTATTCCTGAAAGTGTTCCAGGCCAGGCTGGATGGGGCTTTGAGCAACCTGGTCTAGTTTTGTTATCACATCACACAGAAGAGTCATACACAGGTGTTGGTTTTGTTTCACAACAAGAGATGGTAGTACTAAAAAACCAAAAGTTAAAATGGCATATAATATACAACTACATACAGAAAAACACTCCTATTTTACTTAGCTGAAAAATTAAGAATAAGGAAGAGATTGTTAGACATAATTCTTGTTTTGCCACTAACATTACATTAAAACATTCTTAATATTGTGAGACTGATGCATAATTATCAATATTTTAACAAGTTTTCAAAACACCAGAGAACTATCACAATAGCCAAAATCTGCAATTTGTCTTTTGAGTTACTGAAGCAGTTGTGCTCTGGTTCTGCTCAGAAACAGTATTTATTTCAAATGTCACTGTAAAAAATACAAAAGAAATTTGATTACTTAATTTTTGTAATTGAATATTGATATCCCCCTACAAATCAGCTGCAAAGGCACAGCAAGAGGATAAAGTAATAGAGTATAATGAAGCAAAATCATATGATGAGAACATCCTATTACAGTTATGTGAGATTTCCACAATGTTTATCTGCATTTCAATTACAATATTGCTTCCTTTAATACACATAGCAAGGTTATAAACTAATTCCATATTTGATCCTAACTCTGATTGTTTTCTGTTAATCCGAGGAGAACTGTCAAGAATATTCAAGGTCTATGTGCTAACTAAATATAATCTTCTTAAAAGGTTCTGTGACTTGTTGAACTAAACCTGAATCCTGTAAATCTGGAGTTCCATTTAATAGCATAGAGTTCTATACAGGTATACAGCTGCATAGAAGTGGGAACACATTTGCATACAGATATTTTAGTAAATGCCAAGCACATCAGTTTTCCAAAGTTTTAATCACGTGTACCAGAATATCACCCAATCCTACTGCTTGTTCTAACTCATTCTGGTAGGAATGTCTGTGGTCACTTCCTTTCTGGATAAAGGGAGGGCTTTGAGGAAAACAAAGGTTGTATGAGAATGTCATAGCAAGCCATTTCCCTTACTCAAATCATACTAAATCGTACTATTTACATCCAATGACGGAAACAAGCTTTTTTTCTGTCTTAAAAATAATTATGATGAATACCCAACTGTCACTTGGTTGCTAGATTAAGAAAATTCCCATATATTTACACAGTACAGAAGATAAATGGTTTCAAAAAATAACAGCATTCTGTTATTTTCAGTTCACATTCTCAAGGAATACACATATTTGTACATACCACCCAACTCACAGGCACACATGGATGTATAAATATATACACCATTACTTAGAATTAAATCATGGTACTTAAACTCTCCTAAAAGATTACATTAAAAATTATTTTATATGAGCATCATCATTATTAGATATTAAGTGCTAAGGCCAAAAGCATGTTAACTTTTTTTTTTTTTACTTCATAAGGATCACTAAACACAAGTCCATGCTCACAGACAAAGCTGAATAGACCCTCTGCTGAATTTTATCTAAAAATTACCAGAGGTGTTTTTAAACTACTTAATTACTATTAATATTAAAGAAAACACTCTCAGCAAAGCCTTAACAATCATAAAACAAAATAGCTTTTCCTCTCCCCTCTAAAAAAAGGGAATTAGAGCTACTGTAGCATTTCTTAATTGACTGCAAATTTAAAAGGACCTCTGCATGGTTCTGCTTTGCACTCATAGTAGACAAAGAATGAATAAACATTTATCCAAAACAAAAGAAAATGTTGCACATGAGAAGCAATGTACCACTAGCAGGGAAAGGATATATGACTGACATGTCCACTATTTAGTTTCTTAAATAATGTTACAGCAATTTTTCAGCTTGTGAATTTTTACATGTCAAATAGAAACCAGTATTTACTAATTAATATTTTAAGAAGGACTACAGAGTTATTGAGAAAAAAATAAATAAAAGCTAAGCAATAGAAAGTTATAATTAGGATACTTTTGATCACTAAAAATATCAGTTCCCTCTCTCATCTCTCTTTAACATTTCTAGTTTGTTGATGAACGAACCGTGTTTGGCATAATTAACACTAAGATCTTCAGAACTCAATGACTGAAAATAATCACTTCTCTCCTTTCTTTCCTGAGTACGCTGAAGCCCAACCTAAAGATTTAGAGCTGACTGGACAAATATAAAGGATGTCAGAAACAGTGACCGCTGACATGCCATTCAAGGCACATGGAAAAGAGTTCAGGCTTGAATGCCTCTAAACTGCTCATTGGTAAGATCAGCTATCACTGAGACACAGTGTAAGTCAGCACAATTCACTGAGCCTGCTATGACCTTAAAATCATTGCTCCTGGGGCATGTTCATCCACCAATTAGTTTATACGCTCACTGGAAATCCATTGCTCAGTAAATGCACTGGTCTCTCATTCCACGGTGTTGATGAAGTGTGTGTGATGGCTTTCTCTTCACAACTTGACCCCTAAAGCTGACCCATCTGGAACTGAAGTATTCATGCCACTTGAGCACATCCTTGGTTATCACAGAGTCTGATATTTTCTTTAAAAACACCATTACTCACATATTTTTCCTCTTAGTTAAAAATCTTTTACAACCAATAAAACACAGAACATTTTAGGGGTAAGAAATTTAGTACACAGTATGCTGAGGTAAATTAAGTTATGTAAAACCTGATTTCCACTAAAACTGGTATGAAAACTGCAAATATTGTTCTGCTCAGGGAACAGCTTTTAAGCCCAAATATTAATTCACTGCAGTATATGTCTTGCTATGAATGCCATGAAAAAAAAACAAACCCAAAAACCCAAACAACACCATAAAAACCCCAAACCCAAACAAACAACAAAAAACCACACATACACAGCAGGGTTATAATTATCATCAAAGCACAGTAAGAGATATTTTTCTCTTAGGTATTTAAGTATTAGGTTATTTAAATATTACATCATTAAAAGCACAGCGTTCATTGTGTGTTTCTCTCTACAGCATATTCTTACCATACCCTAGGTCTCCAAATGTATTATGGCCTCATTGTCACTAAATTTCAGACTAAAAGTTAACAAAAAAAAAATTGCAAAAGATAAACAAATAAAATTAAATTCCTCTACTAGGCTTATTCTGCAGCCTGGGATTAATTTTCCTATCACGTACTATCAGTGTTTATTGCTCGTAAGAATAACAACTCACCTAACAGAACACAGTAAAAAACAAATCTACTGTGTTACTCACTGTGGCTCTTTTGGATGTTCTTCAGTCAAGGAAAAAAATACTATTAATTTTGTCAAAAAACTACTGATTTATTTAGGATAAAAAAGGTACACCTCTCAGATTTTTATGAAATTCTGAGATTATTCCACCTTCTTTTCTATGAGAGTAAGGATTTAGTAGGTGGAGGTGAGGATTTCTCTTCTTTCCTTTTCCACATCCACCTACTTCTTCCAGTGAGAAAATGGAAAACGCAAACCAAATACTGAATTTACAAATGTTTTTAAAAACCCAAAAACAAACAAAAAACCACAAAGCTGTTAGCTAACTTGTTCTCTAGAAAACGAAAACAATTAGCAGCAAGACTTGTTAAACAACCTGAACATAATTCTTCTTGCTCTTCTTAATTAGAGTGTAAGTCCAGCCACAAGAGGCACCTCTGCTGTTGTAATGCAAAGTAATGTGAGACCTAACAAAAATCTTACCTCAGGTTTAAAACTATATGAATAATAATACAAATACTAATTATATATATATAGTATAGTGGAATGTTAAGGGACATTTCAAATACTAAGTGTAAACAGAAACAGCTATGATAGAAAAACTCTGTGACCTAATTCTTATTTAAATACCTGACAAAAATATAAAATTAGTAACAGTTAAAGTGGGCCTATGAAAATGCAAAAAGGTAAAACAATCTGTAAACTAGAAACAAAGTAATAAAAAATCCAAAAGGCAAAGGCAGAACTAGAAAACTTCAGATTAGAAATAAGACGCTTATTTTAATTAGAGAAGTGAAAGATTTATATGACAAAGAAGTTCATTATCCATCTCTTTGAGTCTTTAAATAAAAATAATGCATCTTTCTCAAAGCCATATGCCATTTAATTAAGAAGTTATGTAATTCATAAAGATATTATTAAGTGCTCAAACTCTCAATCAAATTCCTGCATCAGCGCCAGTTACCTGTCATCACCTGAGTCACGGTAACTTAGCCTCTGACAAAGCAAAATGTCTCTAACAATATATAATGGGTTATCCTACATTTGAAACTTCAGTCGCATTCTCTGACTTGTAACATGAGAACAGCTAATCATTCAATACTTCGGGTGAAATTATGATTCTATGCAGGCAAGAGAAAGGCTGCTGTGATTGTATGAGATACTGTACCACTGAAAACTTAGTCCTTCACTTGCTACTAATGTTACACAAGGAAAGCTTTATGAACCTTTTATAGTCCATTCCTATACTTGGAGGTAAAGGATGTTTTGCTTTGTCTTGCATCTCTTCTGGATACTTTCAATAATAAGCAGTAATATATTTTTAAGAAGCAAAATCAGATTTTTAAATACTATTTTTTATAATTGTATCTTTTTCAATACAAAACTTCCCCTATGTTTGTCCATAAAAGCGAGTAGTTTGAATCCTCTCAAGTACTTTTCCAACTATAAATTAGGACTATTAATCACATCAAAGTAACTGCAAGAGATTTCATATTTATTCATGAGACTTATTCACAGGTTTTGTGCCACTTGACCACAATAGATAGGAAGGGTAAGAACTGATCTTTAGGAGAAGACAGTACAAGTAACACAGAATACTGCAATATACCACAAAATACGTATTGTGAACTGACAGTCATCACAGTAGTCTGACTCAATGGGCTGATATAATAACACACCACCATCAAAGACAGAAGGTCCTTGTTTCCCTTTGCCCCCTACCCTTCTGGCCAGAGGGTCCTGTAAGACACTCACTCTGCTCATACAAGCTGATACTTGCTGGATATCTCCTTTAGGTCATTTACTGAATTTGCAGAAAACTGCAATATTTTCTACTGCATTAGTAAATTGCATCAACTGATTAAAGAACATCTTCCAGCACATGAGTTGCTGTACAGCTGAAAACACAAGAAGGACTGAGGAGGAAGATGCTCAGAAGAAAAGATAAGCACCATGAGAGCCTTCTGCAACAGCAATTTATCAAAAATTCAGTTGCTCATGAATGTATAAGCCTGAAAATGTGGCCTAGCTTATTTCTTTTAGAAAGAAAGAAAAGGCATCATAATGATAGCCACTAACAGATTATGGATCTAAGAACATTCTGAGAGGAAAAAAACTTCTGATCCACAATGAAAAAGTAGCCAAAATACTATGAACAAGTAAGCTACATAAGCATGAAGTATACTGCTGCAATCAAATAGTTCATAGCTCACTGACAGAAATTTTGTGCATAGATGAAGTAAATAAAAAACATGAATACTGAGCTTCAATTCATCTGCCTTTTTTTTTTTTAAGTAGCAAAACTTTTACAGATTAATAATTTAAAGCAGTAAATACACATCTCAAGAACAAGTAATAACACAAACCGCATCCCACTCAGATTTTTCAGGTTCAAATTAATTGTTATCTACTGAATCTTCCACAATTTAGGATGGAGATGCAAAGTTTTATTTGCATCTCAATTTGAACTAAGCGTGGACTGCTCTTAAAACATGGCAGTCCTGTTCTTTTCTTCTCCTGGCATACTTCAACATTTCCCATGCAACTGCTCAGCAAGTTGGATTAGGGAGCAGATCCAGCTGAAAACTAACTCTACCAAAACAAAAATCAGATTAGAAGATCATCTGGCACTAAATGTGCAGCCTTGTAGTGACTGTATGTGACATCAAGCTTAGGATAAAGCCATAAAACAGATGAAGCTGGATAATGAACCACCTGAATCAGATGCACTCTGGACTTACAGGAGGTCTAGCATACAATGTAGTATATTTCTCTTCCTACACTTACGCTGTAGAACTTAAATCTAGTTTTTACATTTTATTTCCATTTTTCAGTTTACATCATATTGCTATTTTCTTACTTTGGGTTTTGGGGGGTTTTTGTCTTCTTGTGTCTTTCACGGGCATGTGATTTCTTGTCCTTAGTCATTGTTGATAGGTGATTGCAAAAGCTGACGCTGGTATACACCGAACAATCATTTCTCTTAAAATTAGCTTCTTCCATTGTTAAAGAAGCATGCAGCACAAATGCTTCATTTCAAGCTTGTGCAAGTTTTATCCTGAAAACTATGTGCTTCATTGTCCCAGAGAAATAGAGCTGTCTTCAGTTGTTATGAACAAGGGCAGGGTCAGAAGCACTGACACTTGACCCAGTGAAGTTCTTGCAGTGTAAGAGGTTGAGAAATGGGAAAACAAGTTGTGAAAATAAATGTCCAAACTGCATCTGCTCCAGCAGGTTTGAAATTCCGACCAATTTAAAATTATTTTAAGTATTCAACTAGATTTTCCCACTGAAAACCAGTTAGAATTTTTCCAAAATACAATGAAATTTTTCATGTTAAAATGAATTTTTGTGCATTCATTCTAGTAAAGCAATATAGAAGCAAACTATGTTTTGGGATACTTAAATCATATCTCTCTCAGTAATAACTGAAAATCTTGAGGAAAGGACTGAAAGGATGTATTTTTAACACAGATGTGATGTTTAATCCACAATATATACATATATAAAAATACATATGTAAGACATTAAAAAAATCTGTGTAGGATATATACAGAAAGAAAGGCAAGACTTTTTCATCTCCATCAAAATACTCCTCATGCAACTTCACCATAACATGCAGCAGATATTGTCTAGCCTTACATAAATACAACCCTTAAATTTAACAAAATGCTAAGCATTGGATTTTAGTCCTAGCAAGGCAGAGCTCTTAACAGAAAGATCCAATGGGCCATTTCAGAAGATCAACAATTCACCATTCATTAACCCCTATAAAACAACATGCTCTACAGTGGTGGGGACAGAGAACCTGACACAGAAGAGGAAAGAATGCTGAACCTCAAGCTATTCACAGGCCAGGATTACAACAGCCTTTTATTTAGTACTGGGCAGGAAGTCACTGCTATGATAAAGAAAAAAAAAAAAGGGGGGTTTAAGATGTAGCAAAAATAAATTACAAATATAATTTTCCAAGTAGTAGCTACTGGTTTTGATATGCAATGGAGGTTCTGAATGAGCACATTCTGTTTGTAAAAGTTGGTTATTAGACAAGATATGCCCTAAAACCTGCCTTCTTTAGTTAGATTTCTAACATACAACTGCAGTGAAACACAGTTTTATTATAAAAAGTTTGAAGTAGGCCACAGCACCTAACACTGATAAGACAGTTATCATAGAATTATAATACCAAAATCAAACATGCATTTCCTTTATAACTTTACAGAATTATACTGAAACAGACAGAGCTTTTCAAACACAAAACTCCTTCTGACCCACAAGAAATAACTGAGTATCATTCTGCAGTCCACACTATATGCCTTATATTGGTTTAAACATAGTTTTCTTCTTTCAAAGATGAAAACGTGTCTGTAATTTTACTGTTTATACAAAAGTCACAAAGTAATAATTTTACTGCCATTTGCATCATTTGGGAGGCTGGGCTGAAGATTAGCCATTATAAAATTATTTTATGCAAAAACTGTTTTATGCATCTAAGAAAATACAGCTGTAAAGCAAATATAGGCTCCAGGAACTAAATTGAACAACAAGCAAGCAAGTTGCATTGTTCACTGTCAGAGCAGCCTGATCTGCAACCTTTTCTTCTGACCTGACCTCAGTGCAAGGATAATGCCTTTCAAGTGTGGTGACTAAACCTGTTCAACTATAAACAAAAAGATGTGCAGAATTGTTACAGAAGTAACAAAGAGCAGTTATATGCAAAACCTACAACTAAATTAACAAACTAACAATCCCCTTCCAGGAAAATGTTAAATTGCTCTTCTTCAACAACTGCTGAATGACAATAAGAACGAGGCCACACCAACATGCTTAGAAATTTGCTATTATTCTAAGCACTTCCTCTTCAGTTTTTAAGAAAGTATTGAAAACCAATATATTATAGTATCAAACATAAACTTTAAGCTGTCCCTTAGATTTTAATGATTAATGCTGTACCAATTTAAGTGCAAATGTATGAATATATAAGTGAAAACTCATCCAGTCTGCCAAAGTTCAAAAGATCCGACAGCTTAGGGAAACATTTGAAGCACTAATGAATGGCAAAAAGGCTTAATTTCATCAGATGTTTTGGGGAACATTTCCTACTTTCTTTGCTAACAGAGACTTCCACATAATTCTGAATATAGTCAGTAGGACGAGGGGGAAAACAGGAAAGGTAACAACATGGCCTGTAAAAACTCTCACCTTGAGAGTCATTAACCAACAGAAACAAGTGGTATTAAGCCATGAGCTGCTCAACAGGTCTTCAAAAAACAGTTAAAGTTACAGCAAAACATACAAAAAAGAAACATCATAGTTATTTGACAAGATTCCTTGTAGAACTTTACACTCCCAATCTTGGCCTTACATGCTAATTTTCATAACTGAAGTAAAACTTAGAGATAAAATCTTCAATGACATATTCAAATAAACAAGCTCTGAACTTGCTAATTAGTGGGCAAAAAAATCCTATGAGAAATGACAAAAGTTAGGCAGTGGGCCCAAACCTTTTGGTGGTAGCAAACCATCCCCAAATCACAGTGCAGGCATTTTGAAGTGATGCTTTGAGCATAATCAGTAAGCGATAGCTGACTAAAAATAAACAAGTCTGAAACTGAACATCAGAAGAGACTCAACTGGTTCAGGGTTCATAAAGGACCTTACATAGTGGAGGTATGAATTCTCCACAACAACCCAAGAAAAGCAGGTGTCCCCTTGCTGCTGCCACCCTTTCTGCCAGGGGAAAAGGAACTTCATGTGCTGCTGCTTCAGTGGGTACCAGTGGGACAAACCTTGAGGCTTCCTCTGACCGTATGGGAACACGAGAAATCTGCTTCAACTCTGCTCAAGTGGAGGATGGGTCATTCAGAAGAGGACATGGTACTATACCAAACTAGGGATGTGAATGCAACAGAAACTAAAAGCTTCCATTTTCCATTTTTGTAGACAATACAAAAAAATCTGTCAGTCACATAACTGAGATCTGCAGGCAAAAATCATAGGCTTTACCAGAGACCTAAGAACCACTCAAGCTATTAATTAATAATTTTATTACTTCATATTCCTTGCAATCATATCTTTTTGATTCACCCATCTAAAAGACATAAATTTCAGTCTTGAAATCTAGTATATTTCTTTTTCTATGTTAAAACGACACTGTCTTCAAGATGACAATGGAAAAATGTATTTTATATGCCTAAAATAATAAATATTTTAGTCTAAGAATAAAATTTTATAAAGCACTCACCCCTGGCAAGAACACCCTTTTAATCTACAGTGACATTGTGACATTGATTTATGTGCAGTACTGCACCTACATCAGTGAGAAATATTTAATATCATAATAGTGCTTAAAATATTATAAGCTCTAGCCCTAGTTTTAAAATAGTCTCAAAGAAAAAATGCAGCAAATTGGAATATTAAATACCCCTGAACCCCCTCTTAGAAGATTAACCATTTGGAAGATATTTTTAGCTATCAAATTTGGAAGTGGCTTCATTAGTCAATCCTTTCATTACCGAGAACCAAAAAGGAAATTTTAGTATTTTTAATTATTAAAAACAAGTTCAAGCATTATTGAAAGAACATTTAGTTCTTTTATTTTTCAAGAAAATCCAGATATTCTAGTATTTAGGTACTATTACTAAGTGCATGTATTCCCAGAAATGGGTGAATTTTGTCGGCATTTTGAATTACTAGGATTTTACACAACCACGAAATTAACAAATTACTGTTGTCACATTTTGGAAATGGGTGTATGGTCCTTAGGCCTGTACCCTGTAAGGCTATTACATTTTTTCCTGTATTTCAATACTCCTGATGTAATTGTCTGAATATTTTAATAAATACGGAACTTAATCTCCACTTGAAGCTCTAAGTCTCCTGTGTCCCTCACATAAAAATATAAATGGTAGAACTTCATTCAGTGATAAAAATAATCTTGTTTCAAGACTATATAAATTTAGTTTTCCTAAATATCTTTTGCAGAACTTGGAAGGCTTTTTTTCAATGTGGAAACAAAATAGTGACTGAAAAATTGTTGTTTTTTATCCACCAAACCATTCAGTTTTCAGAGTTACATCCACTTATTCACCTTATAAAGACATTATGATTGTTATTATGTGAAAACAAATTCACCTAAAAACTTTAAAAGTATTTCTTCTTGTGTAACAACATCACCAATTATTATTTTCTAAATTTATTTTCTCTAAAGCAGCTCTTGGAATCCAATAAAGTTGCATGGCTACTGCTGAATGCAATCACATTTCATGCCTCTGCCAAAGCTATTGGAGCCTAACATATATATGGTGCTCCTTTTTAAAAGACTTCACATCAAGAAAACAGAAGAAGCCAATCATCTAGAAATTTTAAAAGAGCATTACAATCTGATCTGATGTTGAACAATGCAGTTCTAACAGCAGTGATTAGAAAATACCAAATAGTCATGAACTCACTACAGGTGAAAAGTTGTCAGTTTTGTTCCACCACACTTTCACAAGGGCACACACCAAATTTGTGCTCTTATTAACTGTTTTCTTGTGGGTGTTCAAGATAACATGAAAGCCACAGCCAAGTTCAGGGTTCCCAAAAAGGGGGTCTGCAGCTGGGGTGGTTAGTGCTGCTGGCACAGCACGTCTCACGGTGACCAACACACTTCATTAATGACAGGATTTCACTAAGCTCCCTTTATTATATTATGCTCTTAAAATGCATCAAAGAACAACATCATCTCTAAGCTCTGAATTATTATCAGCGAGCTGCAGTTAAGGATAAGAAGTGTTGCTAAGTTTTGCATAATGCTTGCTGTTACAAGGAAGCGCTGCTTTTCCATTCTTCTAAAAATGCCATTTAAGGGTTTCAACAGTTCTGCTAAACCTAGACTGTAAGTGCCATGCTTGAATCTATTTTTTTGGAAATATGCCCAACAATAAATGATCCACAATGATCTGAGGACAGCACTCTCATCCAAGAACTTAATCAGATTAATGATGTATTTGTTTTATAAAAATGACTAACATTAAGCTTGAGAATACCTAATTTACATATTAAATGGTTGAAGGGGACAAAAAAGTACTAGTGGTTTTATAAAATTAAGATTACAAAATTGCCTATTGTCTTGAAAATCTGTAACTAAATTGCAGAGATGCAAAATAATAAATAAGTGTTCATTAGCAGTGTTTATGTAAATTCATTAGTTGATGTTTAGTTGTTCAAAAGATTTAATGATGTTTACATTTAGGAAGAATTTATTAAGAGCAATATTGATCTCATAACATAGCAATGGCACTAATACCAACATCACAGACAGAACTTTCCAGTTCTTTTGACCTAAGGAATATAATTAATACTTTAAAAATTTTACCACAGAATTAAAATGCTGAATGGAGCACTGAGGAGAGGTGTGAAAGCACAGTTTTATATAAACAGAGACCTACCTAACCAAATTAATCAAATTATACAAAACTGAATCACGTTATAGGGTTGATCTAGGGTTGATCAGGTCTCCTTATGGGGTTAAGAAGAAAAAAACAGTTACCTCATATTCCTCATTGGTTTCTTTAAAGTTTTAAATACTTAGGTTCTCCATCAACTTCATAATTTCATAAAAATATTACAATTATTAATCAGATTTTCAAGAAATAAACTAGCTTTCATTCAATGAATTAGTCTGCAAGTGAGTTACTTAAGTAAAATACTGAAGAATATTATTTATCAGCAGAAATACAGCATTTTTGTTTTGCCACATCAAAAGCAAGTTAACTCTTGGAATTGTGCACTGGTGGAGCCTGTCTATTTCCAAACCCCAATGGGTTAAACTGTGCATCAAAAAACAATGAGAACAACAAAATAAGCAGTAGAAGGTGCATTGAAGATAGGCTGGCCTTTGCCATCTGGCACAATAAATGCAGGCTCTCCTGGCACACAACAATTCAACAAGTATCATGTCCCATTCCAAAGACTTTCAGAGAAATTCCCTCTGCCTTCATGTGAGGAAAAGTTTCAATGACTAAACAGACTCACCTGGAAGCCGAGCTTTGTAACAAACCAAGCTGGTCCAGAAGCACACACATAATCCAGGACCCTCCTGGAAACATTCCTAGGCCAAGCACAGGACACAGCAGCTACACAATGGCAACCCAAGCTGAAGGACCAGGCAGTAGTTTCTAACAAACTTTGCTAGTAGTGTAAGAAACATCATCTTCCCCTTAGCAACAGCATCACCCCTAACAATTCAGTATGCCTCATTACAGATAGTAAAATAAGAATGTTTCTGAGGGCACCTCCAAAAAGCAGGACCTTCAAGAGTAAAACGGCAGAACAACCCTTCCTTCTTTTGCTGGGAGAGAATGGTGAGAATACTCACAAGAGATGCTGGTAGTAAAAAAGCTTTTCCAATGACAGACTATACCTTCAAACCCACAAGAAGAAAGTAAGATGAAAGCTCAGTTTCTCCAGGAGACAGGAAGGTGGGGGTGGGAAATCTGTGACTTACATGAAGAGTTCAACAAACTCGCTTTCCCACTGATGTACAAAACTCAAGTTGTTTGACACTTCTGTTGAAAATCCAGACCTACAACTGAGTAGTATAGGAAGAGCAATTGCTGGCAGACTTGTATCAACAGAGCCCAGCAGCTGGCTCTATCTCAGCTCCTATCTAATCCTTGTATTATACTGCGCTCATCACCACAGTATGTGAATTCACACTAATGCCATGCTATAGCTAAAAAACAAAGCCCACAGCAAAATGTGAGCAACTCAGGAAACCTGCAATTAATATTGCAGCACAGACTCAACTGTGTTCCAACACCCCCTGCCATTCTTCAACCATGAGTTCATTCTAGTTATATTCTGATGTAGGCCACAATATGACATTAATCCATATGTTTTGACTGATAATCACCAGCCTACCACAAATGGGACACAAATTTCCCCATTGCTTCTACGCATCAGAGTAACTCTGAGCAACTTGGTCTAGTGAAAGGCATCACTGTCCACGGAGGACAAATTGGAACTGGATGACCTTTAAGGTCCTTTCCGACCTAAGCCATTCCATGATTCTATGGTTTGTGTGTTTGTGGGTTAATGTGTTTGTTGTACAGCGCTCTCAGCCTAGTAAAAATTTTTGCAATAATATGGAAAAATATTATATGGACATTCTAACTTAATCCTGCCTACAATACTGTCTTTGACACAGTATTGTGTTCTTTTATTTAGATTTTCATTTCCCTCTTCAGATACAAAAAAATAATCCAACTTTAGGCAGAAATTGAGCATCAACCTCATCATAATTACATCAAGAGATCAACACAAATCTACTGCAGATGTAGCTGCTCTGTAAAAATGTGCAAATAAATTAAAAAATAAGAAAACCACAACAATTACACAAGCACTTGTCCCACTAACAGATACTTTTCAAACTATTTTTACTGTACCAGTTTTGTAATGCAATCCTGTGATGCAACTACCACTAAAATAGGTAGGTAACACACAGTGATGCTACAAAAACTACTTCTCTTTTCACCTCCCCTCTCACCACATAACATCTTCCAGAATCTATTTCCCTGGAAATATTAGGGAATTATTACCATAAAGGACCAGTAGCATAGTGGGCATAAAGTGCAGGGTTTGGTAACAGGAGGCTGTAGGAAAGAACTCAGACAAGACCATGAATTGTCCTGTGCCAGGCAGGACAGGACACCCATAGGACTCTGAAACCCATAGGAGCAGCCCATTCCACCCAAAAAAATTAAACCAAAGGACACCATTTCTGCTCAGATATCTTCTCAGAAACAGTGGCAGCCACTGGAGGAGGAGAAATGGAAGAGACACGGAGCAGATGATGATGTTGGAGACTACTAGTGCTTGGATGAAGCCAGAGGTACAGCCCCAGGAGGATTGTGGGTGGATAAGCCATGCTGAAGTCAGTAACATCCCCCCAGCAGCAGATAAAAGTTAACTTGCAAACAGAGAAGAACACACACATGAAGTCTAAAAAGCAGCAGTAACCAGGCTTCTTCATGCAGTCTTCACATGGTTTACTTATTTGCACATATTACTAGACTGCAGGGAAAAGCACTGAATGCAAAATATTAACTGATGAGGATAGGTGAGTCTTGCTTCAATTTGATGACAATTCACTGAGGATCTACATCCATGCTTCTGACTCGAATTTTAAAAAAAAATCCTAATAGCCTCAAGTTACAACAATTCATGCTACATGTTCTATTTGTTTCATATGTGGGGTGGAAATAAAGCAAAGAGTAGCATAAATTTGACCTATGATTTTTAATACAGTAATAAAGAATGTTTTGTTTTTAGTGAAGATATAATAACTAGAAATTCTGAGGAGAAAAAAAAAAACCAAATTACCTATTTTTCTTTTTGGTAGGTTCATGCCATTTTACAGTGCTCTTGTACCAGGCTCTAGGGGCTGTACAGATTAGCCATGACTTGAATACAAATTCATTCTTTTTCTTTGCTGAATGAATGTCATTCTTTGGCTGTGGGTTGTAAGTACTGTTATATTTCTGAGAATTTTATTTCTGTCTATAACAGCTCAAGAATAGGAATATTACTTATGTTCCATTTCATAGTTCTGAAAGTGTTTTGACCCCACATAGAAATTTGAAGACCTTTTCTGAATAGGGCCTTCTATTCACAAAATTATTTTTTTCTGTATTATTTTATTAATACAAACACACTTCACCTAGTGAAAGCAGGTCTTACATAATATACAAGAGGCATCTTATTACATTGTGATAACTTTGAATAGAGTCTTTTGACTATGAAACTTATTTTTTCTACTTAAGTGAATGTAAACTATGTGGACAATGAGAAGTAACATTTTTTGAAATGACCTTCAGGTGATATTTAAATAAAAAATACATGTAAATATTTTCAAATTCAAATAAAATATCCATCAAAAATAGGCTTGAATAACAAAGCAGTAAAATAGATTATCTTGTTTCACAGGACTTTGTAAATGTTTGAGAGCTGAATTTTTTTTTTTTTTTTAAGGATCCCTTTAGAGTTAAGTCCAGGGCTGATACTCTGTCAGAAAGATGTTATCACCTTACTACAGCTAGAATACTTCTGTGATTCAGCATTTCTATATTTTCCAGTGTTTTCAGGAAACCATTAAATTTGTAGCAGCTTTGCAATTTCTGTAAGAGTAGCAGCTGTTGACTTAGAACAACTTTTCCAAAACAAAATATTATTTCACAATCAGATTAATTAATCACATAAATCACTGAGATGTTGTAGTTTAGGTTAGCTATTGGTTAGTTTGCTCAATATTTCCCAGCCTTTTGATAGCAGAATTCTCCCTCAAATCTGCTCACACCTCTGAGTTCATTTGTTCACAGTGATACTGCCATGAATTCACTTAACTCTCACCTATTTTAGCCCTGAGAGGATGCTGAGGGGAATTTGTTTCATATAGCAACTATTAACGAATAGCTATTAATATTAACAATCTTATTAGTAATCTGTTCTCTATTTAATCTTCATGGAAGTTCCAAGCACCAACCCATACTCGCGAATAAAGTAACTTTGCACACGGGAAATTGAATGTAACATTAAAAAGAACATTTACCTACAAGTATCTCTGAAATGCCCAGTGCCATCAGAAGGAACAATTCTGTTTTGGAGGCAGATTCACCCCACAGCTTAAACTGACACTCCAGAAAGAACTCACTGAGTGGTTCATCACAGGACGAGACACAAGAGAGAGCATGAAACACTCAGCCAGAAAAGGGAAGACATGAGACTCCATCAGCAGCGCAGACCACAGCGTTCAGTTCTGCCACCCCTTTGACGTGAACTTTTAGTCCTGCCTCTTTTGCCTCCTATTCATATTCTTGTACTGCCCAAAGCCCTGTGACAGGGCAGAACAAGAATGAGTGTGTGGAGGGAACGACAGGAAGGGGAGTCTTCACCTTCAGTTGCAGAGACACTTTAGATGGGCTTAAAATGCTTGTGAGGTCAAACACAAGCCACTGCAGAGTCCCATTCTTTCCATCAGCTCCTGTGAGTAATGCCAAAGAGCCAGGTGTGTTAGCAAGCCATGTCCCATACATCTGTTCTCAAGAGAGAAAGCAAAGCCTCAGTAAAGACAGAAGCACTGTGGAAGACAAGATGCTTTTTCCCTCTACACTGTGCGAAGGCAAAAAAGAGTGCTTAAAAAAGAGAAAGTAAAGCTAAATCTCAAATTTTCACGGTTACCTTTAGGACAGTAGCAGGGAAACTTTCACAATATAAATTGTTAAGACTATTTGCATCTCTAAACAATTAAATACATTGCATATGCACTAGTATGCAGATAACAAAACTGAAATAGAATTAAACATCCCCTTTAAAGAAAGCCTTTAAATATTGTCGTTTTAAAAACCTAAAATTTAATACTGTAATTATCCAAATAACATATGACATTATTTTCAGTTAGAAAAACATGCTAAATATCTTCCTGAGGTTAATTTTTGCTACTTGATGCATGTTATTTAAAACTTACCTTCCAATAATAAAAATACACGACCAATTTAATGATAAACTTTGAAAGAGTAGCCCTCAAAATACATTAGTGCACCAATAGCAATCCTATTAAGTGAAGCATCATTTAAAAGTGTCAATGGCTCTTACAGCACCGGTTGCAATCCCTTACTAATTTAACATTACAGCTTCATTTCTTGTTCTAATCTGATCTAATTTACCCGTCTTATTTCCTTGCTTCTGGATATGCTAGGTTTGCCACCCAATGAGTTTATTTCGCTAGTCATTCACTTTTAGCTGTAAAACCAAACTATTTGAGGGGAATAATCTCCCTGCAATCCAACACAGGATAAAGAGCTCTTATTTATCGAGCATTTTGTGCCTTGAATTGAAGCATTATTGCGAAGAGTGAGCAATAAACAAAAACACCTCAGGGGCCTGGGAGGAGCAATGTAACCAATTACATTTAATTAAATCAAAGGATGGGAGCCCTAGGGTTGAATGAGCTGAAGAACAAATTTGCATTAACACCTAGCAGCCAAACAAGTAGTTCTTGGTTTAGTCTGGAAGTACAATTGTTGCCATCTATTCTCTGCACTGAAGGGAGGCCATTAGCTAAATTCTTGGGAATTGTTTGTCCACTGATGAGGGGCTGCCTTCTCAACATTTCACCTCCTCACACATGAAAATTGCCTACTAAAATAAACAGCTTCTTCTGAAACTCAGCAAACAAACATCAGTACATGACTCACAAGTTTGCAATTCTGTCACACCTTTGTCCAGAGCCAACAAAGAGAACTCTGCCAGGGCTCACACACCTGAGGGAAGTGGAGACCCTCCGAGACCTATGTGGGTGGGTGAGGGGGGAAGTGGGAAGAATTAATCTGGCCATAATGAATTCTATAAATTGAAACACCCAGGATAATCATTACCAACAGCACTTCAGGAATGGATGCAAACACTGAGCCTTTCATATAATGAGATGACTTCCTAACAGTGAAGTAATTACCAGTGTAATGCACCTCGAGCCTTTCTCTCCACTGTCCGGAGGCAGGAAAGAAACATCATGGAAGTCTGAGAAGAGCCAGGAATGCAAATTTATAACCACAACTATGAAAACGGTAGAGAAATTAAGCCCAATTAAATACAGAAATTTTAAGAGTCTACAACTCTGTGTCTTCCTAACTATGATTCTGCAGGGAAAAATAGGAGAGAAAGACTACAAATGTTTAATCAGTGATCTACTGCTCTTTTTTGAATGTTTGTTGCACAGTCGTGCTGAAAGACAGAGCTTACATGTAAAGAGGGTGATTTTTTCTGAAGGTGTCTATGAGAAATTTGGCAGGTAGCAATGACCAAAATTCTTTTTTCATTATTTTAAAGATATATTTTCAGGGATTTATAAGTATAATAATTCCAAATCATTAGAGATTTAAACTTATTGTTCCACGCCTCATCCTAGACACAAAGTATGCCTTAATCTACATCTGCCAAAAGCATAAATTAGTTTATCCATTTTAGGTTATACAACAAATAAAAAGGAATGTAATGGTTTCAAAACACTGCCCTAAAAGGCTGTATTATTAAAATAATTTTTTAGGCAATCAGTGATCATTGTACCTTAAAAGTGCAACAGCCAAGATTCTCATTTTGAAAAATGCTGAACATGCGTACATAATATTTTCTTAGCTCTTGCTCCTTGAATGTTAAGATGCAGAGCACAGTGAACAGTAAATGACTTTTGCAGAGGTCTACATACTCTGATCTCAGTCTTTTCAGGAAGTAAGCTGTTTTCCTCTTGACCTTCATTTTCTTGCTTTGGAAGAAATTAAATTGCAGTCTTACGCTGCAAAGTGACTATGTAAAAATAGAATTTTATTCTTACCAGACAAACTTGCATCCTTTATTTACTCGTAGCTACATTTTCCTCTCATAATGACAAATAAAAATATGTTTTAATGCCCTTTTATACACTGTTAGACCCCAAAAAGCTAAAGGAGATCTAATAGCTTTTTTTCAGTGACAGAAGAAGTTGACTCATATTTTCATTTTGTTAAAGGAGGTAGTGTCCAGCTTAAAACAAATGAGAAAACTCTATTTCAGAGCAAATGTCTATCAAAGATGTGCTTCCAGACTACACCTACTCCAGTCTTCTGAATTCAGCAATAAACAGTGACCTTTGTGTCAGTTCTTGTGATAATGAGGATACAGGAAGTGTGAGATAGGTTTGTCAATGTGGAAAAAAGCCCCCAACAAACCAAACACAGCACTCATGCTCAAGGTGGGCAAGTTTTTCCACTAGATCAAACAGCTGATCCAACTGACAGATTGGTATCAAAAGCCAAAATAAGGCACAGGACTACCTCCTTTAAGCAGCAACAAGCTGACACATCAGCATGGCCTATAGTGGTACAATACCAACAAGTGTCTAGCTCACAATCTACAAACACTTTAACTTAGACAAGTTTCTCAATAGATCAGACAAAATTATCTCAAAGTTGCATTTGTGTAGAGAAGTGCTAGTATGTTCTGGAGGTTGCTTTCCTATTTTGTTTTAGAATGTGCTTAGCTAAAATATTTTAAAACCATGCCAAGACAAAGACTCCAGTTTCACATGTATAGTCTTTACCTGGTTAATCCACATTAATTATAAAAAAGCCCAAAACAACAAGATTTCTCACTATATACATGTACTTGTAATGTATGGATAAACTGCTCTGAACATCACTGCTTTCCCCTTCTTTAGGTAACAACAGACCCGATACACTTCCTAACTCTTGGGCTTGGTCCCTGCAAAGAGGGGTAAGGGGAGGTGGATTAGGATTTATTGTAGCAGGAAGAACACTACAGGAGGATAGAGACAGCGAGGCAATGGTAGTAGGAGCCCTTGAAAAACATCCTTCGTCTTACATCCTACTTACACCTTCCAGTGTGTTTATAAAGAAAAAGACAATGCTACACGTGCATGAAAGTAGTTGTATTTCTCCCAGGGTTTTTTTTAAAGCTCATGGATGGCATGTCAATCAAAATGAACACAGCTAGGTTTGAGGTGTGAAATCTAGAAAAAAAAAAAAAACCAAACATTTGCTGGAGAGTTCTCTATGCCAACTTTACTTATGAATGAAACCACACAATGGAAGGAACCTGTGAAATTACCAGCTATTTCTGTACGTTCAGAAGTTGGACACTGAGCCTGCTGCAGCCATCCGCTATTGCAGTATTGAACCCTAGGATTTACCTACACACAGAAAGCACTATTCTGGAACTAAGTCTCCATACATACAGCAGGCACATATTTTTTGAATGACTACGTTGCACTGTTCCTGAACAGTTCAGCTCTCTTGCTCAGCTAAGAAACTTTCTCATACATGAGGTAGGTAGGATTCCCTTTAGATTGAAGGAATGAAAGCAGAATAGCAAAGCAGATAGAAGTGCAGCAAAAGCAGTGTGACAAGTGATTGCAGGTGTAAGAAATGGTGGAACTAGGGAAGAGTGATACATGGCTTACATGAAAAAATTAGAAAATATCATAACTATGACACACCTGCCATAACAATTCACCTCCAGCACTTCTCTGCCATGTGAAGTGCAAAACAGGAAGTCCTCACAGTGGTCAATCTGATGATGCAGTAGCCCTGTGAATTTATAGCACTGAGGACATACATATCAGCCACCTCTCCAAATACTGACTTTCTTACAAGATCTAAAAGCAACCAGACTGTGAGAGAACATTCCAGATGCATGGAGTAATTAATGTACCTGCTGATGAGCAGTACGACTTCAATCTGCACCATGAATTCTGACAGCAGAGAGCTGCTGCTTGCAGCACAATTAAGGTTTTACACTAGTCCAGACAGAAAGCTGAGAGGGCTGATGCCAAGCCTGTTTCCAAACAATTGCTAACCACTCTTGAAGACCTGCTTGGAAAGATATTATCTCTGAAAAAAATACATGTTAAATTCTAAATATGCTCTTGAAGGAAAGAATAGTTTTACAATTTCAAATGCTAACACCATTCCTGTTCTTTGAAAATACAGATTTTTACTTTACTTCCATTTCTTAAAAAATCTTTTTTCTCAAAAGTATCCAATATTAGGGGGACTTCTTTATTTTGTTTTTGAGGTCAACATGATTCTCATTTGCAGTGATATTTTGTGGTTTTTCTGTCTCAATGTCATCCATTCTATACTGTTTTCAAATCTATTGTCCTCAACTATTCTCAAAAAACAGTTATTTCAATTTGAATTAATTATCTCCTTTTTGATATGCTTCTGTTTACTCAGTAGAAAACTAAAATGTGCTTCCTAATTACATATTTGTTTCATCATTTTAATTAAGCTGTTAATTAATTAATCTCAGCATTCTTTCAAGCAGATTCATAGCAATTAAGTAAGTAACACAGGGAGGCATTTTACACAAAGTAGGAGACAATGACATGAAATTTCACTCTGCAAAATATAGTTGGAGTGTAAGAGTAAAATTTTCTGCCCCAAACTACTCTGTATTGGTATTCAACTGTCTCCCATTGCATGTTTGACACTGTACTCCTGATGTGTTTAAACTAGGAAAAAAAAAATAAACAGTTAAATTTCAAAGCAATACACAGATCTTATGTGAATATTATTTTTTATATCTTTACACATGGTAAAAGATAGTAAATAGTGACAAATTAAACCAAAGAAATTTCATTCAAAATAAACAAAAACCATCAGTTTAAAAAGATGTTAATTAACCCTGCAGGATACATGCAGGATTTGAAATGAGTCCAAACAATGTCCAGCTTAATGCTAAGAACTTATAAAATGAACTATCAGGGCCTATTAGTGCATTATAATGGCTTAGATACTTGAAGAAGTGACCCTAAAATCTCTATTCTGACCCGACTTTCAGAAATGGGGCAGAAGATTGACCTTCACACAATATAATCAGCAAAGGATCTAAAAAATGTATCTCTCTGTTATGTGAAACCACAGTTTTATTTACTCAGGCATGTTCACTTTGGAGTTAAGGTCCACTCAAGCATCATTTCAGGGTTAAAGGTTATAGTATAAAGCCATTATGTTTTCAAGCAGAGTAGCATGCTACCATTTGTTTTGCAGTAATATCACAATCAGACATTACCTTTTTAGCTTGGCCCAGCAGTGAGTTTAAGACCCTGGTGTATACATTGTAAAATAGACTGGTACTTTCTAAAAGTCATTCAAACTGCATTTGCTAAATTTTAGATTGGTGTATATTTTGTCTAAGCTCTCATATATAGAGAAACAGAGATACAGAAAGGTTTATTATCTCTGACCCTGTAGAAGGTCTGTTTATATAATAATTAAGTTGATTATACATTCAATATGTAATCAATGTAGAGAAAAAAAAGCTCAGTAATTTCATAATTAGTTTCACAATGGGGTCAATGTCTTTGTCTCAGACAACTGAATAGACTAACTGTAAAAGTAGCTACAAGAATAAAAAGGATTTCTAAAGTTCTCATTCAACACCTGTTTAAATTTTTTTGGTATTGTTTACCAGTTCCTGGCATTCACTACATACCTATTCCAAACTGTGCTGATTTTGGCTAAGGTGGAGTTAAATTTCTTCACAGTGGCTGGTATGGGGCTGGATTTGTGCTGAAGACAGGATTGGTAACCTAGAGATATTTTTGTTATTGCTGAGCAGGGCTTACACTGAGCCAAAGCCTTTTCTGCCTTTTGTACCGCCACACTGGCAAGGGGATGGGAAGGTGTATGGGAAGTTGGGAGGAGACATAACCAGCACAAGTGAATCAAACAGGGATATTTGGGTCAAAAGAGACCAAAGGGATATTCCATATTTGACCAAAGGGATAGTCCAGACTATATGACATCATGTTCAGTGAGTAAGTGGAAGGAAGGAGGAAGACGGAGGAAGAGTGGGGACATTCAGAGTGATGGCCCGATTCATCATTACATGTGATGGGGCCCTGGAGATGGCTGAACACCTGCTGACCCATGGCAAGCAGTGAAATTCCTTGTTTTGCTTTGCTTGTGTGTGGCTTTTGCATTCCCTATAAAACTGTTTTTATCCGACAAACTAAGAATGTTTCTTGGTCAGGAGCTTACTAAATTAAGGCTTTGTGCAACAATAAAGCCTAAGTTTAATAAGCAGGAAACAGTGTCTATAAGACTATTCACAGCAGCAAACTGGAAGTTTCTTAAACTGACAACAAATGTCACAATCTTGATTTTAACATATTGTTTGGACTCACATGGGGCTACTGAAATTTACCTCCAACTGCTAGATTACTGTATGCAATTTTATCACCATACACTACTGTCTATCTATAAAACCATAACAGAATTATGAATCATAGGATGATTCAGAGTGTAAGGGTTAGACATACAAATGAAAATATGGATTTCAGAAATAGGATCGTTTCTGAGTACATGTTCTGCAAAAGCATGCCAGTTATCTCAGCAAGTGCTGCTTCTCCACATGAAGGATTCTTGGGTTTGTGATCTGAAGTCTGAGCATAAAATGATTATAGTACAAATTTGTATACCGAATTACAACATGCATTTCCCTTAAAGTAACATCGAGTGGCCGAATTTTGGAAATTACAAGATTAGTTAGGAAATGCTGCTACACCCCTAGCACAGCTGTGTTGCCTGTTTGCCTTAGGAAACAACATGTGACTAAACACTCCCACAGACTGTACTTCACTGAGGACCACCACTTCCTTCTCGTTCACAGAACTAAAGGCAAATCTTCATTTAGTGATAAAATAACCAATACTCACACTTCAGTTAAATACAAACTCTTCTCTTACTTTCTGAATTTACCTTTTAATAGAGCAGGCTTCTCTAGCTTTTGGCTAGAAAACCATATGCAGGCTATTCGTTGTCTGCTTTTCAGTATCTTTATTTGAAAAAGAGCCAACCATTCACCCCTAAGAGAACAATTTCTCCATCCCACAGTCCTTGCTGATTATGTTTCTTACAGAATGTGGTGACGACCTGGGGATAGACAGAATTCAGAACAAGGCCTTCTTTAGATGAAGCCCTGAAGCACAGAAATAGGAAAAACATTCACTAAGTCTTAAGAGTATAAAGCACCTAGAAGCTCTTTTTTTTTTTTTTTTAATTTGACATTTCTGCTTTTGCTGTTGAAATCATAATTTCAGCCATGATTTGCTTCAGCAGATCAGATCTTAACCTTTCAGATAAACAGCATAGGAGCCAGGCATCACTCAGGACCTCTGGCAGGTGGAGGAGGAAATCTGCTCTCCAAGCAACTGCACAAACCATCAAATTTCCATTTGCACAGGCAACTCTAAAATAATGGTGCATTTTGTAAAGCCAAGGCCTTAAAATTAAAACATATTTCTGTCAGTATTTTTAAACATCAAAAATCCCATCATCTGGAGTATCAGCTCCTCCACAAGTTGTTAGCAGGATTGTGACCTTCAGATTACTTTAATCAGATCTTTATTCAGATCTTCTTTACGATTACACAAATTAAGTAAATTAAACCACTGCAGCAGTCTACAAAGATCAGCAGTTAAAAAGAATGAAATACATATTTCACCTGAGCAGGCAGAGGAAGGGATCACAGAGATCTCTGGAAATACAGTTCTTCTGCTGGCTCTGTGTGAAACATTTTCTGGGGCACCCATGAGTTCTCTCTAGCCTCATTGAAGCTGAGCTAGCATTGCGTCCTTTGCACCTCTTACTTCTAATCTCAGCCCAGTTGGTCTCAAAATACATTAATCTTATTCATTGTGATTTCATACAGGCTCCTCTCTGCCCAGTCTGGTTTATCTCTTTATCTCTTGGAAGAAAACGAATCAAATATGTCTTTATTTCCAATTCTCCCTCCTGCCCAGCCACTGCTCCTCCACTCATTCTTCTCCCCTACATCCTCCTTGTCTTCTGACACTTTCTTATCAGTCTAAGTGTTATTCCCACTCCCTCCTGCAATCATATCCTCTTAGCATCAGAAAGCAACATGGATCTTTTCCCCAAACCTCAGCTATGAAGTTTTTGGGTAGGCAAAAAAACAATTTAAAGATTAAAGGCCAACAACCGCTGTCCTTCAAATTGTTCCATAAACAGATGAAATTTAAAAATTCTACAAGTTCATATATATATATATATANAAATTGTACTTTGGAATATCAAGTACTAAGTGTGTTTTGTTAACTACTTCATGCAACATTCAAATTGCCAATTCAAAAAGAGGAGGAAGAGTAAAATTTGCTACTCATTTCTATGCCAAGTTTCAATTATAACGCTCCTTATTATTCAGCACAGAAAACATTTCAATAGTTACTAGATTCTCACCTCATTCAAATTAAAATAATTTAGGGGGATTTTTTTTTAATCAATTTTAAAGGGAAGACAATGTTTCTGATTCATTTGACAAGACTTGCTGAAGACAATGAGATGCTTTATATTACTAAGGCAAGTCAAATTTGACTTGTACTAAAAACAATTGAAAAAATATGACAGTAATTCAAAAGCTGACAATGCTTTCAAACATTTGGGGAATGATGGCACATTGCAGTTCTACTTTCATGATCTTACAATAATTATGTCACCAATAAGATCCTATTTCAGGCAGGGTCAAAGTAAACTGTCAGGTAAAATAAATCTCTGACAGTATCTTACTAAAAAACACTCTGTTAAAAAGAACAGGTTTTCTTCTCCATATATATAATGCAAACATATAGAATTATGTGTAATAGCTCTATATACCTATATACATACATACATTAAAAAGTCCATGCCAGTTAGACCAATTTAAAATCATAGACGAATCTCTTCTGAGCAGCACACACGTAATTGTAGAATTGTCTGTAATTATAGAATTGTCCGTAATTGTAGAATTGTCTGTAATTGTAGAATAAGAAACATATTGCAGTTACAAATCAAATCCCTATATTTAAATGTTTTGATTTGTAAAAGTATCTAACAGGAATAACTATGCAAATAAGGCCAGACCAAGGCAAGGTGCTGTACCTGGGGTAGGGCAAACACAGGCACAAATACAAATGGAATAGAGAATAGAGAACAGACTGAGAGCAGCCCTGGGGAGAAGGACTTGGGGGTGCTGCTGGGTGAGAGGCTGGACATGAGCCAGCCACGGGTGCTCACAGCCCAGAAAGCCAAACGTGTCCTGGGCTGCATCCAGAGCCCGTGGGCAGCAGGGCCAGGGAAGGGATTCTGCCCCTCTGCTCTGCTCTGCTGAGAGCCCACCTGGAACCCTGCATCCAGCTCTGGGGACCCAGCACAATAAGGACATGGACCTGTTGGAGAGAGTCCAGAGGAGGCCACCAAGATGAGTAGAGGGATGGAGCACCTCTCCCGTGAGGAAAGACTGAGAGAGTTGGGGTTGTTCCGCCTGGAGAAGAGAAGACTCCAGAGAGACCTTATAGAAGCCTTCCAGTACTTAAAGAGAGCTACAAGAGAGCTGGAGAAGGACTTTTGACAAAGGCATGTAGTGATAGGACAAGGAGTAATGGCTTTAAACTGACAGAGGGCAGGTTTAGATTAGACACTAGGAAAAATTTCTTATTGTGAGGGGAGTGAGACACTGGCACAGGTTGCCCAGGGAAGTTGTAGATGCCCCATCCCTAGAAGTCTTCAAGGCCAGGCTGGATGGGGCTCTGAGAAACCTGGTCTGGTGCAAAGTGTCCCTGCCCATGGCAGAGGGGCTGGAACTGGATGGTCTTTAAGAACCCTTCCAACTCGAGCCATTCTATGATAACTGGACTCATCATTTCCAGGTTTATGCCTACTTCTTTTTGACAGTTCACATCCAATATTACAATAAAGCCCTTTAAGTGCCAAATATAGAAAAATCTGTTTATTCTAAAAAAGAAAAAAAACCCTAAGAAACAATTCATATATGAAAACACAGAATTTCCATTAATTATTCTCACTCATCAGTAGTTCAATCTGATCCCAGATGAGCCTTCCAGAATTAATTGGCATCATATCTCTCCTTTCTGTTAGGCTGTCATTTACCCCAACAAACCATAAAACATGTACCTATGTATTTCAATACAAAATATTTACCATATCATTTTCTGAAGGGCACATAGAGAGAATCCTCAAAAGGAAACACTACAGTAATTCTGAGGAAATACATTTTTGAAATAATGACAGTCACAACAACTTAAAACACTCAGACTACCTCTACCAATTTTTATTTGTCTGAAATTACCTATATTGTTGTGCTGTACCTGCTGTCAACAAAACTAAGTATTTGAAAATCTATATTATATATGTTGTTTGTTAGCATAATTACTTTTGCCTGCCAATGGAAAGTGTGAGGTATAACTTGTGGAGATTAACATGGGAGATGTGCAACTGGCTCCTGCACAATCCAGACATTCACATTGTAAAGCAATTATGAGTTACAACAAAGATGGCAGTGAATGAAGTATCTGCTAAGTAGCTGATCTTGAAAATATATTCAATACCTCTACTATAATTTACGTTTTTTCAATGCTAGGTATGACAGCATGTTTCTAACTCTGGAACAGGAAAATTCAATGGGAATTGGAAGGATAAATACTTCTTTTTCAACAGCTGCTTTGAAAACAAGGAAAATAATTTAACGAGAATTTTAGCTGAGCAAACAATTAGAAGGCATTATTTGGAGGGCTTCCAATAGTTGTCCATCTCTGCTTTGATTCATATGATTCTATTGTCTTAGTGGATACCTATTTTTTTTTTATTTCTTTGAATTATGTATATTCAAAGACAATGTGTTTTACTGTCCATTTAAAAAACATCGAGATGTCCATTTTTGAATGCCAAAACTGTATGATCATTTTATTCCTGTGTATCTTTAACATTTTGTGGGTCCTACTGCATTTCTGAGTAGCTCAAAAAGGCAGTTTAAAACCATTGCAAACGGTTTCTTTTTGCTACTGCTACCATTTACATGTCACCACTTTTAAGTCAAGGCTTACAAAGCTGTTCGCATTTTAATACTCAACTTTATGCTAAGTAAAAAGTCTGCTTCTTCATGAGAAAAGTTACAAAATTCCTCAGGAGTGTGCCTACATAGAGCTAAGCATAATTAAATTGCTGCATGCATTTGTTTTTAAACATTCAGAAGTTCTTTCACTTGATAGCTATATGTCAGAGTTTCTTTAGGAAAAACAATAAAAACTGTGTTTTATTAAATTTAAACACATCTCAAGAAAGTGACACATGTGCTATCAAAAAAAACAGAAGAGAAAAATATTCAATGCAAGCTTTGGTTTGTACTTTAGACTTGTGAATTTTCAACCTTTTTCAAATATTATTATTAATCTAAAAACAGCAACAAACACAGTCCTTGTTATTAATCAATATAATTCATCCTCTGCCCTGGTAGGAGTTATTTCATATTAATAGTTGACTTTTGGTTTCAGCACTTTCTCACAGATGTGCATTTGAAAGCAACACCTGCTAATCTCAGCTGGCAAAGGGAGAAACATTACAGTACATAAATACTGACAGTTCACTGCTGTTTAATAAATAACTGCACTAGTCCAATCAAAACCAGCCAAAATCCACCTACATAAATATATTTTCTGAGACAATCTAAGATTAAGAATCTTCCTCTGTTACTTTAACCTAGGAAATAATCATAAAATGGACTCAGATTCACCTGTCAGTAAGTAAGCTTCTCCCACAGCAGATGTGCAGCTGCACATGCCTTTCTCATAGGGAATTTATCTTGGTTAGTTTTCCACAGAAAATATAATGCATGATTTTAAAAGCAGATTATGGTTGTGGACAAAATTATCAAATTAATTCTTACTAGTAATAAAATCCCCTCTGTTTATCTGGCTAAGCTCATTTTTAGCAGAGTCTTTAACCACGCAAACAAAAGGAATTAATATTTTCTACTTTGGGGATCTCCAATTAAATAGTAAGTAAACCTACAAATTGCTTCAAATTGCCACAATTTAAAAATGAGAACCAAAATACAGCAAAAATAAGGATACTGCATACAAGTTGCTTTGTTCTATTATGTTTTATTATGAAGACACTCCAGTATTTTCAGCCTGACAGAATTTATACTAAGGTGCTGATTTGCAAAATGGCTTAAGACTGTACAGTGTTTTAGCTGTGTGAATAGGTAAATTTTAAGGAATGAGCTTATGGTGAGGCAGGTTACCATCTTCCAATTCTAAATTCATACTTACAGGCAGATTCCCGTGGAGTTTTTTCCTGTCACGAGGGATTACCCAATCCATTCAGTAATATTATTTCCTGTCTTACTGTCCAAAAGGAGTCCCAGTAAGTGAGCACATAAAAGCTCTGAGCTCATTCTCTTTGCTAACTCAGGGGTGCTGACTGCCCCTACCTTCATGAAACTACAACATCAGTTCTACATCAAATCTGCAGCTACTTCATAGAAGGTTAAACAAACCAAAAAATAAAGTTATACCTTCTATTCTTTTTGACAGACACAGACAAAGCATCTTAATATAGCAAAGGATTTAAGATTGTGAATGCATCAGGTTAGGAACTGAAATGACAAAGAGAAGGAGTGTTAATGACACACAAGTCTTGGGAGTGTCAGCTGTGGTGAATTCCAGGCCATGCCACTAAGTGTGTAGAAAGGCCTCCTTACCTGAAGGAGGACAAAATTTTATTGTTAGAGAATCTAAAGTTCAGTTCAGCAATGCCCAAGACTCTTTCTGGACACAGCTCAAAGTCCTTCAATTTTGAAACCCCAAATGGGTGGCATTTAAAATGAGAAGGCACTCCTGAAAATATAACACTGCAAATTTAACAAAGATCTTGCAATAAACCTGGATGTGGGAAAGGTTGGAAGTCAGGTGGTTCTCTGCATACCACCACTGTAAGATGGCTTTGTTCTGCCTCCCACTTCTAACCATGAACAGCTCTGTAACAAAAATAGAGACTTATGAGATTTCCCACCTCTAAAATGGATCTACTATGTGTTTCACAAATGTGATACTATATGGATTCCTTAAAAATAAGAAGACTGCTTTGGGGACTATGGTATTATCTTCTGAGCTGATATAAAACACATTTAAACATGACAACAAATACTGCCTTAAAATATGGGAACTGGCCTAAGTATAAAGTGGAATCTAAAAATTAATTGGTAAAAAAATACCCCCTCAGATAGTGAAACACATCTTCAATCAGTACTAGAATAGATGAGAAGAAAGTAAACTTAACTCACAAAGCAGAGATCACAGTTTGACAAAGAATACAATAGACAAGGAGTTGGTGTTAAAAGGTATAATGGGCTTGAATTTCTTTCTTTTGAGTCCTGAATATTATTACAGAATTCTATTTCTCTGATGCAAGAGGCTCAAACACATTTGAGTACTCCCAAATTACCAAAAAGGCCCCAAACAAAATAATAATTTAAAAAAACCCCAAACCTTGCATTATTTCACTTTCTGTCACATTTATCAAAAGTAGGGAGGTGGGCTATGAAAGGAATTAGGGTAGATGACTTTTACAATCCTATACTAATTTTTGCTAGATTTCCAAACATGTCACAAAGCCAGTACATAGCTCAGAGTAGCTGCAGTTCTCCTTCAGGACACCAAAGAACTACAAGACAGAACTATGCATAAAAGCTTAGATAGGATATATCTGTAGTATAAAGAATTAAAATAACAGCTTTCAGAAAATGAATGAAATTGTAAGGCAGAGAATCATCAGGTGACTTTCAGTGCATAAGAAAATTATGTATTCTATAATTAAGTATAATGTTTCATTCAATCCAACCTCTCCCTCATCTTCACATAATTAAAAACTTGAAACAGATTCATGTTTTTCATTCTTTTGTTGCACATTCCATGATAAAGTATAACAATAAAAAATAAATTACAGATTTTAATTAAAAAACCATTCACCAGAGGAAAAAGATAAGAGGTTTGTTTATAGGGCAGAGGGAGGAGACATCTTGTATCAAAACTTCAAAAAGTCTTTCAACAATTTCATAAGAAACAGGCTAAATAAAATTTGGTTAAGATGGGTGAAGAAAACTGACTATGAAGAATAATGAGAATAATTCACAATGGTTTGCTGTAAAAGCAGGTGAATTTAACAGGTGGAGTTTCTATAAATGCCTACACCAGATTGTGCTCTGTTCAGTGTTTTCATTGATCACCTAAAGGAACATGAGTATTACATTAGCAATTTCTCAATTTTAGGAGTCCAGGAAGTTGAAATACAGGCTTCAAAGGATAAAAGCAATGAACTGGGAGAAGTCAGGAAACAGGAAGAAGTTCAACAGGGACAAACACCAGGTATTAAAATTGGCTAAGAATAATCTGCTACATAAATACACAGTCAGGAATAACTGATTCCTTCTGAAGAGGACCAGGATTTTATGGCAAGTCAACAGCTCAACATGAGTCAAAGTCATGCTGTTGTAAGAAGAAAATTCAATATTGGGATTAGAGGTTGTAAGCCACAAAATCTCCTGGTTTACTTAGCCCAGATTTGGAATACTATGCCCAGATTTGACAAACACTCCTCAAGAAAGATACAAACCAAATGTATGGAGTCTAAAGAAAAGTCAGAGCCTAGCAAAAACTGTAGCTTAAGAAAATATGATAGAATATGGTTTGCTGGAGGTAGGTAAAAGAAAATATAGGCAAGGCCATGTGATGATTTAATATACCTAAAAAGCTATTGCAAAAGAAAATTTCTGTTTTGCCAAGTACCAAACCAGTAATAAGTTTAAGCTTTAGTAAAAAAAGGCTACCATTAGATATGAGGAGGTATTTTTTACCAGTAAGGAGAGTAGATGTGAAACCACCATTGCTAGAACCAGTATATTCTAAATAGTTGTTTATGGGATAGTCATTAAAACCTTTTGCAGGTGAGCTGCAGTCTTAATTAAAAACCACAAGGCTGGACTCCAGTAATTCCAACAAACTTGCTGTTATTCCTCACATTTTCTATTTACCAAACCATTTGTATAGGAGAGTCTTTTAATCCACTAAGTTTACCAAAAATTAGTTCTTTATATTTCTGAAATAATGTCTTATCTACCTCTTCCCATATTATTGAAAATATTTTTAAAGAATAGCTTAAACCTGATAGAATTTAATTTCAATGTACATACTCTGAATACCAGTAATTTATCAAGCTAAGTACATGAATAGTAGATCAACACTGAATTTTCATCTGGTCACTTCTATGTACATCAGTTTTCATCATATTTTTCAGTCGGAACTATCATCAGACAAAACATTTCAAATGGATATATTCACCAAAGGTTTCAAATTCTTATTTCCAGAAATATTTTTACTCAAAGTAGGGTCCTTTTAATACCACTTTAGGAATTAGTGTTGACTTAAATGGAAAACTTTCACTGTGACATTTTCAAAAGAAGACCAGAGTTGAACCTTTTAAATATGATTTTTTAAAATTAAATACAGTGCAACTTTTGGAAAGTTCTCTGAAACAAAACGAAAACAAGGTTCAAGTTATGCATAACAATTCAGCTGCATTTGTATAGAGAAAACAAATAACAAGGACTGTCCTTGCTACCTCCACACTTCAGCCAGTGATGAGACTATAATACAGTACAGAGAAATGCCCCATCTGATGTGCATGTCAGAAATCACCAGCTACATGTGGTGGTGTCAAACAGAAGGGACACACTCAGGATGCAAAAAGCAGCACTGAAAGCATGGCTAGAACGTGGCAAGAGAAAGGAATTGTGAGGACAAAAAGAAAGATTACAAACAAACATGCAAGTTCCACACAAATGGCAACAACCCAGTGCACATCAAACTAATTTGAAACTATTTATTTCAATTATGCTCGAATTTGAAATATTTTTAGAGAAAACTTTAGAATGTTTTAAAAGACTAAGCTGAATTAATAGCACAGCACATCTTAAAGGGATGCTTACCATTGTTATCCTGCCCTATCTCAATTAAAGAGGTGACTAAGATAAGTTATCTAAAGCAAAAGTAAACCCCATGAAATTAATTAAAATCATTCATACTTTTCTCTTTTTACCAACCTATTTTAAGGTGTTATACTGTATCTTCAAAATTTTAATTAATGCAAATCAAAAGATCCAATTTCTCATGGTAATCCATTTAGAATACAGGGAATACTTTCAAAAATACTTCACATTGTAGAAGATTAGCACAAGTAGTACACTTAGAAACCTACTAATGCCAACTACTTTTTAAAGATTAAGACAACAGATGATGCCAAAACAACTAATCAGAGTGCCAAGGTACAAAACACTGCTCAGCAACACAGAAAAGTAACTGCAGTTGCTCTGAGAGATTCACATATTTTTACCAAAAGGTTTTCATTGTAATAACCTGAACAGGAGAAGCAGTTCCTACAAAAACTTCAATCTGACCCAGGAAGAAAGAAGGTTCTCAGAAGGGCTCAACTGGGCTTCTTCACCTCCCACTTCCCTAAGCTGGTGCCATGCTTGAAAGTAGAGGCACAAAGACAGCTAATGTTTGGAATACATAGTAGTAAAAAAAAGTACTTCAGAGGAAAGAGGTCCCTAACCACAGTTATGACTTCTCTTTTCACACACAGTTCCTGATAAACAGAAGATTTTAGTGAGTGAGGAAAAGCTGAATATTTCAGGACAGTACTTAAAACAGACAAAATCACTGATGTTCCATCAGAGAACAATCTCATAAAAACAATTCTGGCAGCAAGAGTAATTTAAAAGGTGCCTGCTTCTCTCCATATACTTATTTTCTGCTCCATTCCATACGCCTTATGTCGGTTATGTCAACGTGACTGCTTGGGATGATGCTGTAAACTGAATCATTGAAGTGAACTGGATGAAGGAGGGAGGGAGGAAACAGCTGGTTTTTCTTAACCCTGATCATGAAATGTTTTATTTAAAAGGAAGCTGCATAGTGAATAGTAAATTGTAGGTATCATAAATACAATATTTCATTCAAAACTACACGTATCGTTGCTATTCAAACACTCTTCCAGACAATTTATTTTTTGTTGAACACTTCCAAGGGGCTCTGAGGTTCTGACACGGTAATTAATTTCAAACTGCCACACCAGAGGAATGAGAGAAGGCTCAGAGGACAAGGGTGGGGGGCAGCTTCTTCAGGTGAGAATACTGACTGAGGCATGGAGAGGCAGGAAGCATATTCCAGCTGGCAGGCTTTTCACCACTGGGAACCAGATGTTTACTCAAAACAACATGGGAAACTTCCTCAGCAGCACCTGAAAACTGCACTCTGCTCCCTGGTTGATTCCAGGTAACATTCCATGAAATACAGGAGCACCTCTGCTGCCATAAAGGATGTCATCTGGTGGTTGTCCCCAAGTAACTTTATGGCATCTTTCCTTCCAAGCACGACCATTCAGTAGCTGCCATCATCTCTCCATTGAGGAGTGCAGATATCTGAGGCACACAGTGAGAGCTCTGAAGAAACAAGTAGCTCTCTAAACCCATCCCCATATACTACCAGAAAGAAGATATCCTTCTTGCTTTAGTTATTTCAGAGAATGGAGGAAAGAAGAAAAGGTTCTTTGTTTTAAAGTAGATTTGTAAATATTTTTCGTAAGTAAATTTTAAACAAAGTTGCATAATTACTGTTTTAAGTATCATTTTAAAATTAATAAAAACTGAAAAAAGGGAAAACTAAACAGAGAAAAATAATTTGTTTCCTTCTTGATTTGTGTTTCCAAAAAATCTCAATGCAAACTCGAAAGTTAAGAAAAAAAAAATCATTCTCTTATGTTATTTTCATGAAAAATATTATATGAAGGGCAAAAATATTCCTCAATTTAGTTAGCTTATTTATTTTGGAAACATATTAAAAAACCATCCACAAACAACAAATTTTTCCAGAAAAGCTTATTGCAGAGACTATAACTTCAAAATGTAAAATTATCATAAACAAAAACAGTTCTAATGATGTTGAGTAAGTGCTTTGTAACAGTAGCTAAATCCAGACACTACGTTTTCATGAAACTATGCAACATTATCCACCAATTAAACTATTAAAATAAAAAAAAATCAAGAAAGAAGTGAGTATGTAATTCTACTTTTTCTGGATTTCACGTAGATTACCTGTTTTCCTCTATAAACAGAGGCAACAGAATTTAAAACTATCCTGTTTACATCTACCCAAATGAAAAGTCTAAGTGTTTACAGGATCTACTTGCCTACAGAAGCAACAATTTTGGAGTGGCAGTCTGTAACTGTAGCACCCTCTGCTGCTCTTTTAGTTCTAAAACATATAATTGTACACTCAGCCAAGTAGAAAATAAAATGAGCATGTGTTGAACATGTTGTTTCTTGAAAATTAAATTATTAACTAATACTATGTGCAATTTACAAGAAAATGTTTTGCTATTACATATAGTATATTTTCATTTTTATACTACTTGAGCATTCTGGAGTATCTTGTTTCTGTGATAACATCAGACAAAAACATACTAGATGAAAATTTGAAAATATGCTGTATTTCACTTAGTAAAATTCTCCTTTACACAGCCTGTAGCTTGCTCAGACTGGGGGAAATAGTAAAGATGTTTCTATTTTGGCCCAAATAATTTCACTTAATTTCAATATTTACATAATCTGCAATGATTATTTACAGTCATAAGCACTTCAGCTGTAACTGCTTTCTCCCACTTGAAAGGCGAGGGAAGGAGACTCCCCCAAAAGCTCATCCTTGTAGAACCTTCCTTAATGTTTGGACCATTTCTTCTGCCAGGATGAGCGTGGCATGTGGTTCCGGGGGCCAGCTGATGCTATCCCATAATGCCACCACTGAACCTTCTGCCTGGGATCCATCAGTTCTTTTAAAGAGCTACCTCAGGACTAGAGATGGTGTCAGGTTGTGCCCTCTTTTTAACAGATGGCATACTGTTGTCTAAAATGAACAGACTGATCCTTGCCTTCATTCCAGTCCTCTTTTCCCTGCCTCCTGTTTATGCATAGAATTAAAGCTGAATGAAGTACATTTAGCACTGCACCCTGTCTGTGTGGAGAATTCATTTAGAGTTTTCATGTGGAAACCACTCTCCCACAAAGGATGAGCAGCGAGAAAAAAACTTGCACATTTTTCTAAGAAAGTGAAAACCCATTGCAACTTGTAATGTGAATTTTCATTCACAGTGGCAATCCTACAGTGCAAATGCATCTTCAGAAATCTTTTTTAAAAAGACAGAATAGAAATGTAGGTATACAAATACAAAGTTTGAACGAGCCATTGTGCAGAGGCAATTTTCAAAGTTAACAATTGGGACCCCGCAATACACCATTGACAGCTACTGCAGTTGGCTCCCCTTTTATCCACAAGTCTTTCTGGTGCAAGGCAGCATTTTTGGAAGCAATCACAAGTACTCTTCAAAAGCTGCTTATTGATATTTTATATAATGCTGCCAGCTAGTGGCACATCTTGTACTGAGTTGATACCTACTGGGAGTATAGAGACAGTGGTATTAACTGGACTCTGCTGTACCACTTTTCTTTTGATGGTACACGGTGATGTGGCTGTCAAAGACCATAAGCACAGAGGTCAACATGGAAAACAGAAAGACCATAGAAACACTCCCTCAAAGAGCTCGTTTGAACAGAAAGTACTTACTAGAAGAAACAAAAAAACTCCCCCCAAACTACAAAAACCATGTTATCTGAAACAAATTATTATTTTTAAAAACAAAATGAAGTTTTTACTAAAGCTAATCTGTTTAATACAAAATTATTTCATAATCTAATAACTTCTAGAAAAAAACATTAATCTTGCTGATAAATATACAGTATGGCAACCAAAACAAGCACATAGAACACTAAAACATTTCCCTGTTTTGTGGTAACTCAGTCCAAGTCATTAAAACTTAAACTTCATTTAAGTGAAGTTTAGTGGCCAGTAAATAAATGCTAGCTATGCAGTGTGTCCCAAAGGAACACTGAGGTCTGTAATTATTCAGTGCATCCCCCCCATAGAGCATGCTGCTGGGATAGCACATTGAGCTCTGGCTAGTTCCATTAGTGTTAGATATTAGGAGAAATAATCTAATACTGTCAAAGACCATTTCAGAAATATCTCAGGTTTTTTGTGAGCACACTGTGATTTTATAATAAAAGGTTCTTGTAGAACACTACAGAAATTATAAAAAACAGTCAACCTCATTTTAGAAAGACAAAAGTAGTTACCTCTGGGGGTAAAAGGAGGCAAAATAACACCCTTATTTCCACAGTGGGTTAACACAAAGAGAGTCAAGAAATACACAAGAAAAGACCAAAGAAAGAGCCCATTCGAATTAAGGGATGATGGGAGTACACAGAAATTCCATCAGGTATGACCCAAATAAAGCAGCTCTGTCAACACATGGCTGGGAGAACTTTACAGACACATAGTTACTCTGGCTTGGACACTGAGAACATTTATTCCATACAGGTGGTATCAAAAAAGTGTGATTATTACATTCCAAGCCAGTACTGCACGCTGCCAGAAGATAATAATTTTACAGTTATGTTAATAGAGTGTAATCCCAAGTGCACAAACAGGCATAAATCAGTAATATGTGGATCAATACAGACAGACACTTACAGACAAAGACATTTAAAAATGGGGAAGCAGTGAATCTGGAAATGACTTGGCAAATGCTGTATATAATAGCATAGCATAAACCCTCAAAGTAATCTGAATCCAAAAGGACTAATGTGAATCTTTGTATAAACAGAGAAACAGTGAGAACTACAAATGTCATACTACTCCTGTATTAGTACTGGTGGTGTGCCTATTAGAGTGTAAGTCTTGTTCTACCATCTGCAATCAATGAAAAAGTAGCTGAAATATTGGAAGAAGAGCTGACAACACATCTATCAGTAGGAAAGCATATGAGAACTTTAGCAGAATAAATTCTTTGTGTTAACAAGGAAATTTGTGTAGATTGAGCACAAATTCAGAACCCACACAAAGAGCAAGAAATCATGTTGCCATGTTACACTTTCCTGATTAATCACCTGAAGCACTTTTAGACACACACACAAAGTACTTTCTCTGCTGTTCAAAATAAAGGCTTAAGTTGTTATATAATGAACTAATGATTATTGAAACACAGCTTTGGAATACTAAGACTGGAATTTTGAGATAAAACATATATATCAAAACAGTTTCTATATCATTGGCTTGATAAGGAGGGGGAAATATGTGTATATTTCTTGAATATCTGGCAAACTTTACCAACTTTATTCTATCAGTTTGCTTCTTTTAAAATAAACAAACCAATCTGAAAGATAAGGCAGAATAACCAAACAACAGTAATATGTGTATCTCTAAATGTTAATTATATAATAGTAATTACTCATCACATCAAAAATGTTTCAATGTTGGCTCAGCTTTGTTTCCACCATCTACCACAATTTGATAATTCAAGTCCATTAATAGCATAGATAATTTTATTAATAAGTATACTGAAGCAGAGCCATACTGGGTCAGACATTGATGGCCCACTTAGAGCTCATCTTGCCTCAGGTTAATGCAGCCAGTAACTGATGCTTAGACAAGAGTGAAAGATCAGGACAAACATATCATCCTACTGCCCCATTAACTCTCCTAACACTCAGCACTTCCTAAGCCATAAGTGATGTCTGTATATTTAATAGTCACAGTAAATTTTTCTTGCACAATTTTTCCCCCTTTGCTTTTTGAATTTATTTCATGTTTTAGGATCCAAAACATTCTGTAGGGAGGAATTTCACGACGTGACTGAGTGCTTTCTTTTGTGTCTATTTGGTTCAAATTTGTTCTCTCCAAGCTAGAAGTACGCCTAATTGTTTCCCAAGTTCCTGCACTGCTGTTCCTCAGACAGCCACTGCTGGCCCCTGGCCAACACAAATCAATGGGCTAAACTAATGTTTTATCCAGTCAAGCCCAGTTGCTCTAATGTTCCCACCACAGCCACAACCAAAAATAACCTGCACTGGGAGAACTTAAGGGTGTACCCAACACAAACAACAGTGCCACATAAAACTGTAATGCTACAGTGACTCTGACCACAGTAATGGAGTTTCCCAGCTAAATGAAAGGGTTATTGAGGGCTTACACAGAAATGTCTTATATTGGGATGGTTAGACTTTCATCAACATAGTACTGTACTTAAATAAACAGTGACTTACAGACATTCCCCGTGTTGTCAAAACTTGTAAGAACATCTTTAACATTTAAGAGGCCATTGTGAAATCTGGAAGAAAACATAAATAGTGACTTTACTAACACATGAACCATCAAAAAAACCCTCATCTTCAAAAAAGAGATTTACTATATGCATTCACTTCTCACCACCCCCCTTCACAGTGAAGCAGCAAACAGGTACTACTGCAGCCACCAGGGGGAAAACAAGAGGACAATCACCAGCCTTCCAAGTCCCAGCACTGAAATCCACCAATCGGGAGGAATGTGTTTCTCAGAAACGACTGTCAGGAGGAAAACATTCCCAAGGAGCCTCAATTTTTATTTAGTTTTGGGAATCACACAGAGGAAAAGAGGAACTTTGGCAAAGCAATTTTTTTGAAAGGGAGAACCCATAAAGTATTTTTGAACAGCACCTGTATGCACATTCCTATTTTCTCCCACAAAATCAAGAACACTTAATTAAGTTAATGCTAATGATGAAACTGATGAATGTGTTCAGTGAAATGCATTTTCTTTGGTTTTACATTTGCATAACCCATGTGAAATAAACATTCAAAAGTAGGGATAATAAATTAATTACCTAAATTTCATACACCAAGTGCAAATTTTAGAATGCAGTGAGCAAAACAGCAGAAAAAATAAAAATTGAATAAAAATTGACCTAAGATTTGCCTTCAAATGTGCAGTAGCACACCCATTAAAAAGTATCTAATTTTGTTTTAAATATTCCAAACTAGCCTAAGCCCAAAATGAACAAAATATTAGTCTTACACTTTAAAACAACCAGGTCACACAGCTGTTTCACAAATGCATTAAAGAAAATCTAGCAGGAATTCAGCAAGGCAGCAAAATATGAAAATATAGGCTTTTAATAATGTCTCAAATGTAGCTTCTAAGGCTGTTTAGGAACACACTAATTTGAAACACTTCTAAAAAATGCAATAAATCCAAGAATTTTAACACCTACAAAATTAGTTCTCATTCTCTCAGTTGTTCTTTCCTGAAGAAAGACTGCTATAAGAATGGGAAAAAAAATTTATCATTTTGCAAACATGAAATTGCATATTTATTGTGAAAAACCCCCTATTTCTAGCTTCTGATAAGCATTAAATAAAGAAACAATAACAAGTTAAATTTTGCGAAGGACCAACCAGCAACAATTCTTAAAAATGAAAATCAAATGGAAATCAAATTAACAAACTGAACTGAGCTCATCAGTAGGGACAAAGAAATCTATGTGAGATGTTACAGAAGATTCAACTGGACATTAATGGTCTTCTCCCAGGTACATAAAACCAAACCAAAATTACATGCCTTCTCTGCAGGGGAAGTCTACAAGAATGTTGATGGATCATATGGTTTTTAATTTATTTCTTTTTTTGCAAGTTTGTTTTCTATCTAATTGGACAACCAATGAAACAGAGCTGGTGCAAGGGAAGAGACAAGACAGGAGACAGGATTGGTAGTTCTGCCAGCCACAGAGCTGCCCTTTAAGCTCTCCACTGCTGACTCCTCAGAACCCTACAAACTCTCTAACTTTCCGTATGTCTGGGGCTGCTGGGGGCTCTCACACAACTGTGAATGTTTCATCTCTAAATGAATGCAAATGGAGAGTGGGAGATGCTGAGGAAGTACAAAAATATTTCAACCTCTGTTGGCATCCAGGGTAGTCTTGGGATAACATGTTTTGGTTTCTTCCTTCCCCCCCAAATTTCTTTATGTACATAGTTAATATCTAAAGTAAATTTATCATGTCACTCTCCAAGTGAAGCAAACAAAGGTAAGGATAAAAATTTAGTAGTCTAGTGCCAGTAGTTCAACAGAATGAAGAAAGAAAAACAGAAGTAAGTGAAGTGTCCTGGTCTAGAAATGAATAAACTTTATATACTTCAGGGTCAAAAAATAGGCAAACACAAAAAGGAGAAATTATAAAACCACAGCACTGGCCAAACTGCTTAAAATTTGTGAACCCAAAAATCGAGGAATTGAGCATAATCTCTTCCTGCAGACAAGCTTTAGGACTGAGGAAAGCCACATGCCAAGAGCTGATCTAGTTGTGAAAGGGAGAGCTCAGGAACACACACTTCCAAACAGCAATAGCCATGTTTCTCCATTTAGAGATCTGTACTTGTGGAGCTTGCAGACAAATTCTGCACCAGGTATTCCCCAATTCTCCATCACAGGCCTCTCTTATAGGCTTAAAGTTACATGCACCTGTAAAGAGAGGTGTTCTCTAACTCCAAATTCTGCCATAAATAGTGCTGCTCAGTCCTGCACCTAAAAAACAGAGCTTGTAGTTTGGGATCCACTGCCCTGCACATCATCCTCAGCAGTTCTGTAACAGCTGTTGCTTCACTGTTCCATCCCATCAGCTGCTGCTCCATCACCAAACCCAGAGAAAACTGCCAAGGTACAGCACATCTGCTTTCCATGAGTGCCTGTCACCATCACAGCTTTCCACAGTGACAAACACAGAGAGTCTGAAGTGTCATGTGACTGAATTACCAAAGTCAAGGAAAGGAATCACAGAAGGGTTGGGATTAAACCCCAACCCTTAAATTCCCATAAATTTCCACAGGTATCTCAAAATACAGAACAACATTAGTATTCAGTGCTTTAGAACATGTCATGGATGTCATACAGTTCAAAGAAGTTCAAAGCTCTGATTGCTGAGATCAACAAAGTACTTCAAAAAAACACAGGTAAGCATCATGGAAAAAGTGAATTTCAGGCTGGCGTGGTTAATCTGAATCTAATTCAGTGTTCTTATAATAAGTCTCCAAGGTACAATAGACAAAAATTTCTATGGTTGAGGCAGTGAGTAATAGAAGACAAATTTATGAACAATAAACTCATTCAACTCATGTTTCTCCTGATACAAAGCAAAGCAGAATTCCTTACTCTGGACTACAAATAAATCAACTTTGGATGAAGTCAGAGAGAGTGAGATCAATCTTCAAATATATTAATGTTCCTTCCTCTCCAATTCAGACAACACAAGTGGCAGACTTTTACATGTATATAAAAATAGCTATGGATAGCACAAAAAAAACCCTTCAGTATGTCCCTATTAGAGTATGCTTTTCATCAACCATAATGAAACAAAACTAGGTTCCTTCTTTTATATTATTCTTAAACTGAATGTTGAAAAATAACACAAGTATGTGCCTATATTCACTTTAAAAACCTACAAAATCTAAGATACAATACATTTCCACATAATATTGAAAAGGGAAAAAAACCAAACACCACATCACTATACACTATTAACCTATTTACAAATTAAAAGTATATTTGTGAAAAATGAAAGATGGGATAATGGTAAAAAATTGCTGTTAAGGGTACTTCACAAAAAGGCTTGATGTGTATCACCATCAATTGTCAGTGTAGCTCACTAAGAACCTCAGAGTTATCTGCAAACTTTGCTATCTGATCAGATGCTCTTTCTGGGCCAGAGTACAGCAAAAAAAGTCAATTCCTCTTTGGAATTGACTCCAGTTCTGGATCACACTTTAATATGGCTGAAAACTAAAACAAAGCTTCTGACAAAACTGAAACAAAGAAACTGAAATAAAGCTTCTTTGACCACTATTTTTTTTACAAATACACACATCTTGGGCAATATGATGGAACAGTCATTGCTTAGTGAATAAAAGTGTTGCCAAATCCCTTTTCATCTCTTTTCTCCATTTCCAGCTCCTGGGGCCAACCCTTTATGCTGCTAAATTCATACAGTGTCTCTTAGCATGCAATAAATGGAAAAAAGCAAGTTTGTCATATCCTCATAAATTGTCTGTAAGAAGTAGGCAATATTCCTTGAAATTTGTTTCCCTTTACTTTTTTAATCTCTATCCCTAAAATAAAAAGCCATTAAAAATTGAAAATGTTATTAGGAGAAATATCCAAGAGGAACAACCAATAGAATTCAGTCCTATATCATCTTCTAACACACTGCTTGCCACAGACAAGTTGTGTCTCTGCATGCCCCTCATTTCTAAACCACAGGTCTAGAATCATCTAATAGTTTCTGTCCTATTTTTTTCTACAGGTTCATTCATATTCAGAATAAAGGCATGACATCTTGCAAAGTACACTTAACACTTTTTACAAAGACTTAACCCTTCCTGTAACCTGCTGACATTGTTCTTTTCAGTTCTGCACTTTAGTATTTGAAACAGCAAATGACTGATCAATGGAAAATATTTTACCACAGAAATAACTTATTTCTGCACTGTTTTCTTAAAATGAGCCTACAATTTAAAAGCAAATCCATATCCTGAAATAGAAAATTTGAAGATATTGATTGCTCCTTTTTTAACTCAAATAAAAGAACAATTTTCCTATCTAAAAGGCAGGCACTATCTCCACAGTGAGACACTGCATCTTTATGATCTATAATCACTTCGTTGCTACAACTATTCATACAAAATTCAAATTTAAAATCACATTCCTGATGAAGAACACAAGGATTTAGAAAGGCAGTATTAAATAAATATTTTAAATAGTTCTATTTACTTAGTATATATCTTCCTGTCCCTAAGAAAACACATATTCAGCATATGCATAATTTTTAAACAGCAAAGTGAAATACTGACACAGTTAAGTAGAACTTGGAAAAAAGCTAACAACACACCTGAAAAGTTCTAGAAATAAAAAACATAGGGGAGATTTGGAGACAGTGGTGCTGTCTATGTCAAGCTGGAGTGCTTGGAGCTCCCTCTGGGGATGGACAAGGAGCCAACTGAGAGCTGATGGGTGATGATTAAGGGAGGGCAGGGACTCATGACATTATATAGGGCATTCCCATATATATGGGGACCTTCCTATATTCCCATATATATGGGGTCCATATATATGGAGGGGGTTTGCTACAGGCACACCAAGCAGATGAAGCCCTCTACAGACAGGGAGAGGAGCAGCCTCACATTCACAAGCCCTGGTCTCCATGGGGACCTTCAACCACCCACATATCTATTGGAGGGACAACACACCAGGGCATAAAAAAACCCAGGAGGTTCCTGAAATGCTTCTTTTTTCAAGAGGAACTGACAAAGAGAAGTGCTATGCTGGACCTTGTTCTTTCCAACAAGGAGTGACTGATGGGAAGCGTGAATCCCCAAGGAAGCCTTGGCAGCCAGGACCATGAAATGGTGGAGTTTGAGATCCTTAGGGCAGTGAGAAGGGCGCACAACAACCTTAGTACCTAAACAAACCTCAAGAGACCACTTTCCACCATCTATTATGAATCTACACTTCATTAAGCACACTGGAGATCACTGTTTAACCAGAGGAGTTATGGGGATTTTTAAAATGAGTCAATGATGTTTCACTTCAAGGATCTAGTCAAAATGGTACCTAAATTCAGCTTAAATTTTTTAAGCTGAAAATTGCTTTATCCTGGGACTTCTGATTTTCTGCTTTGGAAGATTTGTTATTAAGAATGATGCAAAAAATATAAACTAGTGACAGAAAAATGTGGCATAAGCTCTTCTTTCTGAGATGTGAATCCAGCCTGAATTTAGTTAGAGAAACAGCAAAACCAACCAACAAAATTCAGAAAAGCGTACACGTGACTGGTAGTTCCTACAAAAGCTTCTATTTGCCTGACAAACTGGTCCCAAGCCCCTCTGGAGCAGTAATTCCAGCTAGGTCATAGCATATCTGAATATACAATTTGATCAGTTTTGACAGCCCTTGAACTGATATAGCTTGACCTTTATACTCTTTGCCAAAAGCCACTAACAACCTTATGAACTTTCTTAAGTATTTAGTCTCGTCAAGATATTAGCTGACAACCCTTTTAACATCGAACATATGCAATGAGCTTTCCCAGGAAGATGTTAATGCATAAGGAAAACAAATGTAGATGAAAATTCCAAAGCACTTTCGTCAAGATTTTAGAGGGGCCATAGCAACTTTTTTTTTTTTTTTTCCTGACAAAAAGATATAAAAAGGCTTTCCTGTTCAAGCATGCTGTTCTGGATTACCTGACTGAAGTTATTTTTAATATTATGCTCTTGTTAACTCGCTAAAATTGTTTCTACTGTTTAATACTACCATAAATAAAATTTTCCCAGGGAACAGAAAAAAAAACAAGGGAAGACTGTCAAACATATAGAGAATGCTTAAATTTCCAACACATGATCAGTTCTCAAAGATCCAGGAATGCTTACTCCAAGATTTCTTATCTTCTAGATATGTAAGTTTCAGCAAGAAGAATTGTTGCTCTGTTATGTATGTTAAACTGTTACGCTGATCCCCTAAATTACTGCTTCTGCAAAAACAGGGAAGAAACTTTATTTTACACTGACTCATGGTAAAGTCAATTTTGTTGCAGTCTATTTATAGCTTGATCCTGGCAAAAACCACAGTATTTTCTCCTTCCCTTCTTTACCTCCTGCAATATTCTGAAAAAGTAAGTATCCTCTATGTATTGTCACTGCTTCAGTGTGGAGAAGATATTTTAATACAGAAGTGTGTAAGACTAAGCAAGTTCTGATCATTATTCCTAAAATGATAAGTGATTATTTTTAGAGGTCACTGAATATCTTTTGGAAAGGAACAAATGCAGGGAAAACATAAAATAAAAATCCCCACCAGAAGACAATGTCCATATTCTCCTCAATATTCAGTTTTTGAAAGGTGGTATGAGCTTGTTCCAGCACAGAAGCTATATATTTCCACTGAACAAGATTAAGAAACACAATAAAATAACTCATAAATAAACATTCTTGTTCAAAGTCTTTATTTGAGCTGTCCTACTATCAATGAAACTGCTACTGGGCAAATAATACCAAATAAAATGATGGCACAGAAAGTGGTGGAAACAGAAGCACACAAATGCCAGAGCAGGATCAGTCTGACATTCCCTTGGCTTCTGTACTGCCAGCACAGGTGAACCTTAGCTCATCTCTTGCCTTAAAACTCCAGAACAAATCAGTCAAGTGACAGCAAGTGGTGCAAGCCACGACAGTGAACTAAAGGAGTTCAGGGCTGCAGCCTTGTTCAGCCCAAATTCTACCTACACATCGTGTGTTTCTTATCCCCAGTGTGCCTCTGAAGACCTAGGAACAAGGAACAGGGATACAGCTCAAAGGCATCATGCAGACTGTCAGTGTTTGAATTAGTCCACAGCATTCACTGGTGGTTTACACGAAAAAAAATATATAGGGAAAAATACTACACCTACTTCTATTACAAACATTAGTTTTCCAGTGGAAAAGTTTCCTTTTGAAGCCTTTTAAAATCACTGAGTATAAGCTTGGAAAACGGAAAATTAGGACTTTATAAAGCTCTAAAGAATTGCGTTCTTGATTTTACATCCAGATGCAAATTTAAAATGATCTGCATGTAGTGTTGTGGGGTTCCTTTAGTTTGGTTTTGTTTGTTCTCATCGATTCATTTTAAAACCTTGCAAAAATTTTGGAGTTTAATATTAGTCACTTGTTTGTGTTAGATCTTAATTCCTAAGCTTGACTTTAAATTCAAGTCCCAGGTAAACAAAATGCACTTTTTGATTTGGTCTCTCCAGAACATCTTCCACTGTGCAGACAATTCAAAATCCTCACTTTCAGAGATCTAATTAGATGATGCACAGTAAGTATCAATTCAGAGACTCTTAAATTACTGTTGCAAACCTCCTGAGGCAAAGTATGGTAGATACAAAACTGAAGGTGCAAAAGAAGACCAAAGCAAGAGAAAAGAAAAAAAAGAACAAAACACCACAAACATAGTAATGGATGGGAGTTATAAACAAAGCTACTGAGAATTTGCTGACATTCTTTCAGAGAATTGAGCTTTCTGTGGCTTTGTTTGTGTGTGCGTGGACTTTTCTCTTGTTAATTTCTTTAATACAAATGACCTGCCCTAATATATGATTACTTCATTAAGTATGTGTTATTTTGTAGGAACTTGGCTGCCAAATTATCATTGAATTTCAAAAGAAGCTCTAGGAAGAAAACTGAATAAAATACAGGTCATTACCAAAAACCTTTTAGAACATTATTAATAACATCATGTCATAAAAATGTTTAAGAACATTAATGACTGTGTTCAGGTTTTTTTATATCCTATTTATAGATGAAGAATGTCAAAACAGAAAGCTATTAAAATATAAAATACATGCTCATACTTGCATTCTGTTTTAGCTACAAACATCGGTATTTTCAGTCAAGCTCTGCCACTTCAGTGAAATGTACCAGAAAGAAGAGTCAGACAAGCTGCTTAGTGTAACAAACAACTAAAAATAACATTTACCAGTTTATTTGTAAACTATGCCCTAGTTACACAAACACTGGAAGAATGACTAATGAGTTTTATATTTGAGGCCCATTCAAGATCTTAGAAAGTACTTAAAACTTAAATTGTGGTTACCTTAAGGAGACACTGTACTTGGGATAAAAGATGCTTCTATACTGAACCCAGGTCCCAGCTTCCTCTTCTTCATTCTGGTCTTCTATTGAAAAGAGATTGAATGACGCAAACCTTCTGACAGATACTTGTTGGAGATGCACATCTTTCAAGTGCTTTTTCCTCAGAACCTTTGAAATGAAGAACAAATTAAACATTAACAATAAAACTTCCAAGAAAAGAACAAACCCATGCCTATTTAAGTGAAGAGGCAAACCATAATGGCTATGCTATCAGCTAGTAGTTATGAATAACCAAGTATGTCAAGCCTGAACAAAATACAGTGGTATTGATGGTAGGAGTCAAGAGAATGAGTTATGAATTATGTCTCAATAACTAAAGCAAATGTACTGTGTTCAGAAGTACACAAAGTTGCTTGTTTAACTCACACTCCAGCAAATACGTGCAAAACTTAGAGGGGCAAACTGGGTTCCCCCCATCCTCTCATTCTACCAAATTTCACAGCCCAAGCAGAGCCCTCTCCAAGCAATTTCTGTGCCACTCACTGTCCCTATAGAGGGGGAAAAAAACCAACAACAACAACAAAGGTATCTTTTGTAGAATTAAAATGACAAACCCAAAACATGATATTCAGAGTGCTGTTTGTTCCCCTGACAGATTCCTTCCTAGCCTAGAAGTCTTCTGCTGCACACTTGCAGAGATGCTGCCAAAGTTGCCCAAGTTGAGAAAATTGCTTCCTGTCCCAGGCCTCAGACACCACAACTTTATATTCCCCTACCAGGCCCCCATAAGGGGACTGACACATGAGTTAGATCTCAGGTGAGCCCCAAAACACTCTGAGAACACCAAGTTCAGAGCTAAGACACTGAGAAATCCAAGGCAGTGACAGAGACAGGATGTCATTTGCATTTCTTAAATGATTAAAAAACTTGTTCAGGACAGTGAAGACGTGGGCTCTCTGTCCTGCCTAGTTTGCTGCATCCAGCCATCTTCAGAGAGTGAGGTATCAAGCCCTCTGTGCAGGAAAACCCAGCACTCAGCTGGTTTGAGCTGTGCCATTGCTCAGAAGACAGCCAGCATTTCCCTGCCAGACAAAAAGATTTATTCCTCAGGGCAGTGATGTGGAAGGAGAGGTGTCCTAGATTTAACTTCTTTCTCCTAACATTGGAGAGAATACATAAATAATTGCCAATGCGTTTTTAAAATTAAGGTGCATATGCAGTCCCCAGTGATGGATTTAAAAAAAAAAATCAGAGCAGAAAATAAACTTATCACTATAAATTGACAGGGGTATAAGGAAGAGCTCCATTGAATAGGACAGCACTGCAATTTACAAGTTTTTGCCAACTAGAGATAAATCAAATTGAGAAACAGCTCTCCAGAATTATGAAACCCGACATAGAAGCTTTGCATACAGGATGTGTACAAAAAAAATAACGGGTCAGTGATTTTTTTTTTTTTTTTGCTGTACCCAACCTGCGTTGACATGTTTTAACTGAAAATGCACTCTCATTTAAAAGCCTTACAGTGTGGGGCCATGACCTATTATTTTGCAGGATATTTGGAAGTACTACATATGTGAGCAGAACAATTGTAATTGCTACACTGTTGGTTCCTAACAGCAGGTCTGAGGCATCAGGCTTACTGCTTTTGGAGCTATTTTCATTGCCAAGTCTCAGCATATGAAAGGCATAGGCATTTTCCATGAAGTATTAAAAATGTCTGGGTGCTGTCCACACTACTTCTGTAACACATGAGAAAAATACACAATGAAGGAAAGTGCAAAAATATCAAAGCAGGAGAACAAAATTAAAAGACCAGCAAAATTAAGACCTTCATGTAATAGCTGTGTGCCTGAAAACAAAGGCAACTTGACAACTAAAGAAAACCAGCAAGACCTAATTTTCAGAAAAGTGTGTTGTTTGGGGACTTCTTTAAAGCAATAGCAAGCTATTACTAACAGGAAAAAAAATACAGTGGCAACACCACTTTCCTATTTTCATGTTCTGTTGTACATCTTATAGCCACACTGTAAAACTCATTCTCTGGGTTAGCAGAAAATCTCATGAGCATTTGAATACTCAAAAGAACATTTCTGCCACAGCCTCAAACAAAACTCAAGTGGTCTAAGATCTGAAAATTACAACAGCAGGTCAAATCTTTTAAAACCCTAAGTATAACTGAGAAAACAGCACAAATGGAGAATATGTTACATTATTTATATCTAACTCTGTATTTTTAACATATGGATCAAAGGGGGGTTTTTCTCAAGTCTGTTCCTAAAAGGATCATAGTTGTGTTAAACAGGCTACAAAGATAAATTGCTGCTATAGAATAATCCACTGATAAAAACAAAAGGTGACAAACCTATCTTAACTCATCACCAAACAGCCTCCTGTTCTACAAAGATTCTGGTCCAATATTACCACAGATCTCAATTGCAACACCCTTGGTATTTAATCACAGTATTAGGACCATGTTTAGGACTCCCTCTAAAGCCTAAAACTGGTTGATATCTCTTTAAAAAAGTCACCAAAAAGGATTGCCCACAAACAACATGGAGAAAGGCAATCACCTGAAATTCCCTACACTTAACTGTGTATATCCTTGTGTTAGGCCTAGTTACACTAAGAGCCAAATTCAGTAACAGCTTATGCTCTACAAACCTCTGCCAGGGACTGCAACACAGTATTCTGTACATGCAAGAAAGTTTCTACACAATCAGCTACAACATAACCTATAACTGCACTGTTAATATAATCCGTAGGACTATAGTATTTGTTTTTACAAAGGATTTATTTACCAAATTGTTTTGTCCAACTGTAAATAATTTACAAACTCAAGACTAACAAAAACATGGAAAAAAGATCTGGAGCAAGATATTCTCAGGCATGTGGTGTGGCTCTTGGGATAGCCCTGTACAGGGCCAGGAGTTGAACTTGATGGTCGTCGCGTGTCCTTTCCTGCTCAGCACAATCTGTGATTCTGAGACTTGTGTAAGAAGAGCAAGAGGAAAGTATCAGGTAGGATGAACAAAAAAAGCTTACAGACTGCATGAAACTTTCTATAGGGAGCAAATGTACACATAGTGAGGAACCAAATGCATGCCTATTGCTCGAACTTCCCTGCTGAAAACTGACTGGATAATGCCTTCAGCCCCAGAGACTGGCAGAGCTCAAAACACAGCCTTAGGGAACTTATCCAGTCATTTACAAATGCACTAAATGGGTAACTTCCCTCTGCATTTTTTTAAATGCAAAAAATAATTCTCTTGATTCTTGATTTAAACTAAGTTTAAAAATATTGCCAAACTTCAAACTCGGTACATACATAAAACATTTCATTGATAAAGAGCACACAGGTAATTATGCAAACCCCTGGTTCTTTATGCTAGCTTCATAGGATACCTCATAAAAGGGCTTTTTTTTCTTAATTAAATCAGCGAGCATGCACTCAAGCATCCTTAGCATAGTAAATCAATTTGTGTGTGCATTGAATGAAAGCAAATTCAAGATATAAACATACCACAGAACTGATTTCACGTAAGGCGTTATTATAAGCAGTATGAAAAGTGCTTTTAAAAGCACTGTAAGAAACACTTTGACAGTGCTCCTTTAAAAACGGATTTAAAGGGAGGTTGATACCTTCTTCCAGTCTATAGATAGATCTGAGCACCACTGCAGCAAAGAGCACAGAACTGATTTTTACTTCAGATGTACCAGTAAGATTAAATTGATCCTTGCTCATTGTACCATATAAAAATCAACAGAAAAGCTAAAGAACATGGAAAAACCAAGGGAATCTGCAGAGGAAAAGGTCACAGATACATGTAGTTTGAGGAAAAAAAGAGAAGCCTTCTCCCCAAATACCTACATGCACTCTTCCACAACCCCAGTCTATTGTTATGAAGAGCTCCTTATGATTTTAAGAGACAGGAATATGCCAGAGGCAGTGTATGTTGAGAAGAAATAACAGCTAGTATAGCCACAGAGTGCAGCTTACATAGTCTGCTAGAACAGAAACCTACAAAGACAAACGTGATATTCCTACCAATAACTTTGACATTTCCTGCTTTGGAGTATAATAAAACAGAAGTTGGTCATGTTGAACAGGACGGGCAAATTGAGAAACCAAAAGCACACACAAAGTGCAATATTGATGTCCTCAGGCTCCTGCTGTGACCCAGCTGCAGCCCGGTGCCCCTTCCAACCCGGCTGTCACCACTGACTCAGTGCCACCTCTCCGCCCTCTTGGAGACAGCTGTCCATAGGCAGCTCCAGATGTCCATCTGCACAGAACCAAACACTCAATTTCCCATCCCATAACAATAACAGCCAGTGAAACACACTAGAATTTTTAAGCCTTTATGCCTACACTCATCTGCAGAGGAATCCTTTCCGACCTTGCGCTGCTCCAAAAGGGTCTGAAACAGTGTGGAAGGCTGCAGCTGAGAAGCTGCTGTTTACCACAGCACAGGGGTCACCACTTGCTCCTTCTTCCTCTTCACCTTCCTCCAGGCACGGCCCCTCAGCAAAATGCAGTTCTCACTGCCAGGTGAGCGGGATCTTGCCCCAGCTCCCAACCAAAGGCAGTGTGGGGGGACAGGGAGCAAAGAGCAGGAATGAGGTGGCAGCCAGGACAACCAGCCCCAGCGGCAGCGATGGAAGGTGTCAAGCAATGGCCTGAACATCCCGAGGGGCCCTCAGGCCGTGGGGGTGCCAGTGGGCTGCTGGTCCTCCGCCCTTAACACGGGCCACGGAGTTTTGGGGATCTACTGAAGGCACACTTTAGAATCATAAAATCAGAATAAGATGAGTTGGACGGGACCCACCAGGACCATCGAGTCCAACTCCTGGCCCTCCACAGGACATTGCAAGAGTCACACCATGTGTCTGAGAGCATTGTCCAAACACTTCGACTCTTATCAGGCTTCAGCACTGTGAGGCTCGCCTGACACCACTTCCTTGGAGAGCCTGTTCCAGTGTCCAGCCACCCTCTGGGTGAAAAACCTTTTCCTAACATCCAACCTAAACCTCCCCTGCACAACTCCAGGCCATTCCCTTAACTCCTGTCACCGGTCACGAGAGTGAAGGGATCAGTGTCTGCGCCTCCGCTTCCCCTCTCTTTAGAGAGAGTTAGGCTCATATATATATGTATATATTTTTATTATTATCATATTTTCCAGGGAGAGTGCTACAAGCCCCTTTACCTGACCCACCATAGCATTGCTCGCAATTCTCCCGTGAGGGGCGCGGGCAGCGCGGGACGCCCCGGGGTAGAGCCGGGCCCGAGGGAACCGGGAGCGGCCCCGCGCTCCCTCAGGCTGCGCCGCCGCCCGCCCCGCCATGCCGGCCCCTCCCGCCCGCGGGCTCCCCCTACCTGTCCGAGCAGCCGCCAGCGGGCTCGGGCCGCCACCGCACCGCTCGCCCCGCACCTGCCCGCGGCGGGGCGGCGCGGGGAGCCGGCAGGCTCGGCCATGCGCCAGCGCCGG
>VWZP01000611.1:385096-422792 GCA_013396995.1 Dicaeum eximium
CGCCGGGGGCTGGCGCGGCGGGAGGGAGGGAGAGAGAGAGAGCGCTGTCTTGGGCGGCGGGGACCCACGGAGCATCCAGCGGCTGCGGGACCGGCCGGGCTAGGGATGGAGCGGGAGGAGGGGCGCGGCCATCTTTGCTAAGGGCAGCACCGAGCGACTCTGGGCGGCCGAGGAAGTGCGGTGCTCTTCAGGCCCGGCACGCCGTGGGCGCACCTCGACACAAGTCGCCCGTGGCCAGCGCGCCCGGGGACGGGACTGAGTGTGGCACGGCAGCCACCCGGGAAAGCCGCGCCAGGGACCGTGCCCGCCCGCCGTGGCTCCGCGTCCCGGCGCTGACATCAGCGGCGCTCGGCCACCGCGGCTGCTGAAGCGCCCTGCCGCCATCTTAGTTCCGGGCAGCGCCCCGGGAGCGCTGGGCCCGCCCGGCAGCTCCGCAGGGCAGCCCCGGCCCAGCGAGAGCGGGAGGGGAGCGGGAGGAGCGGCGGCGGCGGCGCCACGGCGAGTCCTTGCGCGGGCCGCGGGCGGACGGGCAGCGCCGGCGGGGAGCAGGGCCGCGCCGCAACACGAGGGGCTCGTCCCCTGCCGCGCTCCTGCGAGCGGGGTTCAGCTCCTGCTGCCCGGGGACCCTCGGGAGAGAGCGTGGGTTTGATGTTAGATGGTGGGAACTGACCGGGGACGACTTCTCCAAACTTTGCCGGTGTTCTGGCCTTCAGCGTTTGGACGTGCGCGGTTGCACCTCCCCTTCTCCTCATAGTTTCAGTGGAGTTAAACTTTGGGCCGGCAGGAATGTTCGGGTTAAAATGTGCGTGCCAGTTGTTAACAAACAGACTAAGTTTTGCTTATTTTCTTCTCATTTGATTTACCTCGTGAATCAGTCACATTTCTTTGAAAGAGGAAATTTATCCCGTGTCTATTTCCTATGTACATTTATGCCTGCAGTTTACGTTACATATATCTCACACGTACAGTGTAAATGATCAGCAGTTTGGGATTTTCAGAAATTCCAGGTTGGCTGTCAGGAAATGAAGGTTGGGATGTGCTGCACCGGGCTGCGGAATCTCCTCCAAGGGCTGAGCTTCAGTGCCAAGTACTGCTCTAAGCATAACCCTCCTCAAGCACTGTGTCCCTACAGTAAAACTGGACCAAAAAAGTGCCACGTCCTGGGCTATTCAGAAAGTACATGCACCCCCAGGACTGCACCACCTGGAAGCATCCTGTCATGCAGATTCTTTTCCTGCAAGGTATGCTGTTTAAGTATAGACTTAATACCAACAAACACCTTGGAACATCTGTTAAGGAACCCAGTTATACTTTCACATGTTGAAGAAACACATTTTTCCCAGAGAATTCGAAGCAGAGGAATAAAGTGCAGGATATCAGTTACATTCAAGGACATGTACCATGGTTCAGCTTTCCTATGCTGTTCTGACATAAAACTGCATTTTGGTTGAATTTTCCTGTTATAGTAATTTTGAAAAAATTTGTATGTTCCAGAATTAGGTCAAGTATCAGGAGAAAACTGCAGGGAGAGATCAGCTAGTGTAGAGGCAAAGTGTCCAAACTGATGATACCAGACTGAGCTGGCTCAAAAAACACTGGACTTTTCTGTGTTGACCAGTAAGTCATGGTTTCCATCATATTAAAATATAATATGATGCTCACATGTTCTAAACTGTATTTTGAAAGGTATTTGCACTGATTTCTGTAAATAAATATTGTGTAATTGGATGGGAGGATATCATGCACAGAGACAGAAAACTGAAATAATTTTAGGTCTTCTGTCTCAGTGTCTCTAATACAGATTTTGTTAGAGCTATTATAAAAGTTTACTGCAGTATGACAGCCTGGAAACTTATTTACATGCATAAGTACTGCTTAAAAAGATAGATGTTTTAGTTTATTTGATTTAAACATGTTTTCAGATGGATGCATGGTTGCCCTAAAATTGTTTCAAATTGACAGTGTTTTGTCAGGGGTGACACAAAGGTAGTCTTGTAACTCTTTTATTTGAAGGAGAACATAGGAGGTCTGCAGGGAGGAGAATATGTGGTTCAGTTTACTCGGTGGAACTTCTCTAACACAGTGTTACAAATGCTGCTCTGTGACACTGGTGCCAGGATGCAAACATGGTTTTCACCTGAAAGGAGGCTGTGCCTGTTTGCTTTGGAGCAAATGTTTGCACACCAGTTGTCACCGAGATCCTCTGCTATCCTGAAAATCTTCCAAGATTGCTGGGTTTTCCCCAGGCAAGGAGGTGTACTGTACCTCCTAATATATCCCTACACTGTAACCACCAGCTGTATATGGTATTTCCAAATGAATACAATGGGAATTGCTGAAAACAAAAGGAGGGCAATCATGAAAAGCTTCATAAAGTGTGGAAATTGTCAAAATAAGTTGTGGATGCTAAAATAAATAAATAAACAAATACATATATATATATATATATATATATAACATATATGAGAGAGACTTTTTAAATATCCAGAAACCATGTTCAGGTCGGTAAATTCCTGAGCTAAAATTGTTTAATGCTGGGGAAAATCATCTGTCTTGTCCCATTCTTATGCTTTCTTAAGTATCCCTTTATGGCCACCGTGAGGTTTTATTTGGTTGCATGATGTTTGGGGCATGATGTTGTCTTACAACAGTTTTTCCAGTGAGTTCCAGTTTCCCTTCAGAATCTACTGGAAACACTCACATTTTGGTTCTCATGTGTTTCTGAAGACAAACAAGGAGCAAACCAACAGTCTTTAATGGAAAGTGAGGATAAGATATTAAGCATAGGCTGCTTCTTAAGCTTAGGCACATTCAAATAATACATTGAATGTTATAAAATGCTACTTTGTGTGACCTGTGCAGTATTATGTAGTGTAATATAAGTTGTGAAGCTTACTACTTCACCAAGTGAGATTTCACAGCATGCAAGAGCAAGTAGCATTGTTCTAGCAGTTTTAACACACTTCAAACATTTTTACAGTAGAAAACAGCTTTGTTGGCAGTGGGGTAGCAGTAATCTCACATTTCATGGAAAACCACATCCTTAAACTTATTCCTGATAAAATTGTTGCAGAACCCCTATCAGTTCACCACTTCATTTCATTCTACTCCTTATCAACATTTATATTAACACTTCTGACAAGGTGGAACAAGAATCTGAATCAGCTGCTAGGACTCCTAGGTACAGGGACAGAGGTATGGGCAATGTTGTCTAGGAAAGGAAATGAGAAATTACACTCTAAAGACAGGAAATTATGAAAGAAAGCTGTGAAGAAGGAAAAATAATTGAATTCCATAAAAAGTAAAACCTAGTTCTAGAACAGGACCAAACATATTTACTTATAATCAAATAAGAGCATATATTAATAGTACCCTAAATTTGAAGAGAAGACCTCAATAAATGTGTCAAGTAAAGCACATTTGACAGTGCCTCCCCAAAATATCAGGAAGAGTTAAAATAAAACACAGTTCAACTGCAATTTTTGTTTTTATTGGCATGTACTTTTGTAATGATGCAAAGGTGGTTTTGGGCCTGTGGCTCAGGGGGTGTTGACTCAATGTGTTAAGATTTGTGTGCAGTGTGCTGGCTTGTAGCCATTGTTGTATTTCCTTACTTAGCAGGAAGGAACAAAAGTCCCTTCCAAAAGGAAGCAAAAGACATCCATAGAAACTTCAGACCTTTTGCACAAGAAGCTTCTGAAATCAGAGCAAAAAAACTGGAATAACATTTCACCAACGTACAAAGCTATGACAAAGAGAATCAAAGAAAAACTGGAAGAATTGCACAACATGTATACACTCAATTCAGGAAGCCCTAGGGTAAGTGGCAAACAGTACAAACATCTCCCATCACTGACTACAAATAAAAGACAGTGAAGCCAATTCCTGCTATAAAATGCTGTTTTACTCATTTTTTTACAGTAGAAGTTTTCAATATTTTAATAATTGTGCATGGTGACTGTGTTTAGAACAGCTCATACCTGTTATGACAGTAAATTTACCTTAATTTCTCCATAGGCAAAAGCAAGTAAAGATAAAATAATCATCTGACTTGGATAAAGAATACAAGACATTGTATTCTGGGAGAGCAGTTGCAGGTGATCTGAGCCTTCTGTGACATTTAGAGCAGGTAGAGGTAGCTTAAGTACCCTAACTGAAAAAACCTTTCTGATGTGTGCAATTCCTTCGTCAGTATGGAATCTATGTTCTGTCATTTGTTACATTTGTTACAATTTGTTAAAATTCTGTGCAGAAAAAATTACTATATAGGGATTCAAAGGAAATACTCTAATTGTATGTTGGATTTGAAATATGTTTGTTTGTATTGAACAGATGAGGTTTGGAGAGAATGTGTACTTTGAAGAGAATGGCTGCATATTTCTTGCAAAAGCAGATGATGGTAAGGGATTTCTCTTCCTAATATGGTAGGACTCTTAAAAAAGGTATACATGTATCACTTAGTGTTCTTTTCTTGCATTAGTGCTTTTCAGAGCCCTAACTCAACATTTTGAAGAAAGGAAAAGAACATCCATACTTTTTTATTTCTCAGGAGGGGGGTTGAAAAAATTTCTAATTTTATTTATTAAAAACAACTGTGCTTTAGCTAGCTGAGCTTTATAATTCAGTATGTTTAATAGAACGCAAGATTACACTTTTGAAATATTTTTAGTAATAACTACTTGTTTCTCCTTGGAACTATGATTTTTCTTTTATTTTTACAAAGTGCATTTGCAAATATCTTGCAAGACTGGTATTTTTTGTTGATAAATTCCAGTAGAATGTTTGTGAATATTGGAGACAGATTTGTTAAATACAGAAATTAGGAGTCACCATTTATTTTGACAGTGTCTTAATTACAAGATTTTTTGCTATCTCTTTTTTCTATGTAATAGGTGAAAGAAATGCTGAGATTTTATTCAGTGTTGAAGATCTTGGCTTTTCTGATGCCTTTATTCAACGAATCAGAATTTCACCAGATCAGAGATACATGGCCATCAGCTTAAAAAGTGAAAATTCTGAAGAAGCAACCTGCATTATTATGAAACTTGGTAATCTTCCTGTTGTGGAAAAAGTAATTCCAAGCATCTTTAGCTTTGGTAAGTTGTTTATAAATATCCTGTGGATCACACAAGCTTTCAACACAACATTTTTCTTAGTTTAAAGATAATAATATTTTTTTTAATGCAGGCAACATTTAATCCTTATAGATATTGAATTGTTTCTTATGGTTTCTTTAATGCTGCACAATTATAGGCTGTGAAAGGAACTGCTTCCTGGATACAAGTTTTCCTTCGCTATAAATGTTGTACACATTACAACAGTCATCCATATAATTTTATCTAATGAATTCAGTATGCTGTATTCAAAATATAGTGACATGACTATTTGTCATGTAAAGATCTTTCTGAGTGATGTTCTAGTTGGTAAACCCTTACAGCTACAACTGAAGTCACTGGTAGCTGTAGACAGTTAGCTTTGCTTGAAAAGTGTGGAAGTACTACCTACTAGTGAGTAGTGGCTGGAATTTCAACTGGAATCCAGGATGTGAGTTATACTTCAGAGCCCAGTGAAGTCAGCCAGGCCTTGAATAAATTCTTTCAGAATAGATTACAGAACTTTACACTGCTATTAAAAGAAGCAGAGGTAAATGGAAATGAATGGGAAAACATTCCTTTTTTATAGCATGTTAAAGAATACAGCAAAAGGTGTATAATAGTATGTGTAGAGTGTTCCACACCTTGTACTTTGGATTATATTGCTAGATGACATCAAGTATATCTAGTGCAGTAAGCAATTTGCCTGGGCAGAGCAAAAAAATAAAATTCTATGTCAAACTTCCTTGTTAAAAGAATGAGAAGTAGCAAGAATTTAGTGTTGTGCTTCCACACTGAAGATGATAATACCTGTTGAGAAATAAACATTTTACAACATACTTGATTTGAACATCAATCTAGGTTGATCCAGAAGAATCAGTACAGTTAAGAGACCAACATCCTGTTGCCTAAATAGGTGTGACAGATAATAAGAGTACAAAAGATGACTATCAGAATGGTAAATTCTGTAAAGGTAAGTCAGGTGTAAGTGAGGTACAGCAGTAGTATCATGAAGCACAGAGGTGCCTCAATCATGAGCAAAAGAATTGGGTCCTACAACCACTTGCAAAGTTTATGGGCTTGTATTGAGTGATATTAAATAGCAGGGAGACAGAAGTTCCTGAAAATTTACACCTTGATTTTTCTATAGTCTAGGCTATAGAAAAACTTGGATTTGCCCTCTAAAGGCTTGTCTTCATAGTGAATCCTCAGCTGCCTGTGCACTTTGGAGCCGCATTGCTGTTCGGAAAGTGAAGTGTTTGTTTTATTTTGGTGTTATGAATTCCTTGGGTTTTGTACTGAAAATCAGTATTTATGCATAAGACACATACAGCAGCTTTTCAAAGCATATATGTTAAACACCATTCTGTTGGCTGTAGGAGCAGCAGAGATGGCAGGAATGTGGCTTGATCAGTCAGGATAAATTCAGAATAACAAGTTTCCTTTATTTATACCTTTCTACATTGGTGAACAAATACACAAGCATAGAAAACTGGAGAATTTTTATCTCAGCAGTACCCGTGGGGCACATGCATCATCTCTTTGCTCTAAATGGCTTGTGTGCAGTCACATGCAGCAGTGCAGAGCTTATGATGTGTTTATTATCCTGCTGACTCCATGTAAACCTCTTTTTCTCTGCTTTTTAAACAGCCACGTCTCCTATTTTCCTGTTGCCTCCAGAACCCACACAGGGTCAAGAGCTTCCTATTACTGGGCCCTGCAACATTGACCTCTGCTTTTTTTTTTTTTTGCTTTTTTCAATACATTATGATATTCTTGTTCTGTGGTATTCAGAGAAAACATGGAAAAAGCTTTTGGCTCTTACCTCAGTCCCCACAGGATGCAGAAGTGCTGCCCTGAGTTCCATGCCACTTGCAACCCACCTTTTTCCACACTGGGTCTGGTGTCCATGGAGCTCCCATCTTCTCTCAGTAATGTTATACACTGTTCTGAATTTGATATTCTTTTGTCTTTTTTTGCAGAATGGGCTACAAATGATGTTCTGTATTACACAACTCAGAAGAACCTTAAATGCCAGAATGTATTCATGACCACTTTCACTTACCAGAAACATACCAAGTTAGTTTATACAGAACAAGATGCAAGGTAACACATGCCTAAAATATAGCAAGTCCTTTACATACTTTAGAGTATTTTATATGTAAAATATAACTGGTTTGGAAAACAAAGTGTTCCATATCATATGTCAAATAGTAAAATGCATTTTTGTGTTCTGCTGTCAGCAGTACCTTATACAGTCTGAGAATGTGCTTTGTTCTTCTTTTGATATGTGATCAACAGAGATTTAACTTTCCTCTCTTACCTCATGAGTTCAGCTGAGTTTATAAATGTCAAGGTCACTCTCAGGTCAGGGTGTCCTTTAATGAATGTGTGACAGTTTCATACAGGGTAAATCAGACCGTGGATTTCATTTTGTTTTCTCTGCTATTGATGTCTGATACATCTTCTAAAAAAAAAAACATAAGTTCAGGCTAATCCTTGCTCTGGGTAATGGATGAGCAAAATCATTACAACATTCCACGAGACAGAACTATTGTTGACTGAATACCCTCTCAATAACCTTTCTTTAAGCAGTGGTTTAGAAGACAAGAAGGCTCTTTGCTAAATTGAGCTCAGAACTAGCTTTTCAGCATTGTAGCACAGGGTATATTTATACAGCATTGCATAAATATTTGTGATTATTCTTAATTCAAGTTACATATTCAGTAAAGAAATTCCAATTATACTTAAGAAAAAAAAAAAAAAACAAACAAAAAAAAATCTGCCATGGAGATTAAATAAATAAGATCTTTTTTTTCCAGCTGCATTTGATGCATAGTTTTGGAAAATCAAGTTGCTCTGACCTGGCACTTCCCCACAGGGAAACTGTTGGCATAATTCTGAAGGTCACAGTCATTACAGTAGATCTACTAGAAACTTACTCTAAAGGTTCATGTGCTACTGCAGCTCATAGCTGAACTCCTTCATAGGAGATGGCAGGACATTCTTTTGTATTGCCATTGAGCAGTTCTGTTCTGCATCTCACCAGCTCTTCTAGTTGCAATCAGATATTTTTTTAGAAGCTGAAAATTTCTTGACTTTATTTTAAAAAAAGCTACAAAGATAAAAAAAGTGTAATATCAAGGTCATAATCCTTGGGGAGAAGTGTAATGTGCATTTCAGCTCAACCCTCTTAGAGGCAGGATCAGCAGAGCTGAGCTTTTGGGCTCTCTACTGAATGCAGTGCCACATTCTTGCCAAATTCATGGGTATTAGACAGGCAGGAGGCTGATTTTTCTTGCGGACTTTAGCTCCCCCTCTGTGCCTGTCCTAAAGATGTCAAGAGGGTGCAATTAGGAAAAAAAAAATAGTACCAAAAAATTTGAGATCCTCCACCTGCAAATAATTAAAGGCACTGAAAATGCCTTTAATCTAAAGCATCCTGTTCTTCATCAGTCAAATACTCTGAATCCTAGAGAGATCATCATTGCAGTCATATATCTGATCTGTGTGATGCAGATTATGGTACCCAGCCCTCATTTTCTTGATGGAATCTGGATCTTTGTGTTGGACAGTTTTGCTTTTAGAGACATCCAATCTTAAGGGTTCAAAATGGCAAGGAGACTGTTCTGATCCAATATGTGACATTCCAGTTAATTAGGATGACTCACAGAAATTTGAATCTGAATTTCAGCCTGAACTTCTCTACTATTAGCGTCGAGCCCCTGCTTATCATTCTGCTTTCTGTTTCTAGATTTAGAGGGACTTAAATCCAGTAGGTAGTTCCCAGTTTCTTAGTTCCAAAACCCTAGTTTCCAGCTTTATCACTTCAACACTGTCCATCTTGCCTCATATAGGCCTCTGTGCTTTTTTTCTTTTTAAATTGTACTTTTTGTGTTATTTGCTTCAGACAGTTAGGTCAGTACATAGACATTTAATCAATTTATTTTTTTAATATCTCTTACTTTTGTTATTGCTGTTCCCACATGATGTCATTTATTAACTACCCATTACTACTTTTTTTTAAAATAGGGTTATAAGCTCAATAAAAAGCTCTACATTTTGCCTGAATTTTAAAGCTTGTATGCATCAACGAGCTTCCAGTCTAGCTCAATGATGGAAAAACCTGGATTTAGTTGGGCAACAACTGAACTGCTTTCCTTGCAGTTTTCGGGTTTCACACACAAGATTGAAGGGTTTTAAATCCCAGGGTAAAATGCAGCAGAAGTGGGTCTGGGAGCCAAGTATCCTGAAATTTCTCCAGTCTCCACACAGAAATGTTGTTTCTTACCTTGCAGATGGAAGCCCATGATTCTGAAACAACTGATGTATTTTAAAATACTGATTAAATTTAAGCTTTTTCCTTGCTTTTTTTTTTTTTTTTTTTATAATTCCCTACAGATTCTTTGTAGACCTTTATTGCACAAAAGACAGGCGTTTTCTCACTATCAACAGCAGCAGCAAGACAACCTCAGAAGTTTGGCTGGTTGACTGCAGACATCCCTTTGAGTCACCTGCTCTTGTACAAGCACGAACCACGGGACTCATTTACCACATCGAGCACAGAAAGGACCAGTTGTACATTCTTACTACATATGGAGAACCTGCAGAATATAAGGCAATTTTCACTGACAATTACATTCATAGGATTAATTTAGATACCTATTGCAGGTCATATAAAAATAGTAAGGTTGGCTTTTCATTCTGTTCATCACAGCTTACTGAAATAAATTGAGAGAGCTGTATGGATTAAAAAGTGCTGCATGGAGTCTCACCTGTAGGAGGCCAGTTTGATCCTAACTCCTTTGACAGCATCAAGAAATGACTGTGTTTCAACAGAATTTCCCCTATACCAAAACTTAAGTTGGTGATCTCAGTTTGTGAAATCAAACCCACCTATGTTTGTGCTGGCCATGCTGAAAGCACTTAACAGTTACAATCATCTGTAGAGTAATCTTTGAGACTTGGTCTTCTCCAAATGTTACTGCATTGTTCTTCCATTTTGCCTAAGTAAAGGGAGTTTAAAAATCTCCAGTTTTAGACAGGCAAACACCGTAAATACAAATAAGTATTTTTTGCAAGAAAAATGTAGGAGATCACCTATAAGTCTGTACCTCTCATCTGTAACTCTTACTACATTTTGGTAATACAAGGTTGTTTGGTTTTTTTCATAGTTGATGAAGGCACCAGTCGCTTCCAGTGGCAAGGAGAACTGGCAGTTAGTTTATGCACTGGAAAAGAAAACCAAGCTAGTAGACTTTGAGATGTTCAGTGATGACTGTATTATGTTCCTGAAGAACACTGGTCATCTTTACCTAAATGTGATTTCTTTTGTTTCACACTCAGTTCAGTCAATAAAGGTAAGTTTTAGCTTGGTTTAAGTAGAATAATATTTTTCCAGCTTTTTTTTTTTTTTTCATAACATAATGAAAGCAAAGATAAATTCCAAAAGTAAAAGCTGTTTGGAAACTATTAATGCTGGCAATTTCATCATTATGACTAATTGTATTACCTTTGGCTGTTCTTCAGGATTTGATGTGGTGGCTTATTGCAGCATTTACAAAGTTAAAGAGCAGCTATCCTGTGAGCCAGTTCTTCAACAGATTACAGTCAAGCTCTTTACAATACAGCTGATTTCTAATGTAAAACAGAACTGAGTTCCCTAAATGCTCTACCTAGTTTTACTGAGCCTTTTTTTGCTTACACTCATTGGTGTAAGCAAGGCCTCCCCCCACAGGAAAAATATTAATGTTCAGAAAACAAGTATGGACACTGTCCCTTAATAAATGGGAAGAGTTGATATTGCAGTACAATTGGTGCAAAGGATTTACTTCCATTCTCTAGTTGTTAAATACTTGTGGATTAAAAACAAAGTGACTTAAGCCAAATCAAATTTCTGAAGACCATTCAGGTGAAATATTTAATTGATTTGTTTGACTGAAAAATACAGTCTGAACAACTCACAAGTTAATTGCAACAAGCTGCCAATGCTGTACTCTCTAAAACTGCTACAGAAAAAGGTTTTCAACAAAGTACACTGTATGGTCTCCAAAATCTTCATTTTTTAAAAAATGGCCGTAGTTTATTTATTCAGAAAGGGCCTGCAGTTACTCAGGAGAACTTGGACTTCTGCTGTCTTTTCAGAAGCCTCTAGCAACCTAACCCAAGTAAGTAATGGTCTGGCAGAGGGTTTGGCTATGTCCCTGCTGCTCTCAAAGAATGAATCTTGATTTCTTTCATTCTTAGCAGAGTTAAAAACCTTAAATATAATAACAGTAAGTATCTGAGGGTGAATGTGCCAGGAAAAGGTTTTGTTCTTCACAATGGCTGGCACTAGGAACAAAGTTAAGAGGCAGGGGTTTTCAGTGGCTTAGCATTACTGAGCTAACTCACAGTAAAAGCATAATAGCTGACATGGACTTGGCTGTATAACGTGTTGAAGTAGAACAGGAAATGCAAGGAAAAATAGGATCTAAAAAATAAAACTAATGCAGAATAATTTGAAATGTTTTCTTTTAAAAAGTCTGCACTAATACCCATTTTAAACTGAATTTGAATTTACTTTTTGTTTTTATTTTATTGTCCAACTTTATCCAATGGCCTCGGGGGGAAAAGTTCACCAGTCTTTTGCTTTTTGACTGTTTTGTTCCTGGATTTAAATGAAATACAGATTGTGCTACATACAAACTAAGATAATTAGTTAATATCCAAAGTCTTTTACTCTGAACGACAGATTAAGCAAAATTTACAGAAGCAATGTAAGGGTCTCACTTGAAATGCCATGTTTTCTCAGCTACCTACGTGGGCCTGTGAATTTGAATTGGAATCTCGTCCTGAATATACCACCAGCACCTGCTATTTTCAGCTCTCCTCCCCAGTACACCCCCCTAAGTGTTTTGCATATTCATTTAAAGAAAATAATCTCATTGAACAAGCTGTGCAAGAGGTACCAATTATTACGAATTGTCACACTACACGTTTACTAGCTAAAAGCAAGGTAAAATTTTTCAGTCTTTTTCCCTTTCCTTTTATTCTCTCCTTCCTCCCCACCCATTTAAAGAAAGTGCATTTGGCAGGGAACAGAGATTAAAAAATGTAAAGAGCAGTTGGTGCTATAGTTACTAAACAGTGGGTGTTTTCTTCGGTGCTATAGAGAAGAACAAGGAAAAGTCGTGATTTTTTTTTCCCATTAACCTGGGTATTCCAGAGGAGATAACAGCACAGGATGAGTCAAGAAGCTTAGTATAAGTGAGAATTGCTAGTTGATGTAATGGTATTGTACTCCACATGATAAATGAAAATGTGCCAGCTGTTGAAAAGAACACCCCACAACCAGCTGCACAGTGCAGATCAAGAAAGGAAAATTTTAACAGCCTGAATTTAAAAATTTGGAGATGTTAATAAAGAGTTTGTACTGTGGTAAGTGGTAAACTCTATTGTTAATAACATATATTCTTGGTGTTAAAGGGGGAAGGAAGACTTGGGTGCTTTGGTAGTTTAAAAACTCCTCAGGTGTTGCACTTAAATGAATTTATACTCTGCATCCATAAGCCCACACAGCAGAGGTTCAGTCTCAGGCTTTATTTTTCAAGAGTGCTTTGTACACTCTAAGTGAAAAAAATTACTGTAATCAAAAAAACACATTTTAAAATAAATAATTGAAGTTTTCATTGCCATGTGTCATTGAGATTTCTGCAATGTCCCTTATTGTAAAACTACTCCTTCTTTTCCAGGATGAAACTTTGGTGCCAATTACAGTTTTTCATAATAAGAATTCTAAAGAACTACACAGGAGACCACTTCTAGTTCATGTATATGGAGCTTATGGCATAGATTTGAACATGAGCTTTAAAGAAGAGAACCTGATGTTAATTGAAGAGGGTTGGATATTAGCATATTGCCATGTTAGGTAAGTAAAATATAAAATGGAAATATGATTTTCTTTTGCAGGATACACAGATACTTGTTCATGTACAACAGAAGAGGTACCAAAACAATTTTTTTTTGTGTACCTATACCTAATTATTAATCTCTTAATTTCTTTTATTTAAGTAGTTTTTAAATTTACCTCAGGGGAAAAAAAAAAAACACAAGAAAACACTACATTTTAGGTTTCTTAAATCTACGTGATGGCTATATGTAACTCTTAATATTTTCAAGTCTCATTACTTCTTATCTCATCTTTGCTAAAGAAAAAATTCAGTTAAATGCTGAAATTGCCATGACACATTATCTCCCTCTCCTTCTGAGAGCATTGTGTGCTAATGCTCAGTCTGTGTCTTCTGAAAGCCACTTACTTTCTACAGCAAGAACAAAGCACTTAACCTGCAACCCTTGTTCTTTTATTGGCTAAATCCTCTGTCTCCAGTTTAGCTACAAATCTACCAGTTTTATAAAACTGCAATGTACAACAGGCTTCAAATTTTTCTCAGTAGCTAAGGAAGATAACAAAAGAATCATTTTAGGGAGGGGAGAAATGAGTAAATGTTGGAAATACCAGTTCCAAAACAAATTCAGCAAGTATATTCAATCTGCTGTACTCAGCATTGTCCTGTTCTTCCTCCCACCCCACTAATATCTTAAGATGCAGGTCAGTCCTACATGAAGATGGATTCGTCATCCAAAGATGGCAGGCTAATCAGATAATCCATTTCAAACTTGAAACCAGCAGAGGAAGCTTCAGGTGGCTAAGAACCAAAATTGTGGTTGCATAGAAAGAAGCATAAATTATTTTCATAATTCTGTATTACAAAATGTAACGTTTCAAGTAGCATTTGAAATTCACAAATTAGCAGGGAAAAGAACCCAAACCTAACTTTCTGACAGTCTCAGAATTTAAGCTAAGCCGAAGACAAATCCTGAGAGTCTGATGTGGAGCTCAGAAATACTATTCTACTGTTTTTAATACGTAATAGTAATGGAAGTACTGGAAATGTTTTCAATATTTTCATAGTTTCCTGTATGAAGATAATATTATCTGATTTTGTATTGCCTACAATGAAAATGTAGTTTCCTAAAGTGTTGCTTTTCCTGTGGGTTCCAGGACACAAGGACATGTGGCCTTCTACAGTTAATATTTTCACCAATTATCATGAATGGATTTATTTTGCCTTCATGTTGTCTCTTGTAGCCATAAAGAAGGGTAAAGGCAAAAGTAAAGAAGAGTTTACTGGGAAAGCAAACTCTGATGTGCCACTCTGTGCCTGCTGCTGTTCTTTGCTTGGTATCTGAAGCTGCACCATGTAATGTTTTATGAAGAGACTCCAACCTGAATTGCATTAAATTTCAGGGGTGGAGGAGAGCAGGGCCTTAGCTGGCACAGAGATGGATGTCAGCACAATAAACTCCAAGGTCTCCATGACCTGAGGGCTTGCATCATGCTGCTGCACCAACTGGGATTTTCTCAGCCCAAACACTCAGCACTGGCAGCCGCCAGCGCTGGGGGAGTTCTCGCAGGAGCCCTGTGCAACACGGACCCAGCCCTGATCAGAGCCATGGTTCTCCAGGTGAGCTGCTGCTGGCCTTGTGCACATTGTAACATTAACCTGCATTATCTGTGTTATTGTACCACTTCCAGAATTGGAAACATTCCCGTTCAAAGCTCACTCTCCCCATTTGTTTGAAAACACACCTTGACTTAGATATTCAAGGTCCTCTGTCCTATTTGCCAACTTTTTTTTTTTTTTAATGACTTCTAAGGCTCCTTTCGTAGATGTTCTAAATACAATGATGAAAACTCATCTCCCACTGACAATTGAGGAACAAGAAGAATGGGGAAATCCATTAGAAGATGAAAAATGTATGAAGTATATCAAAAGCTATTGTCCATTCCAGAATATTAAGCCACAGGTAAAACTATGTTTTCTCTGCAGAATACTACAGACATAAAGTTAGTGGTTTATAAGAAAACCAAAAATAGATAATTGAAATTTAAAAAAACCTCCAATATAAATTATTTCAGTAATAATCTTAGCAATAGTTGGAGTCACAAATGACTACTGAAATTAACCCAATGCCTTCTCCTAAATGACATAAATTTCTAACCTTGCTTTTGTTTCAGGACTTTCAGGAAGTAATAGGTTACTGCACTACAAATCTCTATTGCTTATCTATCCTATTGCTTGCAATAGGTATCTCTATTGCAAATAGACTATCTATAGCAAATCTCAATATGCAAAATGCCTTCTTTTGTGGGAGAATTTTGACATTCTACTGTGTTTTGCTGGCTTTTTTGCAGACACGGGAGGAAGGAGGTATTTTCTACTGATTTAATACTTTTCTAGAGGTATTAAAACAAACAAACACTGAAAGGGAAGAGGACCTGTAGCTTTGACATTGTCATCTCAAGGGAAATCTTTCTGTATTTGACAGTGTTAGCTGTGTTGCACAGCTTCATTAAGTAAACTCTTACTATTTAAAAGCCAACTTCAGTGCAGAAAGATTGCAAAAATAAACTTCAACTATTGTTCTAAGGTAAACTATTCCATGATTATTACTGTTTTCTTTTTTTCACAATCATCAGCAAGCAGACAGGTATCAGACCTTTACCACTGTGGAGAGGATGTTTTTATGACTTTTGCAAGTAGATTATGCCCTACTGTGAAGTCACTTTTCAGACCAAAATACTTTTTGCAGTTAGAGTGATAAAACTCTTAGAAAACACTAAGTAATTGTGTAATAGATATGTTTTTAAATAAACCCTAACAAGTTGTATAGTAAGAGAAAAATGTGTTACTCGATGAGAAAGACCAGTTGTCAAGTGTTTAACTGGTTTTGGTTTTTAATCTCAGTGCTATCCATCAGTTTTTATCACGGCCTATGAAAATGATGAACGGATACCACTAACAGGAATTTTACAGTATGTTCAGAAACTCAGGAAGGCTGCACTAGATCATGCCAGCAGAACAAGTATGAAAGGTAAGGATAAGAATATCACAGATAAATGGGAGTTAACTGAACCAAAATGTTGATAGTCCTGTGAATTAAAGACCATAGAGATTGACTCCTCCTTAAATGAATTCAAACACAATTCCATATCACCAGCTCCACAGCAGACTCAGAGCACTCTCTGAGATGCAAAAACATAAAGACTGAGAGCCTGTGAGTGGGGTCACTCTTTCCTAGGGCTCCACACAGGGCAGTTGTTGGACAGTGCAAGGTGAACCCATGCTGTCACTCCAGCTGCCAACAGGGCCAGGCTGCAGTTCTCAGCAACCCTTGGAGAAAAATCTTATTTTTGCTGCTATACAAAACCCTACTTTTCTCACTTGGCTAAAGCTGCAGGTCTTTAGCCCAGGCTAGAGTGACAACAAGGCCAAGGCACAGGTGCTTTTATACCTGAAACTTAACGTTAGCTTTGGGAGTTTCCAGCAAAAGGTACATTCAAGCTTGACAATTTTCTTGTACCATCCAGTCTGGGGAGAGGCTTTTACCATCATTACCAAAAGAGATCTTGAATAACCTTTTCTACATTTCATGATGCCCTGTCTCTGAGAAGCACAACTGCAGTTGATGAGAAATTGCAGCAGGTGCTGCAGTTGCTGTTGTGCTCTTTGTGCAGGAAGAAAATAGCATATCTTTCCAAAAAGACTTAGAGAGAACAAACACACTAAATAGATGAATATTTTCCAAATATGCAGTTATTAGAAATACAAATAATTCATTTAGAAAGCCCCTCTACAATTCTCTTTTTCTTAAGGAATAATAGAAATTCAGTCAGGACAAGACGGCAGAATTAGCTATCCTTAAACAATTCACGTACGACTTAATTTTTCCTTGTTCATTCAATGTAAAGTGCTCACCAGCTTCCTTGTTCCAGGAAATTGGATTCCTAATATCATCCTACATGTCCAGGCAAATGGCAGTCATTGTGATTCATGCTGGGAGCACTCACTGAATGAGGTATGGTCCCTTTACTGCACAGCTCCATAGCATGTTGCAGGGATGTGTCCCCTCAAGGGATACTTCAGCCTCAGTAGCTGAGCAGTCATTGAATGTATGTTTAAACTATAAAGAAAAACTGTTAAAATAACTGCTGATTTTACATATATATATATATGTATGTAATTTAAAAACACAGCAATCTTTATATATATCTATTTTTACACATATATATGCTTTTACAGATATAAAAGAGACAGTGACAGAGCCAGATTATTGAAACAGCCTTAAAATAGTGTTCAATTCCCACTGTAATGTGCTAGGAACTTTGAATGAAAGGTTCCAAGTTGTGCAAAACATCGTTCCAGCAGGAAAAGTCTTCTCTGTAGAGTATTAAGTGCTTAAAACTGTCATATTATTTACTCCTATCTTCCTCATTGTGTAAAACACACATGATGGGTTGGATCTTTATATTTTGAAATGCATTGATCTGTGCTATCAAAGCTGTTCAATTAGCTTTCAAGATTTTGCACTTTATACAAGCATGCTTGTTAAAAGCAAAATACTGCCAGGATCTGACATTTTTACTGATGTCTCAGACTGTCACAGTTGGATACAAATTTTATTACTCTTAATTTTAACAAATCCTAGAAAACATTAATTTGGTGGTGGTGGTGGCAGTTATTCCCAAGAGGAATTCTTTGAGGAAAAGCTCCATGCTGTCTTAGGGCAAGGTATTTCTTAGCATTAGTATAGGAAAGAAAGATGACTAAAATAGCTGCACAAGAGCCTGAAAGTTTATAGTGCAAAGAACTTTACTTTGTAATAAAATATTTTCCTTATTTTAGGTTGCAAGACACCTTGCTTTTCTGAACAGAGAACTTGAGGAAGCGTGCCATCCCCAACATCACAGCAAATCCTGCAGATAACTCCTAAACACACTGACCACCTGAAAAACTTCGGATCAGGTCTGAATTTGTATGGAAAGCAAACACCTTCTCCAGAGGATCTCTCACCTCAGATCCCTGCTTTATGGGCACAAGCAGACAAAGCTGGGTGTGGCATTGCCTTACAAAAATACAGACCAGGAACTGGATTTCTGCCCTGGCAGGCTGTGCAGAAGCAGCTGCCAGCAGCAATGAGTTTGTCCAGGAGCTCTGTGCCTGTGAGCCAGCAGAGCTGGAGCACAAGAGTAGAGCCTGACAGGAGAGCCACAGGCTCTTGGCACAGGCAGCCTTCCTGTCCAAGGCATCTTTTGCAAGGCCACATCTTACACAAGGCAGCAGAACTTCTCCAAGGCATCTGACATTGAAGTCTCACTGCTTCCAGAACGAATTCCCATATGTAGGTGATGGTGATTGCTGCCCTCTCTGCACAGCAGCCGTGGTGTACTGATCATGTGGTGGGACTGACCAAACTGCAAAGAAAAGCACTCTCAAGAATGGGAATTTTAGCAGAACTCTGATCTGAACACATTAAAAATCTTGCAGTTACCTTACCTAGCATGGTAATCTAAAGAAGGAGGTGCAAAAGTCCTTCAGGAGGACAAGATCAATGTGTCAGAAGATGCCAGAGTATCTCCAGAGGATAAAGCAAAAAGAATGCCCCCACTAAAGCAGCCTGATTCATAGCTCAGCTGCCCTCTGAGCAGGGCACAAATCTGCTGTGCATTGCTTGTTAAAAGAGATGTGTGGTGCACACCTAGGGCCACATCAAGCCCTGCATGTGCAGCAAATGCAAATCAGAGCACAGGTACAATGGGACATTTGGAAGGGTTGGTTCAGCTGCTTCTTCTGAACTAAAGTACACACCCCTCACCTCAGCCTTAGGGCAGGAAAAGAAATAGGAGAATGCAAATGTATTCTAACTCAGCAGGGAAGGGGAGATCAACTGGAAATGCAGTTCTGAGTGTGGAATTGGATATTTTGTTCTTTTTCTTACTAACTTTGAGGATAATGGTTAGATTTGAGAGAGGAGGTAAAACATCACAACAATATACACTAGTCTTGCTTGTGTTCACCTGTTTTAGCAAATATAGTTTTACAAGTTTTACAAATCTGCAGACTTCTAAAAAGTTACCGTGAACTGCCACAGGAGCACTTACAGACCAGCAACCTCCAGGGTCAGCACCCAGAAAGCAACTGTTCCCTCTCCTCCCAGAAATACATGCTTAAGCAGGACAGTTTTTAGAACAGGTTTACTTTTTTTCTCCACAGATCCCAAGGGGGAGTTTCTACCATTCTTTTTCCTTTTCATGACAAATACAGATACAAGACAAGTATGTATCTGATTCTTCAGGACATTTATTTTGTGTACAAATAAAGTTTTAAAAGCCAAAGAAAATGGAGTATTTTTAGCATTTTCCTGAAGCTAGTATCTTCTAAATTAACATGAAAGCATGGGTATTCTACTCCTCTACTTAACAATTCATGTAGAGTAAATTGAAGGCCTTGGAATAACAAGCTTTTTCTGCCACAAAACACTTCCCTTGAAAAGCTTCCATAGTATGAACAGGCTTTGCTGTTTTATATCCAAGGACCAGGCCTTCTCCCATTTCAGTTTTAATTTGTTTGGTGTTGACCACTTTACCAGTATTGCTAAAATGAGTGCTAAGTCTTACTACAGCTTCAGAAGGAAGGTTAGGAACTATGGCCTGCAGGTCTGTTGTGGACTCCTTGCCGAAGTTGAGCACCATCATGAAGACTCTGTCTAACCCATCCAGCTCCCTCACGTACACAAACACGTCACTGTCATTCCAGATGTGGCACATCCACCCTCGATTCAGGGGCAGCTCGTCGTTCCGCAGCGAAGTCAGTGCCCTGTACAAACTCAGGGTTGAGTTGGACGAGGCGCTCTGGATCTGCAACAGTCAGCACCAACAGGGTCAGTTCTTGGCACTGCAGGGAGGAAATGCAGCTCCCTTCTCACACCCACTCAGGCTGCTGAGAACGCGCCTGTCGGAATTCTGTGCTGACAATTATCCCTCTTCAAACCTGTCTGCAAATTTCACTGAAAAGCTGCTTTTTCTCATGTGTGCTTCTTGGCATGTGTGGAGTGGCAGACACAGAGTTTATTAAGCATAACAGTTCCCCAGCACTAGTGTGATTGATTCCTCCCACAGCTTCCTTTTAGTACTGTTGATTCAGGAGAAAGCAACAGCCATTCAAAGCTTGACACTGAATCTTTGTCACTGAGTCCAGTCTACTGCAGTCACAGGGTTTACTTCACGTTTTATATTTCTGCTATCTTAGATTTTTTTTTTTTCTGCCTTCAATTTTGGTCAGCACTGTAGGTCAGCAAAATCTCTTTGATTCACTGCTCTACTTATGTTAGAGTTGGTCTATGTCAAGTTCTTGTTACAAAGCCAGTGCCTTCTACAACAACAGAAGTGGGGGAAAAGAGACCAGTTTTCAATTTAATATCAAAAGGATTAAAAGGATGTTAAGGAGCTGAATTGCCCCATCAACATCATAATTGTAGTTGCTCTGCTTAACTGAATATAGATGAAGTAGGCTCCTTGTTGTGCAAGGATTTCCTTTTCTAATAAAACTTGTGAGGATTCAGTGCTTTTTTCCCCCTTGAGTTTGTTCCTGCTACCAATGCTTACTACTAAAAGGAAGCCAGAGCAAAATAGATACATTAAAATATTTTGAGACCATTAGTTTGTCACACATGTAGATACCTACTTCCACATTTACACTTTGGTAGTTGGAGTTAACAGGTAACCAGGTGCTGTTGCCTTCAGTAAAACCAGCATTAACTTTTCCATCCCACTGCATGGGGGATTTCTCTGGGAGGGTCTAGAAAAGAAAGTGGTGATTACCATATTAAAAATTATTCTTTGAATAGGATGTTCTCACATCTCCCAAATTATCCCCCTTTCAGTATTGCTTTCTTTGGTTTAAGTTAAAATTCAATGAGGATGTTGTTGTGATCCAAATCGAAGGAGAAAATGAGAACGAAGAATGAGACTCCTCCTGAAATGGAGGGGATCATCTCAGATACAGCATTGCTGGGTAAAACATGGAATTCCCAAATTACTCTCACTGGAGTTGTCATCCTTTGCAACAGATGGTTGGATAAAAGTTTACTGATGACAGCCAGGATATTCTTACAAATATCTAGACATGCAGAGAGTGAATATGTGAGGTAATGAGTCCTTAGAAGAGATGTTGTTAAAATAACAGTAAACAACAAGTAACTGCTGTTCAGTGTCTGTTCTTTTGTAAGTATTGCACTTTTCACCCCAGAACTCTTCAAGCTTACATTTGCAAGGGGTACAATTTTGACAGGGCTGTTTGTGTTAGAAAGGTAAAATCATTATTTCCAAGTGCAAAACTATTGAAAACTGGCTTTTAGCTGATTAAAAATGTCGATGTAAAAAAGTCTGAAGTTCCCATTTTGAAGAATTCAGAAAAAATCTGAAAAAGCTTCCTCATTGTTACTGAAGAGCTGCCAAAAGATCTGACACTTAAATTTAATGATATAAGAGGGCATAAAATATTTTGCACGTACTTTGAGTGTTTGTTTTCCATGAAAACTGTTTTTCATATAAAGGACACTTTTCAATACAATCTGTCAGAGCAGCAGCCTAACAAAAGAAATTGTCACTTTGCTTTGTGACATTATAAATAATGGGTTTCTCCTTTTTAGCATATTCTGAAAAGCAGGGGAAAAAAATCCTAAGTTTTCAACACTGGTAACACTGCCTCTCATCTTTACCTCTTTCAGTGTCTTCTGAAGTGTTTGAAAAGCTGGGGCTAAAGCCTGTATCATCCTGAGCAAATACTCTCAATCTTCCTAAGACACCCATTAATCAGGGAACCTTCCTCTCCAGACTGAGTGAAGGGTGAGTTTGCATTTGTTCCAAAGCCCTGAGCCACAGGGTAGCCACTAAAAGAGAGTGAACCCTGAGGAGCTCAGGGTGAGCCACTTTTCTTAAGAGAATCACTCTGTCAGCAGTAATCAGCAGCAGCAAGAAAATGCAGCAGATACTGTGACCTAGGCTTTTCTCAGAGGAAATGAGATTTCCTTTTAAATCAGAGAATCATTTCCTCGCATCTGAATCAGACAAATCTAGAGATGATCCTGTGCTTCAGGTATCTCTTTCTCTTTGATACAAAAGTAGCCAATGCCATTTCTAACATTGCCAGCAGCTGCCTCATTCCCTAACACAGGGAAAGCAGCATCTGCCATAGGACCATGTTCTTAGGGTGCTCAAATATGGTCAGGAGAGGCAGAGATGAGCTGTTCCCTTTTGGCACAGACTATGCATGATGACCAAAAGCCACTTCTGCTTGCCACCACGCAACCTCCCCTTCGTGCAAATCCCTTTTTATGAGCTTGGGCACACTCATGATAGCTGTGGCTTGGACAGAATCAGAACTGTGAATGGAGTCTGACATCATGATGAGGGTGCTTCCATGGGAGGAAGGAGATGGCTCAGTTATCTTCCCTCACAAGTCTGCAGCACACCTCTCCTAACCCCTGGCCAGGCCCAGTATTGGCTCTTGTTGTCCTTTCTGCTGAAGCAACACTGCTGAAACTATGCAAGACTGGTCTGGGGAAAGACAGAATCAGCATCCATAACTGAAGTCTACCAGTTCAGACACACATCAAGGCCTTGGTTCTGGTCCCTAGCCTGGCCATTTCCACATGCTGTACAGAGATTTGCCATGAGGAACACGAAAAACCATTTATGCAGTGAGAAAGACTGGGTTTGGTTAGCAAAACAGAAGTTCTTGTGTTTTTGAATGTTCTGTTACTTGGAACTAAACAACAACAGGACCACAGTTTACATGCTCTTCACTTACATTTCCTGTTGCAATGTTCTCCATGCCTATTTCTTCACCATAGTAAGTTACAGGAGTGCCAGGGAGGGTTAAAAGCAGCATGTTTATGACATTGATGTAGTTCTTCCCAAGCCGAGTTGAAATCCGAGCAGTGTTAGGGCTTCCAACCTGAAGAAAACATCATTCTGTTAAACACGCATTATAAAATTTAATGCATAAGTGACATTGATTAACTACTTTAACAAGGTAGTAAATGTTTTAGGGTTTTTTCTTTCCCTTCTGGGGCTGTGAGGTCCATTATCTTTCTCTTGATGCCATTACAAACTTCTGTCCTAAAAAATTTAGTATACAGAAGTCCTGCCAGCAGCACATGAGGCAGAAGTGAGGAAGAGATGACAAATAACAACTCTCCCTGCTTATAGTCTCCCTGCTTCTCTGCTGTGTGAGGACTGCTCTGCTTGCTTTGGAAAGATCCTTTGCACATTCCAAACATGCTTCCTAGGAAAATGAGGAGTAATGTTTAAAGTTAACTGCTCTCCACTGCCTGCTCTTCTCTGCCCTGGCCCCGGGCGGGTTCCAGAATCCATTGCAGTGAGTCAGTTTATGGTCTAAGATAATTATCCCAATTCCATTCTCACTGGTGGTTTAGCCATTGGAGACACTGAGGGAGAGGCATGATTGTAAATTCCCTTCTGTCATCCTTGCATGGGGTGTGGAACTGTTATTGAAGGGCAGGGGAGCAGGACAGTGCCAAGGACTCCAATTACAGCAGCTGAGAGTTTTCACAAGGACAGTGACCGTAGCTCAGCCACGGGCCCAGGCTGCTGCTGATCCCACTGAAATCAGTGTGTGTGTCTGTGTGGTTTCTGTCACCTACAGGAACAAGCCCTTCCTATGAGAGTTGGTCTAGAACTCTTACTGCCCAGTTTGGCCATTTTCCTGAAGGCATGTTTTTCATCCACGAGTTGACAGCTTCAGAAATACTGTTGCCCGATAGACTTTCCATGTTAATTAGGTTGAAATTGAAGGGAAAATCTGCTTCTGAGATAAAAGTTGTTCCATAATACATCATTGTTGCTTCAATGTCTTCCTTTTCATCATTATCAGAACACATAAATCTACAAAGAAGTACACAAATAGGTTTTTTGGCTCATTTTTGGTTACACAGAACAGAATAAAGCTAGAAACGGTTGGACACAGAGCATAAACAATTAGGGTCACTTCCCCCTCCCCATCAAAAAAAGATTAATACAGAGAAATTATATTTTGTGAGGCAGACAAGGAATCAAGGAGAAGTACTTCTTGGAAATGGCTGGAGAAAAATCTACAAGAGTCAACACAAGGCTGAAGTATCTGCCCCAAGTTTTATCTTTCTGAATCCAAGTCCACACACTCCATTCCAGCAATTTCCATGCCCTCCTTCACAGAAGAGGACCTAGGAGTCCCCCGAGTTGACCATGACCATCAGTGTGCCCATACAGGTGGCTCATGGAATCCTGGGCTGCATTAGGAGGAGTGCTGCTAGGAGTGAGGGTGCTGGAAGTGAATCCTTCCCCTTTAGTCTGCCACTAAGGCCATTAGGGACTGAAACATCTCTCCCAGGAGGAAGGGCTGTGAGGTGGGGCTGTTTAGCCTGGGGAAGAGAAGCCTCAGGGGGATCTCATCCATTTATTGAAGGGAGGGTGCAAAGGTGACAGAGCCAGGCTCTTTTCAGTGGTGCCCAGTGCCAGGGCCAGAGGCAATGGGCACAAACTGAAACACAGGACAGGTGTTTCCCTATGAGCATCAGGAAACTTCCACTAGTCAGGGTGATTGAGCCCTGGCACTGTTTTTTCAGGGAGGCTGTATAGTCTCCATTACTGGAAATGTTCAAAAGCCATCTGGACAAGTTTCTGGGCAACTGGCTCCAGGTGGCCCTAAAAAGCAGGGGGTTTGGACCAGAGACTTCAGGAAGTCCTTTCCAAATTCAACCATTCTGTGATTTTAACACTCTCTGTGTGTCTCACATGAACTGCACTATTAAAACTAAAGAATAAATCAGGCACAGAGTTGATAAATTAGTATCTCTGTGATTAGAATGGTTTCCTTTTCTGCTTAGCTTTATATAGTCCATAGATGGAGCAAAGCTAACAGGGCCAATTCCTTTCTGCATACACTGGGGAAGAGGCAGTACAGCCTATGCACTGCTATCTGCACTGGAGGATTTGCTTTTCTGTGGCATATTATGTTAGTAAAAAGCCATTTTATTGCTAGCAAGAGGGAGATAAATATTAGAAAAAACTGGCCAGCTGTGCTGGTTACCTGTATCTGCCAGCCTCTCTGCTGAACTCGTTCATGGTGAGACGGAAGCTGCGGACGATGTCATGCAAACCAACTTGTGTGGTGGTGTAGTCATGGTAGAGCTGGGAATAGTCTGTGATAGTCTCCTAAAGCAGGGTACAGTACTTCACATTAGTTCACCAATATTTCAGGTTCAGAATTCTCCCAATTCTCCCTATTCTCTCCTGAGACAGTGCACCAGTTCATCAGTTTTTACTGAAATGAGTTCAGCATGCTAATACTAACAGCACAGAGCTGAACTGCACTTGAGGAACTCTGGAGTAGCAGAGGACTGATAATTTGGGATCCCATCCTTCAGCAGGGAAAGCCCACCCACAGCATTAACCAACAGAGCCCATCTGGAGCAGCGAGCACAGCAGGTGCTGTGGCCTCAGACCAGGCTGGAAAGATGGACAGTGCCTCGATACAGTAACACAACACCACGACCACCAGGTTGGAGCTGGCCAGCTGGCTGTGATCCCCAGCTGTACAGGAGAACAGTGTCTTAGTGCTGGCACTACCTGGGAACATCACCGAGTTCACTATCAGAGCAAAAGCAAGTAACAAAACAGTGAATGAGAGGTCTGGTCACCTCTCACTGTGACACATGGCCTATACCAGGGTTTTTTAGTTATGCTCCAGCTCTTACTGGGGCTTCTTTGTGGTGAGTGCTCTTTGTGCAGAGTGCCCAGGACCCACCCACCTTCCAAGGCTGACCTGATTTTCCTAGAGCCACAATTAAGACCCAAAAGAGTTAAAGCAGGCACTCTTGTCTCCGTAGGAAATGCAGGAAAGAAAGCAAAGATAGAACATAAACATTACTGCAGTCTTTTTCACTGGAGGCTCATCCCGGAGATGTTTTGCTTCTAAGAGAAATTTAACAGCGCCAAAACTAAATCCATCAACTCCTTTGCCGAGCCAAAATTTTATAATATCCTAGGTAAAAGCAAAAAATTGAAAAGTCTGAGTGAGCCCACCCCATTTATAACAGTATACTCTTAAAAAGAAAACTTGTAAGGAGGTGTTAGTACATAACAATTCATTTTTTTGATTTGTACTTCAAATTTTTCTAGAAGCTAAAGTGAATCATGTTGATCAAAGATAAAATTAATTGCTAAATAAAGTATGTCTTATTATTCCATTCATACAAAAAAAGGAAAAGACTCGTCTCTAACTTCTCCCATAGTCAGGAGACCAAAGCCAGGGCATGACTCACTTGAAAAGCAGTTTCTAATCTTGTCCATCAACACAACTGGGCTCATGCTAACTGATGTTGTTGATGAACACGGCTGCACACAATTAGAACACATTGATTCAAATATGCAGGAATATGTTGTTCTGCACAAACCTTGTGCCACCAATTTTCTTTCACACAACAGAACTCTTAAAACATTTGTTCTCTCTCATTTGACTGATTTTTTTTTCAGACTTATTTGTTGATTTGCAGGAACATGAGAAATTATTATCCAACAATTACAAATGCTATTGATTTGAAATTTCACTATCAAATTCCAATGTTAGCCACTATTAGTAAAATTATATCCTACTTCACTAACTATATTTTTAATATAGTTAGTTTTAACTGCCCTAGCTTTAACAAAAACCTCCAAAGTTCAGTCCCTCTTGAGTGGTTTCTGCAAATGTCCTTTTAGTTGTGATACTTGTCTTTGTCTGAGGAAAAAACCTTTTTTTATATATATATTTTTTTAAGTCTATTGATTTGCCTTTTTAAAACATATGAAGTACACTTGTCTGAACAAGCTGGAGTAGAATTAGTGCAACTCAAGCTGTACAGATTTTGGTTTGGCAAATAAAGACTACCTCACTGAGCTCGACTTTCTTGCAGCACCATTCTGAAAGCAGCTGCTCTCAATATGGTGTCTGTCCAATACTGAATCTACCCCAAAATGTTCATGCTTATACCTGTGCTCAGCACAAAAGCAAACCCAGGTATCAGCACTGCAAACATCAAGCCCTGACATGGTTCTCACTGGCACCAATCTACATCTATTTACACATGAAAGCCACAACATGCTGAGTTTGGCTGTTCTTAGGTGCCCTTGTGCTGCTGAACCAAAGACTTGAGCTTCTCTGCAGAAGCCCATTTGCTTCCTGCTCAGTCCTCCTAACCTTCTGGAACAGGATTTTGAATTAAAATACTAAGCAAGAATTATTCTTTAACATGATGTTCATACACATTTACCAAAGGTTAGTGTTATCAGGACAAACTTCACAGCTTTCGTGGTTTTTTATTTTGGTTTGGTTAGGTTTTTTAATGTTGGTTTTTTGCATAGGAAATGCAGCATCTTTTTGCTACTGGAGTTTCAATAATCCAGGTACCACTTAAAAAAGGTAATCAGCCAGGATCATTGAAAAGCATGTGCAGTGCTATGGGGAAAAAAATGGTGCAAATGGCAAGATGTGGCATTAAGAGAAGTATTGAGGCACAGAGAGGTTCATGGCAGAGTTCTTCAAGGACCAGTCTCAAAAGCAGTCTCCCTGCATGCTTGAGTTAAAAGGTATGACCAGAAGAGTTTTGTTTCTTCAAGCTCATGCAGTACCCACGTGCTGAGGGGAGAGGCCCCACAGACCCTCCCAGGAGGACTGGGCAGCTGTCAAGTCCAGTGCCAAAGAAATGCATCACAATTCAACAGCACAAAGTAGCAAAAGCTTATGGATTCAATTAAACACATGAAATAAGCTGTACTACCTGCTGAGGATTAACTTACAGAAAGGGGGAAAAAGAAGCAGCAGTTGTCAGGCTCCCCATATTCAGGCCTACATCCCCTACATATTTTAATAATTCCACACTGTCTGCTAGGAAACAGTGCAGACAGGAATGAGCTTCTATCCCAGCAGCACCATCACCACCACCCTCACTGTGAAAACACTCATTTTCCCCCTGGAAAGTCATCAGGCATGTGGACAGATCAAAACTCACTATCTCTCTTCTTATCAACAAGCTCAGGCACTCCTTGTAATTCAGATCAGCATTGCCTCTGCTTTCCTGAAAATGCAAACATCTCTCTGCTAAACAAAGTGCCATCCCTCCATTTGATTGGCTAATTAACAACTCAGTATCAACAGAGATAAAAAACTTCTCTGCAATCAACAGAGATAAAAAACTTCTCTGCACTTGACCTCTGCACAGGCTTCAGTGCAAGAGCTGCTTTGCTGTTGGCTCAGCACCAGGGGTTTCATACTTACATGGATTTCCTGTTGGACAGCAGGGTTGCGAAAATTTAAGTCTGGCTCTTCCTTCCCAAACTGATGCAAATAACATTGCTTTCTAACTTCATCAAACTGCCAGCTGGAATTCCCAAGGACACTCACCTGCTCAGCCAAGGGAGAGAGACAATCAGAACTACCAACTTAACAAACATTTCCTCCTATGCATACATTAAAATGTGGAGCATTACAAGCATAAAATAAAGCATAAAATGCCTAATCAGTGGACTGCATTTTGAACAGATTTTGGTACTTATGATTTTCATTTTTTGCCACTAGTTTCTCTCCCTTCATTTGTGCTTTGCAACATGTATTTCTTGTTCAGTTGTGCATTTTGGTTGTGCATTTTGAAGATTTTTTTTTATTAAGTTAACTTTCATTGGGAATTACCTAGAATAGAGGGGAAAACATGAGTGGGAACATTTATTTTGGAATTGCTTCTCCTAAAACTCATTTTAAATCGTTTTAGTTAACTGAGAGCTTTCTGCAATTTAGTATTATCCCTCTGAAGGGCCAACAGAGTCAGCAAGTTAAAAATGTTAAACTTTTTCACCATCTCTGTAATAAAAGGTTTCAAAAGCTAAGACAGTTCTTAAGACTCTTAAGTTTAAAGAGAAATTATACAAATTGGTACAAAGTATTAATTCCACCTTGAGTTTTTAGAATATACAAGTTCCTAATCATGCACCCACCAGTTCAAATCTAAAATAAATCTATTTGAAACAGGCAACACACTTTCTGGCCTGATCACCTTCCATAAAAAAGGAAAAAAGCCAAAACCACATTGTTTTGTTTTCTTCCCCGCCAACTTCGATTTCAGAGTACCTGACACGCAGAATACTCATACACAGAAGGGGGCATGTATGAACAACTTGTGCACAACCATTTTTGTGTGTGTGTGTGTTTTAATGAACGAAGATTTAATACTGAGGTGAAGAAACAAAAGTAATTTTTAAAATTCCACTTGAAGCAGGAACTTTTCCAGTGATCCCTCAACCTGGTTTAAATCTCAATCTGCACTAACTCATGTAAGTAACATCAGTTTGTACCTCTCACCAGCCATTTATAACCCCTTGTACACTGGGACACTCATGTTACAGCTGCTGTTGCTCTGTGGCATCCAGCTTGGCATGTGTGTGTCCCTTCCCGTGTTTACCCAGTTGTTGGGAGGGGTGACTGAGCCAGCAGCCTGCTCGCAGTCCTGCCAGATGTAGTAGTCCGTGTACTTCCCAGTCCGATTGCGGCTCAGCTGAAACCACTGGTGTTTGCTGCTTGTGTGGTTTGGTATGAAATCCATTATCACCTTTAGCCCTTAAAAATAAAAACAAAAACATAAAAATTTAAAAAATCAACCCTCCCCCTGCCCCCCCAAACTATAACATTACATTTAGCCTTTTAAGACAACGTTCTTTTTTTTTTTTAATGCAGTATCAGAGGTATTTGGGCTTCTTCCATACCAGAGGTCTGGTGAAGGAGAGGGGCAAAAAAAACCCCACAAAAAGTACCAGACTACCAAAACAGTTAGACCTGACTGGTGTTTGCAAGTAGCTGGAACACAGCTTGGGAGGGAAAGAAGGGTAAAGAAAACAATCAGAACAGATTTCTGCTGGTTTGAACCTCTTTCACTAACTCTGATTTCAACATCTGTCTCACACCTCCCAGGTGAGAAAGGCACTTCACCAGCTTAGCATCAGTTAACATACATTCTCCATCACCCTTCCTAAAGACCAGACATTTTATTGAAACCTCAAATATTTTCAGACTGGCAAACCATTTTCTGTTCAGCTCAACACTGTAAAAAGAAACACCTGAGCAAACATTTGGTCTGAGGCATAAACACACCAAAGCAAGGATGCAAGGGCAGGAGGGAAGAGTGTGTTCCCTCATGTTCAGTCAGACAGAACTGCATCTCAGGTTGATCCCAGCCTTCCAATGCCCATAAGACAGGCCTCAGGGAGCATGGACGGGTGCCAGCCCACCACCCACAAACATCATCCTTGCAGAGGACATGCAGCTGCCCTGTACTGCTGCTGTAGCTCCCTGTGCCCTCTGTCCTGCTTTCAGCACTGCCCCAGAGCCAAAGGGCAGGGAATGGCAATCATGGAGCTCAAGCTGCTGTGGAGCTGCCTTGTACCCTTTGCTGGCATCTGTTCCTGCTCAATGCCACCACAGGGGCACTGCAAGGTGCACAAACTGAAGTTTCTATAAGGTCCATCTTTTTAACAGTTATTTTGCTTGGAGGTGCAGCTTACCTTTGTCATGTATGGCTGCAACCAGATTCTCAAAATCTGTCATTGATCCAAACATGGGGTCAATGTCATAGAAGTCTTCAGCTCCATATCCAAGGTCTTTTAAAGGGGACTTTAAGAAAGAGGTGATCCAGATGGTTTTTATATTCAAATATGTAATGTGGTTCAGTTTTTCTTGGATACCTATTTAAAAATAAAAGAACATCATCTGTGCAGAAAAGACAAAATATTTTTGTTTGTACACAGGTCCCTTTATCTTCCTGACATGTTACTATGGTATGCAACTACAGAAACAGGTTCTGCCCTTGGCTTGCCAGTACTGTGGAGTGTGGCTATCATTTCTTGTTTAGAAATGCATTGTCCATTTTGGTGTTGAGCCTTCCCTTTCTGCAGGGCAGTCTCAGCTCAGCTACTGATAAGTGGCATAGCTTCCTTGCTTCCAAGTGCCCCATCTCCAGCATTCTTATGAGCTGATAACACCTAGACCATGAAGATAACAAGAAGTAACACATCTTTCTCCCCTCTTTGTCAGTTTTAGTTTTCCTTAGGAAGAGCAGCCACCAAACATGACCAGGTGCTCAGCACCAGTCATCCTCCTGACTGGCCTCAGTTTTGTGGAGGTATCTGACTCGGGTAGCAGCTGTGCTGCTGCTTGCTCTCAGCACCATCTCTCAACCTCCTTTCTAATTCCACACTTAGACTTGACTTGAGCAAGCAGCTCCTGGATTTATTCACAACAATGCGAGTTGCTATTAACGTTGCCTGACAGCTTTTCTTACTTCTCTCCATTAAGGTGGCTTTGTCTATTGGACTGTACTTTTCCACTAGTTTTGCTTTTTATATACACTCACACACACACAATTTTTATACAGCAAGAATGTAAACTGACCCACCTTTCAGATCCCCATTCCCATCGCTGTTGCTGTCCTTGAAGGAACGAGGATAGATCCGGTAAATAGGACTAGCCTGCCACCAGTCAAGGCACTTTGGAGAGAGAGCAATGATGGCAATTGTAGCACACACAAGCACAACTGAACCAGCAATTACAAGCCAGAAGAGGATCTCCCTGGTGATTCTGTAGAGGGGTTGGCTGGAGAACTGCAGCAAGACCTCCTTTGGCATCCCAGCATAAGGCTTCATCACCGTCTCCTCCACAGCCACCGGGTCCACATTGACACTGCACGTTTTTGGCATTTCTTCTTGGCTACCGATGTTCGTTTCCTTGTCCTCAAAATCCTCATTTTGAACAAATCCATTGTTCTGCACACCTCCCTTCTCACTCATCTCCATAGGTAAGCTCCTAGCTTCCACCTCAACTGTTTTACTTGACAGTTCTTGTCCTGGAGACTCTGGCCACAGCACCTTTGGCATTTCTTCTTGGCTACTGATGTCCGTTTCCTTGTCCTCAAAATCCTCATTTTGAACAAATCCATTGTTCTGCACACCTCCCTTCTCACTCATCTCCATAGGTAAGCTCCTAGCTTCCACCTCAACTGTTTTACTTGACAGTTCTTGTCCTGGAGACTCTGGCCACAGCACCTTTGGCATTTCTTCTTGGCTACTGATGTCCGTTTCCTTGTCCTCAAAATCCTCATTTTGAACAAATCCATTGTTCTGCACACCTCCCTTCTCACTCATCTCCATAGGTAAGCTCCTAGCTTCCACCTCAACTGTTTTACTTGACAGTTCTTGTCCTGGAGACTCTGGCCACAGCACCTTTGTTCAGTGAAATGAGAAGCAGTATGATTAGCTATTCTGGGTTGATCATCAATCCTGACCAACTGGTCAAAGTTTAAAAAGGGACAAAAAGAGCAAAGTGCTCACGATGTTCTGCATATTCGGCATCTTCAGCACGATAAAAAATGTTACAAGAAAGGCCAGTCCTCCTGGGAAGTCAAGCCTATTGTTGGTACCAGCTGAGCACAGTTATGTTTACTCTTGCTGTCTCCAGTACACCACACTTACCTTCCCTTTGAAAGCAGGGGGAAATTCAGGTTTTACCACTATCAGATCTAGTAAATATGCAGCTTTGCAGACTGGTCAGTCTCCCCTGCCTGAAGCAATCCAAATATGGGGAATTTAAACACGGACAGCAACAGAATGAAGTGTTGGCAACTACTGGCCCGAATGCAACAACACAAACTAAGAAGAAAAAAAGTCAAAGGCTGGTTGTGCATATTTTTCACAGTTTAACTCACCCGCCCCAGCCCACCCCCAACTCCTAAGCACTGATGGAGGTACATACCGATCCTGCGACTCACAGCAGGGTACATGGGGTGGACTGCTACGCCCAGAGCCAGCCCTGGGGCAGGACAGGATAGCTCTTGTGCACAGGCACAAGCAAAACTCAAGAGAAAAACCCACTGCCCACTGTTAAAATCCACCCCCCTATTAAAAGGAGAGAAAAAAAAAAAAAGAGAAATGCTTATAAGAACATTTCACTTCTCCCTCTTTCCCAAAGTCTGCACAAACATGCACATCTGTACACGTCTGTGTACCCTAAACCCCAAGTGCCTGAAATCAGCATCAAGACATCCCTTTCCACCAGTGCCCCCTACCCAGGATACCAAAGGACACACAAAGCAATACAGATATGCCAAGGAGCTGCCTTATCACCTGTAAAAGTTAACTCCTACCTCTGATCACAGGGTCAGTGTCCTAAGGAAATTCTTGGACAACTGCAGTGGAGACAAGGTTGGGTTGTAACTCAAAAGAAGTGTTTATTATGTTTGCCTCAAGAACTCAAGAAACTTCTTCCATGAAAGAAGTTTATAAACTACGGATTGTAAAAAGTCCAGCACACAATATTCAAATTACTCAAAAAAGTGTTATTTCTTCAGTAGCTGAGCTAAGAACAGGTATTTGATGCTGACAGATTTAATCCTTCCTCTTCCCAACAGCAGTGCCTGGCAGCAACCTCAGCCTGTGCAGCGTCAGGCACTGTGGGAGCATCCAAGATAACAGCTGTGGTGCCAGTGCCTGTAATTCAGTATTGTCAGCAGATCCACAAGATTTGACACTGGTTCACTCCCATTTGATGACTTTACAATCTTAACAACATCATATCAGTAAGCTCTAAAAGTTTCCAGAAGGCACTCTGCACCCAGGGTGTACACTTGTTTTCAACACAATGCCAGTGACTTCTCACACCATTTTAATTGTTTCATTTCAACGACTTAACTTGCAATGAAAGTAGAAAACGTGCAAATACAGAAATTTTTTTAGACTGCATCAAATACACCTCAAGACCTGGTACAACCTTCCCCCCCCACCCGCCCCCAAACTCAGAGGTTTAAAAGTGCCAGTATCTTCCTGCATACACAAAGCTCCCTCAGTCACCCAGGCACAGGAAAGCAAGTCAGAGGCAAGTGCAAATGATGACCAAAGCACAGTCATCTACCACAGATGCATGGGTCACATAAGCCAAGGAGACAAAGGACAGTCAGATGTAGAGTATTACGCCCACCAATACTGCCGGAATCAAAAAGGGGAAACTAGTTCCAAGTGAGTATTTCAGCTCCCTCCCATCTCTTTTCTTTAAGCCAGTAAACTTTCTGATGATTATTGCCTGTGTGTACAGGTTCATTTGATTCAAGGTCATAGCTTAACCTTGGCACACATACTTTTACAACTGATGAAGGCCAATTTAGTATCTCACTAGTCAGGAGCTGCCACTGCCTTCTGTATGCATGGTTGGGAAGCCATTCCTTTCCCCTTATTCGAGCATCCTGCGAGAGCAGCCTGCTCTGTGAATCCTGCTGTGCCTTCAAAAGAGCCCCTCGTGTCCTAATGTAATCCCCAAGTAAAGGCTTATTTATACCTTAAGTAGGGCAGATCGTGTCTTAATTGCCAAGTGTCTGGCTGAAAAGAGGAGGATTATAGTGGTCTGGTAGATAAATGCAGCACACAGGAGGCAGAGGCCATGGATAGATGAATCCAGATGAATCCATGTGCTCCATCTCCGCTGGCTGCGGGGCATGCAAAGATCCAGGTCTGTATGATCAACTACCACAGACCCAGGAGAACAAACACAAGACTCTGGTATTGTCTCCTGTATGATTTTCCTCACAGACTAAAAATAAAGCCACACAGGTAATTTGTTGTAATTACAAGCCTATTTTTTTTTCCTCTCCTCATCCTGAGGAGTTGCTTGCCTTAAAATTATTTGATAAAGGAATAACATAAACTTCATCTTAGAAAGGCAGATCACCAACCATTCCCACTGAGCTTTAACTTTTTCCTTTTAAAATATATTTTATGTATGCAGGCATTATGCATCTGGCTTGCTTTCAAGCAATTCTGAAATGGTTCCCTCCTGAGCTATTTTACAGTTTAGCAAGAGTAACTAGCCAGTGCAACTGTGTTAGCAGAATCCACTGAAAAGCATTAAGTAGTAAAGAAAACACTTCATATTCTGTGCCAGTTACTCTGTTTACCTCGGAGTTAGGTAGGGAAACAAAACCAATCTGTATGTGGGCAGTAATAGCTGCTATCTCCACACAGATTGCCATGGTTATTTCTATAAGATGGAGGGGTTAATTTTCACAAGTATTTCTTATATGTAATTATTTAGATGCACTGACTGACTTAGTCATCTACTGTTTGATGCTCTGCAAATGCCAAGTAGCTTGCCAGTTCCTCAATACCACACATATTACGCCGAAAACCATGCAGAGGGGTGATTATGCACCCTAATGTGCTAAGTGTAGGAAGACATTTATTGTTAAAAAGTTCTCTTGCTTTATGCTTTTTTCATTAAAAGGTTTGTTGCCACTGGAACTCTTCTGACATAATGCACTTTAAATATAACCTCATTATTTACAGAATCAGGGCCAGATTTCCAGGTATGTAAAAAAGGCAGACACTTCAGCAGCGGCTTCACCTCGGAAGCTCCCACAAGACTGATGGATAATCTGACCTTTAAAGTTACCTTTCACTCAGCACTAAGAAAATCCTCCCCTGACCTGGAGGGCAGCTGTCAAGAGAGAGAAGGTCTAGGGGAACAAGTTTCTGTCACAGTATCTTTTACCTTGAGCACGTCTGAAGTTTCTGCCATCAGCCTGAAGTCCTGGGGGTGGCAAAATGTAATTGCACAAGACACCTGCAACAGAGTTTGGTGGGGGTTTTGTTACTTTTTAATGCTCTTAGTCCACTAATAGACTATGTGATTAAAGGTTAATGTCATTGTAAATGCTGTAATTAGGTACTGCTTGGCTCATGTGACATTTCAGGGGTAGGTTTCAGGGGAAGGAGGCACCCAGCTCCTGCCCCCCATGGCTGATCTGCAAGGCTTGCTTCTCCCACTATTTTTAATGAAAACAGTTATCCACTAATTCCTGCTGCTATCACAGCTGCAAGAACAAGAGCACACAGTGCTGACTCCTTCTGGATGCTTCCCCCCAGAGGGTCAAACACTACACACAACCCACAGAAAAACTAACTCCAGGTTTGTTGCCTCTCCAGGAGGAAGCTCATGCACATTAACTGTGCTCTTTTCAATTTACACTCTTCCCTTTGTGGCATTCACCTGCCCCATTTCTGTCCTAGAGGATGACAACTTCCAAAGGATTTTCTTTTCCAGCCTATGTCTCAAAACCTTTCCCAGCAAGAGACCCAGACCTCACACTTCCCCTTGTATGAGCTGGAAAGGTTTACCATGGTATTTGTTGGGATCCAGGGCACAGAGAAGGTCTCTATGCCTGTTTTGGGAGATTCTGACCCTCGGCAGAGCACTGCTTTTCACCTTTCTCCCTGGGAAAAAATGGCCAGGACTTTGGGATGAGTTGGAGCACACAGGTGGTGGTGTGTGGTGGTAGTAGTAGTGTATCACAGAGTGAGGAGTTTAGGATTTTAGGATTTTAATAGGAGAGTGAATAGGACACAAGATGGTGGAATTTGGGTATTGCTCCTTCTTCCCTCTTGTCCCTTTTCAGCTCCATTTTCTGTAGCACTTGAGGTAGAAAATTATTGGTTGGTGTGAGTAGTAACGTGGAAGTTACTTGTGTAGGTTAGTAGGAGTTATTGGTAGAGGAGTGGAAACAAAGTACATGTTACAATGTGATTGGGTAGAACAGCTAGAAAAGACCTTGGTTTGGGGACATTTTGGCCCTTTTGGTCCATTTTGTGCCTTGCTTCCAACATGCTATGTCTGATGTGCAGATGGTGTGCTGAACTTAAGATAAGAATAAACAAGAGCTTGAAGACCCAAAAAAGAGAGAGAGTCCTGGCTTGTTCTTCACCCCTTGAAGAAAAGAACTCAGCAGGGGGAACCCCCTCCAAAGGGCCCAGGGGGCTAGGTTCCCACATTTGTCAGGATTCAGAAAAAAGAAAAAACAAAAAACCCATGACAAACTGGTGCCCCGTGTGAGGAGATGTGAGGAAAGCTGAAAGCCGTGTGAGGAAGAGCAGAGAACAAGAGTGAAGAACGAGAATCCATCAAAGGACTTCTCCAAGGAAACCAGAGGCAGGCCAAAAGGACCCCAAAATCCCCCGGAGGCGGAAAAAAAACCCTCTGTGCCATGCTGCTGAGCTACTGGACAGACCAGAGAAGGAAATCTGAGGAAAAAACAGCCATGGAGCAGTGGTAAGCAAACAGCCCAGGAAACTGGGTAGGAAGCATCCGGGGTTATGAGACAAATATTTAGAAATACCCAGCTCAGGTCTCTAGAAAAGAGCTGGCTTCCCCCACAGTCCCACAGGAAGGGGGTGTTTTCCCTACAATTCTGGAAAGAGAGCTATGCTTGCAGGGGCTGGATGGGACACAGCATTTTTGCAGCTTTTTACCAGCACAATCTCAGACGGGTGGGAAAGGCACAGAGGGAGCGGCGGGGCCAGGTGAGGAAATGCTGGGACCCGGTGTGGGGGGTGGAGGGGGTGGCGGCCACAAGAGAGGCGGCACAGCCCGACACATTACCACAGCTTTCTCCCCACCTCAGGAGAGGCCGTGCTCAGTCCAAGCCTCAGGTTTTAGGGGCGGGACTGGAGCCAGCCGAGATGGCGTCACCCGAAGGCTGTGCCAAGATCTGTTACGTCAGCTTTGAGCATGCTCCCTTTGAAACAAAATGGCGGCGCCCTCAAGAGTTTGCTGTGCAGCAAGATGGCGGCCACCAGTGCTGCACATGCTCAGTGCAGCAGA
>VWZP01000613.1:29453-47274 GCA_013396995.1 Dicaeum eximium
GCTGCAGCGGGGGACTCGGCGAAGGAAGCTCGTAACATGGCGGATGGCGAGGAAGGCTTCGGGCTGCCCAGCACGCCGGCCGACCCGGACGCCAAGGAGCTCCCGGCTGAGGCCAAGCAGGACACGCAGCTGGGGGCCACCAGCAAGTCGCCCACCTCGCCCCAAGCAGCCTTCACCCAGCAGGTAAGGCTCCTCTCCCTCCGCCCCGTCACTGTTTGGTCATTTGCCCCTTTTCTCCACGTTCTGCCCCCGCCCCAGGTGGGTGGCTGGGCTGGTTTAGGCCCCACGCGAGGGCAAAGCCTCACCTGGCCGTGGGCCTCATCCTGCTTTCGTGTGATTTAAGGTCGTGCTCAAGCGCTAAAGCTGCGGGGATGCGCCTCTGAGAGTTTTGGGGGTGTGGAGGAGCAGGCGGGGAACAGGACCCCAAATTACAGCGAGGGGAGCCCGCCCTGCAGTGACACCCCCACACCCACGAGTGTGAGTGGGCAAATGCACGGGCGAGCACCCACACAGCGGAGATACCGTTATAAATATATATAAAAATATAAATGTATGTATTTTGTACATACGCACATCTCTGCACCCCTGGGGCACCCGGGCGGGCACAGCTACACCCCGCACCCCCAGCGGGCACTCAGCGCAGCCGGGGCTGTCACCCCCAGAGCGACACGTGGAGCTTGGGGTGTCCCTCGCCCCCTCCCTCAGCCCTTGTCCCCCCGGTGCCGGGACCTCCGCGCTCCATCCCTCGGCTCCCTCCCGTGCTGGGAGCCGGCCCGGGCAGCCCTGGGAGCGGAGGGGTAGAAATGCGAGGAAAGATTTTCCCCCGCTGTCCCTGCAGTGGGGTCCCCCCGCAGAGCCCCGCTTGTCCCTGGCAGGTCCCCGCAGGTCCCCCGATGAACCCCGCTGCCCACGGGCCAGGGTGGGCACCGGCACGGGGGGCTCGGGGGCACCGGGGGTGTTTGGAAAGCGTTTCTAGTGAGCGGAGGAGTGCTTGCTTTGGCTGGGGTGTCCCCGGTGCCTCCCAGCCCGGCCGGAGGGTCGCGTTGTCCCCACGGTGCCATCTGCCCCAGCCGTAGGGCTCGCAGCGCTTGGGTGGGACAGCGAAAACCAGGGGCGAGGGGAGCAGGAGGACACCCCACCCCGCTCCAGCCTGCAGAGCGCAGCCGGGGCTGTAAATCACCCGTGGGACCGTGGAAATCTCCTCCGGCGGCTCCGGGAGCAGCTGGGCCGGAGCGCCGGGGGATCTCTCCGGGAGGATGCAGCCGGAGCCGGCCCCGGGGCTCCCTCCCATCGCCTGCCCGCCCCACGGCCCGCAGGACCCGCTCCAGCCTGCCCCGAGCAGCGCTCCGGCCTGGAACCCTCCTCTGGCCGCCTTTGCGGCGGGGTTTTCCCGGGAATGCCCCGAGCTCCGGCCCGCAGAGCCCGGCCTTTCCCTGAGAGCTTCCCGGCGGGGCCGTGCGGGACCCGGCCGCTCCGGCAGGGCTGTCCCGGGGCTCTCGGGGCTGTCCCGGGGCTCTCGGGNAGGGCTGTCCCCGCTGCTCTCGGGGCTGACGCTCTGTGCCTCCCCGCTCCGCAGGGCATGGAGGGCATCAAGGTGTTTTTGCACGAACGCGAGCTGTGGTTGAAGTTCCACGAAGTGGGCACGGAGATGATCATAACAAAGGCCGGGAGGTAAGAGCAGGGCGGCTCCGCGGTCCCCTCCGTGTTTGCGGGGACGGGGGGGACACACTGGCCTGGATGGGGGGCACCGGGCACCTCCCTGGCACGGGGACGGTCACAGCTCTCGTGTCCGAGCCCCCCCGTGTGTGTGTGCCACTGTCCGGCCATGGAGAGCCGTCCCTGCCTGGAGAGAGGCGGCAGAAATTGTTTCTTCTGGCTTCTTTCTTAACCAGAACAGTTGGATCATTAATTCCGACTTCAGGCCTCTGGAAACTTTCCAGGCGAACGCGAGTTGCAACCACTTGGCCAAAAAGCAAACTTTGTTTAGAGCAGCTCGGTGGGCTATTATTATTATTATTATTATTATTATTATTATTATTATTATTATTATTATTATTATTATTATTATTATAGCACTTTGGCTCTTCTGCTTCCCCCCCCTCTCCCCAAAGTTTTATGCCGTTTTACAGAGTTTTTTTTTTTTTTATTTATTCTTGCTCATTCTGGGGCGAATATTCCCAGCCCAGCCACTTCACGCCTTTTAAAAGTCGATGCGGTCTTCAGCTACTGTTTATAGAGCGATAACAAAGCCGTTTAGATGCAGAGATAGATGCGTAGATCCGCAAATAAATATCATGTGGGTGTATTTCTATGCGGGTGTTTATCTGCGTGGGTGTGCGGAAAAACGCGCAGCCTTGCAAATCCAACTTTATTGAGGTTCTAATCGATTCCATGAGCGGCCGTGTAAACCTGATCCGCAGATATTTATGTGTGGACGCGGGTGTTTTTGAGGGGGTTTAACATTATCCTGGATATTAATGTGGTGGAGGGTTGTTAAGTTGAAGAGTGGCCAGCGAGACGCAGTAAAAGTCTCTCCAGTCCTATCAACAAATTGGGGGCAGCCCGAGGGAGGATTTTTTTCGTTGTGATTTTCAATTAGAACCTTTGGAGGAAAAGCGGGAAAAGCCTCCACGCGCAGGAATAGTTTTAGATTGTAAGGACACGACCAACAAGTCAGAGTCAAACTTTCATTTTGCTCTGTCATCTGGTGTTTGTTGTGGTCTTCTAAAATTTGCCTGAAGAGGGAGGGGGGAAATAAATGCCGAGCTGGTTGGGTGAAGTTTGAGCGAATAGATCTCGCCTTCCCCTGGAACCTCGCTGCTGCAAAAATGGATTTGAAAGGGGTTTGTGGCCAAAGGGACGTGGGATGGACTGGGGGGGCGGGGGGGATGAAGTCGGTGTTGGGATCTCCCAAAAAAAAAACCCCGGTTCACAGGGACACGCGCACACGCCAAAAATCCAACTCTCGAAGGGAGACAGAAACCACCTTGCAGAAATTTCAAACAGAAAATCTCTGCGGGCAGAGATCTCATCTGGAGAGCAATAAAAGAGACATTTACAGGGCAGGGGCTCGAGAGGAGATGCGCACTGGGTTTCCTCGTTCCCATCTTTGCCCGCGTTTGTTGTTGGAGCAGTCCCTGCTCCTGCTGCTCAGGTGTTTTCCGTGGAGTTACAGATCCATCTCCAGGTGGAATTTGGTTTATTTTCCCCTAAAACCTTAAAGTTCAACGCTCGCTGCTTTCGTTAAGCGCTTTTCGCCCCCCTTCAAGTTTTTAGAACCGAATAAGTTTTTAGAACCGAATTAAAGCCCGGCCCAGGTGCCCCCCACGGCAGCGATAAGATCCCGAGCCTCAGGGGAAAGACCGCAGTATTTTTAGAGGTGTGGGACGCTTTATTTTTAAACTTTTTTTTGTTGTTTATGCGTGTTTTAAGTCCAGGGCTCCATTTTCATCTGCTTTATTTTTAAATATTTGGAAAGCTCGAACTAAAATAACAGCAGTGGTTTAAGTGCCTGCCTTGCAGTAATGGAAAATATTTCGAAAAGCTCTTGCCTTGTGTATCCCAAGGTTTCCAAGGATTTGTCAGGTGTGTTTGCTGCTGTCTCGGGGTTCACGGCTGTTCACGGATTTTCTCTTACACCTGAGTGCGTGCAGGGCTTTTTTTCCCTCCATATCTATCCCTAGAACTTTAAGATGTTCATATAAATGTATTTTAAAATGTTTATATTTCTATATATGTAATATATGAGAAAGTATTTCTATAAACATATACATTTATAGAAAGATATATAAATATAGTTTTTTTAGAAGTATCTATATTATAACTTTTATTTTAAAACTTTTTTTTTTTTTTGGCAAATTTCCCCTCCTGTTCCAGCGCTTTATGGAGGGAGGGAAGTAACTTGCTTCCAAAAGTTCTCACGCTCAGATTAGTTCAAAAAGCGGAGATTCAAAACCTCAGTGAAAGAAATAATTAGTAAAAATACGAATAGACGAGCAGACATACGAGGAGGTGAATAAACAAACCCGCCAGCCTCCAAATTCCGATTTTTGCTTTGATAAATCCCCCGGGTCTCCTCGGACGGGACCCAGCAGCGCCCAAACTTCTCCCACATCCCAAGGGGAGGATGCACCCGAGAATTTCGGAAAGATCCACCTGGGAACGAGGCATTACCCCTTTGTTAAATGATTCCCCCTCCCCCCGCGATGTTTCCTCCTCTCACACACACGAAACCACCTTGGCAAACTTTCTCTGCTTTTACACTTGTGTTTATTTATTTATTTTTTTTCCAACAGGCGAATGTTCCCCAGTTACAAAGTGAAGGTCACCGGGCTCAACCCCAAAACGAAGTACATCCTGCTGATGGATATCGTGCCGGCGGATGACCACAGATACAAATTCGCGGATAATAAATGGTAGGCACGCGTGGGGGAGAGGGGCGAGACCTCCGCGCTGCCCGGCGGGGAGAAACCCTTCCTTCTTTTTCCGTGCAAAATGTTGGGCTGCAGGAGCCTCACCTGAGCGTGGTGGGATGTTCCCACAGCCCCTGGGAGAGAAATGCACCCCCAAAAAAAGGAAAAACCGCAGGGATTTTGTCGCAGTGAACGAATCCTGTTTGACAATGAGATTATTTGCTATCGTGGTTTAATTGTATTAAGGAAGGGAATATCTCCGGGCAGGAAGATCTTTACGGATTTGTTCTTTGCTCCTGGCTCGTTAATTAGGGAAAGAGGGAAGGATGGGGTTAAACGGGCAGGCGGCGAGAGCCATCTCCGGCGGGAGAGGTGCCAAGAGCTCAGTAATTCCTGAGCCAGCCGTGCTGGAAATGCCTTTTCTCCCCGGCACGGGCACCTGAGTGGGAGGGGATGGAGGGGCAGCCGGAACCCACGGGAGGAGAAACCCAGGAGGGGATGGAGGGGGAAGCAAGAACCCCAGGAGGGGATGGGAGGAGAGCAGGAACCCACGGAAGGAACCCAGGAGGGGATGGAGGGGGAGCAGGAGCCCCAGGAGTGGACCAGGAACCCACGGGAGGAACCCAGGAGGAGATGGAGTGGGATAAGGAAACCAGGAGGGGATGGAGGGGCAGCTGGAACCCACGGGAGGAGAAACCCAGGAGGGGATGGAGGGGAGCAGGAGCCCCAGGAGGGGATGGAGGGGGATAAGGAAACCAGGAGGGGATGGAGGGGCAGCTGGAACCCACGGGAGGAGAAACCCAGGAGGGGATGGAGGGGAGCAGGAGCCCCAGGAGGGGATGGAGGCGAGCAGGAGCCCCAGGAGGGGATGGAGGCGAGCAGAAGCCCTCGGGCCGCCCCAGGTGGCCGCAGCCCAGCCCCGTGTCCCCACGCAGGTCGGTGACAGGCAAGGCCGAGCCGGCCATGCCCGGCAGGCTGTACGTGCACCCCGACTCCCCGGCCACCGGCGCGCACTGGATGAGGCAGCTGGTGTCCTTCCAGAAGCTCAAACTCACCAACAACCACCTGGATCCCTTCGGACATGTGAGTACCGGGCCGGGACGGGGGCACGGGGGTGTCCCCCACCAGCGAGGTCGCGCCAGTGTCACCCACCCTCAGATCCACGGCTGGGGGGGTGTTATTTTTTTGAACGCCACTGAGGAACCCTCAAAAATTGAAGCTTAAACCTTAAACCATAATTCGAATTTTATTTTAATTCTGCCTTGAGCTGGCAGCGAAGGGGTTTGCAAGAGTTGCTTCCCAGGGATCAGGAGCTTTAAACCCAGATTATTTCGTGGGAATTGACGGCAGAGCCCCGGGGCCTGGAGCTCGCGAGTGGGTGAAACTCTCCTGACCTGACTGAGTATTTGGTCAGCTTGATTTTAACCGCATGTGGAACCCCGAATCGTTAAAATCCGCCCGCTGCCTCCGGGAATTTGCCTAACAGGTAAAATCAATCAGGCATAACTAGCGGAGGAAATAGGACCTAAAACGATGTGGATCCTTCGATCAGGGAAAAAAAAAAAAAAAAAAAAAAAAAAAAAAAGGAAAAGTAACAATAATTAAAGATAATTAGAAAAATTGAAGTCCCGCTAGAACTTCTTGGGCATTAAAAAGTTCTTTGCGAGACTCGTGGGGCCGTGAAAATTTGTGTGAATTCTGGAGCCAGGAGCAGCCCTCCTTCGAAGGTCTCCAAAGATGCGAGTTCCTCTGAGCAAATATATATGTGCATGTATGAATAAAAAAAAATATATAAAAAATATTATATGTAATTGAACGAATATGTGAATCCAGATCCCGCCAGCCCTTTCCAAGAGCGGATTTTTCCTCCAGTCTCGTTTCAACACTTCAGTTTCATTTTTTCCAAGCTGTTTTTTTTTTTTCTTCGTTTTTTAACGATAAATTTTGTGCTATTAAATCCTCACCCACGTGGTAGCCAAGAAGTGAGAGGGGTTTAGGGGAGAGGAGCCAGCAGAGTCCCGAGCCCACCCCAGTGCTGAGCATCCTTTTGCGAGCTCTCCTTTGCACCTCCGTTTGCGGGGGTTGATTTTCTTTTTATAATTCGAATTTTATATTAATTCTCCCTTGAGCTGGTGGCGAAGGGGTTCGCAAGGGCGCTGCTTCCCAGGGATCAGGAGCTTTCCTGCGGGAAGAGGGAGGGGAGCAGCGCATCCGGGGGAACCCACCCCACCCCCGGGGTGCTTTTGGGGAGAAGGGGGGGATCCGGCCGGGGGAAAGGGGCCAGGCATCCCCGCTGGGAACAGGCGGCTCTGGGGAAAAACTCCCTCGAAACAAACCGAAGACGCTGAGGGGACAATAAGGGACTTCAGAGGAGGAGCTGCGCCAGGAGCCTCTCAATTAGAGTCGCTGTAATGAAATTAAAAACCATTAGATCGTTCACCGTTGATGTCTACGACTTTCCTGGATGTCAAAGCAATTTGCTTAAACCCCCGCGACGGGGGAGGCGGCGGCGGGACGCGCTGCGTCTCGCTGTCGCCAGGGTCCGGCAGTCATTATCGGGCCCGAGCGGCCCCCCGCCGCCGCTGCCCCCCCAATTCTCCCCCGAGATTAACCCGGTACCGAGCAGGGCCCGCTTTTATCGGGAGCACAGCCCCTCCCGGCCCCGCCACCGTCCTCCGCGGGTGGCTGGCGGGAGGGATGGCCCCAAATCCCCAAATCCCTCCAGCTCCGGATCCTTTTCTTCACTCTTTACTCCCCTAGGATGGGATTGGGGTGTTGAGATGCCCGGGCCCCGTGTTGGGGGAGCAGCTCTGCCCCTCAGGGGTTTGTGTGTGGGGGGAAGGTGAGGATCCGCCTTTCTCGGCACCCTCTGGGCTCCTGGCGGGCGTTTCTGGAGATTTCCGTGCCCCCAGCCCAGCACCTCCATCCGCCCTTCGAAGGGAGTCCCCAAAAGGGCGAGGATTTTGGGGAAGGGGCTGCGGGTTCCTGCTGTGTCTGCCCTTCTCCTCCCCTGGGAACGGGGGGGATGCGCCGGGCTGTGCCCCCTCCATTCCCACGGGATGTCCTCTCCTTCTCCCCTGCCCAGATCATCCTCAACTCCATGCACAAGTACCAGCCCCGGCTCCACATCGTGAAAGCGGACGAGAACAACGGCTTCGGCTCCAAGAACACCGCCTTCTGCACCCACGTCTTCCCCGAGACCGCCTTCATCGCCGTCACCTCCTACCAAAACCACAAGGTGAGGGGCTGGGCTGGGCCGGACCCGCCCCGCAAACCGCATCCCGCTCCTTCCCTCTTCCCGCTGCTCTTCCTGAGGGACTCAGCCCCTCTTTCCTCCCTGCTTCTTCTTCCGCCCCTTCTTTTTCTTTACCCTTTTTCTTTCTACTCCTTCCTTCTCCTTTTTCTTTCCTTCCTTCTCCTTTCCCCCTTTTTTCCCTTCTTCACTTCCTTTCCCCCTTCTTCTTCTTCCCTTTGTCCCCTTCCTTTTCTTCTCCTTTTTCCCTTGTCCTTTCTTCTCCTCCTCTCCCCTCCTGTCATTTTCCTTTCATTCCTTCTCCTTTCTCTTCCCCTTTCTTTCCTCTCCTTGTCCCCTTGGCCTTTATTCTTGTCCTTTCCCCTCCCCGTCCTTTTCCTCTCCTTGTCCCCTTCTTTTTCCTCTCCTTTTCCCTCTTTTTCCTCTCCTTTTCCCTCTTTTTCCTCTCCCTGTCCCCTTCTTTTCCCTCTCCCTGTCCCCTTGTCCTTTCTTCTTGTCCTTTCCCCTGCCTGTCCTTTTCCTCTCCTCCCTGCTGCCCATTTTCTTCCTCCCTTCCCCTTTCCTCTCCTCCCATCCCCATCCCACCCCCTCTGTTATTCCTGGCCACACAAAGCATCCAAAGCCAGGCTCGGGGCGAGCCGGGGAGGGGGGAATGAGCTCACCAGGATGCTTTGCTCACATGGAGACGGCCAACCGAGGAAGTTTGCTTTATCTTCCCCCTCCCCGTGGGTCAAAGGCTCCTAATCTGGAGGAGGGAGCCGGGCGCTCCCCTCCGCGGCCGGGCGCTGATAACCCGGCTGCCCACGGGGGGCTGCGGGCTCGGCAGCGGGGGGCCCGGGCAGGAAGGGGGGAGGCTCAGCTCCCGAGATCAGGCCAACAAAGCACGAAAATGCCGGGATAAGACATCAGAATGTCTTCTGCCCGAATAGAAAGGGGGTGTGTGGAATGGGGTTTTTTCTCGGCGTGCTGTCGCTGCCCCTCTGTGAGGAGCCCGCTGCTCCTGCTCCTTCTCTTGGTTTTGGGCTTCCCCAGCCAGCAGAGGAGGAGGAGGAAGGCTGAGGGTTGAGGGCAGGGTGGTTCTCCACAGATGAATCAGGGATGTCTTTCACCAGCTGTCCCACAGACCCTCTCTAGGGCACAGCCCCATGAAAACTCAATTTCTTTCAGCAAAAAAGCTAATTCCTCTGTTAATCACGTAAAAAAACCCTTAGTATAAACTTGTACTTACAGGCAGGTAGGATGGTTCCTTTGTACCCGATAGAATAATTGTTTCTCAAACAGAGAAAAGTCGTTTAGCACCCCAAAGAAACCCTGGATGCTTTCCTGGAAATGCAGGTTCCTAAACCTGTGTGAAACAACTGCATTTCCCCCATCCATCAGCTGAGCAGCGAGATGCAGAGAGCAGAGCTGGGCTGGAGAAGAAAGAGTGCTCCACCATAACTAGGGAGAGAGGAAAATACTTCCCTGCCCTTTAAAATAGGAGCTGCTGGCACGGCCGGGACAAGCAAACCGAATCCAAATTGAGTCCTCGCCAAATTATGCCTTAAATTATAACTCCACTGTGGATGCTATAAAATCAAGTTTAACTTCTGCTTGATGGATTTGGAGAAAGAATACAATATTAATAGAAGTGGGAGTTAATAAAACAGGACACACTGCCTGCTTTAAAGGCATTTCCCGAGGAGAAAACAGACGTGAATGGAGCTGCTCTCCTTTGAAGGAAAACGGGGCTGTTTTATAGGAAAAGAAATGATCATGCAAATAAAACGAAAGCAAAGCAGGAACATGTAAGTACAGTAGTTTGGGAAAACTGCCATGCGAGGAGGAGCAGGAATATTTGATTGTAAATCAGCAACATCTGTGTGATAAGAAATGACATCTGCGCATCTGACACAGGCAGGGATCCCCACAGACACACACGCTCCCGGCCCAGCAGACACTTGCACCCACCAGGACACGTTTTACACACCCCTGACACGTTTTACAGACCCTGACACACACATTCCTCCCCGTCCTGCTTGGAATCGGGGGGGGAACAGAGGAAGAGGGGCTGTAGCCCCGAGACAAAATCCCAATTGGGAAAGATAGAGCCATAAAATAAACCAGGGGATGATCTTCCCTAAATGGCATCTCCCTGCAGGGAAAGGAATAAAACCTGTAGCTTAAAGTTTATTAAAAATTTATTATTAAAGTTATTATTATAAATTATTATAATTAAAATTATTATAAAAGTTATTTATTAAAAAATAAAACCCCAGTGCAAATGGGGAAAGACATTGGGGTCGGGGCAAATGCTGAGGAGAAACATCCTCCAGCTGAGGGGGGTGAAACTGAGTTGGGGTCTTTTCCACCACTGAAACCTGAGCTCAGCTTTCACAGCTGAGAGGTCGCTTGGAAAACCAGATTTTCCTCTTGCAGTGCAGGCTGCATTTCCCCCTGCCATTGAGGATGGCAGCTCCCCGACGTGTGGGGCATCCCCAGCTCTTGCTGTCAGTGCACTGCTGATTTTTTCCCATTTTTCTCTCTCCCCTTCACCCCTCACCTGTAGCTCATCCCTCGTGCAACCTTTCCCACCCACCCCACCCAGCCTCTGGAACTTTACACCGAGTTTTATACACCTGTGTATTTCATACACACACAAATTCCTCCCTGCATGGGGTTTAGGTTTCAAGAGTCCTGTTATAGCTGAATTCTGTTACAGAATTAATTGTGTGACTCACCCCAAAATGTGAGTCCATGCTTACACAGCTTACAGAAATACCTGCCTGCTCCAGATAGGTCAATTTATTTCAAGAGCACAGCTGCAGTCCCAATGTAGGGCTTGTGCTTATTTCCCCTGATATTTTAGACAGCTTGAAAAGATATTTAAGCACCCTGGGATCTCTCTCTCCTCAGCCCTACTCCCCAAAAAGAGGCTTAAGTGATGAAGAGAGTTTTGGTGAAGTTTTCAGGGCGGTTGTCAGCAGCTCCATTGGTCACCTCCCCCCTCTCTGCTACCCTTGAAAACACCCCAGAAATATCGAGGTGTTAAAAAAGGTCACATGCACATTTCATTTCCTTGCCGTTTACACAATGGGTGCTTGCAATCAGGTTGATTCCCAAATATTAACTTCCCCTGCAGTTGAGCACCGTTTTGCTGTAGCTTAAATCATTGTGTTACTGGCTCCTATTTATTAGGTACAAGCTCTCTGCTTAGGACCAGGAAATGAACCTAATAGACAGAAATAATTAAGGTTCTGCCCTCATGAGGGTTCTTTCAAAAACAAGAATTCACAACAATTATTCTCATTAATTTTTACAACCTACTTTCCCCCTTAGTTGGACTTGGGCTTTATATTGGTTCCCCCCCTCAGGATATCCGGTTTTATGCTGATTTTTTTCCCCCACCCTAAGTTATTTAACATTCTTGGTAGCCAAAATTCTTTTAAGGAAACGTTATTCCCAGGTGGGATGCTCCAGGCACCCAGAAATGCTGTGTGCACCAGGGCAAAGTAGAGGAGCTGATGCCATGGATTCACTGCCAGGTGTCCGGTGGGATTTCTAAATGGAGAGGTTCATCCTTCCCCTAAAAAGTCCCAGTGCTAAAATGATGCCAGTGAGTCAGCTGGTGCTCCACTGGAGAGCTGCCTGTCCCCTCTGAGTGTGTGGCTCCTTGTCTCTGTGTTTGAGGGCTGGATGGGCAGCTCCTGGGTGTGGGCTGTTTTCTCCTGACAGCTCCGTTTTCCTTGTCTTGGTTGCAGGTGGCACCTCCACCACTTCAGCAGAGGCCACCAGCGTGGTGGCCTGGCTGGCAAATCATGGGAGTCCCCTGTGCAGCCCCCCCAGGCTCTCCCTGCCCCACCTGGGGTCACTGTCCCTGTGTTGCTCCATCTCACTGGCGAGAGGGGACAGCCCCTGTCCTCACCCAGGGCAGACTCCTCTCCAAAGAGGGGTCCCCACGTGCGGGGAGAGACAGAGCTCCCAGGGGCTGGGCAGGTGAGACCAAGTAGCTCCTCTTCATCACCACACCTGGTGGCTTCTGTGCAGCCCTGGGGCACTGAGGATGGCAGGGACCTGCTGCTCTCTGGGTCCTCACTGCTGTTCCAGGCCGTGGTGGGACACTGCTTCCTCCCAGAGCTGTCGTGCCCTTCACAACTCTGGCCGAGCCAGCCTCGTCTCCTCCTGTCCCCAGTCTTGTCCCTGCTCCCTGCCAGCCCTGGGACAGGGTGCTCAGCCAGCCCCGAGCCCCTGGGCCCTTTTGGTCCTCAGAGCAGCCCCTCTCCTCAAACTGGATCCAGCATCCTTCTCTGGATCCAGCATCCTTCCCACCTGCAGACTCACCAACGCCCTGTGCCGAGTCTCTCTTCCCACCCTTCATCCCTGTGTCCCAGTTCAGCCTCAATTCCCTCCTCAGTGAGCCCCTCTGTCTCACCCCAGTACCTCCAAACAGCCTCCCAGTCCCTCCCATTTCCTTCCCTGGCTTTGGGTTCGGCATCTTCTCCCCTCTGCCAGCAGCTCCCCCCCTCGTCCCTTCTGCTGGCCTTTACCTCGGGCTCCGAGCCCCAGCTTCTCCTCCAGCTCCTCTGCTGGCCCAGAGTCCGTGGGCTCAGCAGGCACCTTGTCTTCATCCCCTTCTCTCCTTCCCACTCCTCTGGTTTGGCTTCCCCTTCCATCCTGCCTCGGTGCCCACCTGGGCTATGTGGAAGTCCCTGTGCTCTCCAGCCCCGGGGGAGCCTCCTGTGGCTCCCAGCACTGCCAGCCCCAGCGGTGCCACAGCTGCTCCTGGTCCCTCTGTGCCACCCTGAGCAGGGCATGGCCACCTGCAGGCCAGGGAGAACACGGATCCCCACGGAGAGGGGAGCTCCTGGAGTGCTCTGCACCTCTCAAGGGTGACCACCTGCACCTCTCCATCGCTAAATGGTGATTATTTTTACCCCCAGTCAGTTTTATGTTCTCCAAGTGGCACAGATCTGACAGAGAACTCAGAAATTAAGGATCCACATGCCTTGCAGAACATGAAGTCCTTTTCCAGAATGCCCAACCTTTCTTAGTTTTAGAACAACCCAAAGAGATCGGGGTGTAGTGTTTTCCCTCAGTTTGAGTGCTTAAAAAGAAAGAAGATGATAGCAAAATACATAAATAAAATAGACCCCAGAGCACCTGGTGTGGAGCACATCACCCCTAACAAAGTTTTAACTTTGTTCCAACTTCTAAAGCGAGAAGCAATTGAAAAAAATCTTATCATGGCAAGTTCTTGATAAAAAAAAACAACACAAAGTGGTCATTTTGATTTTTGCCATAATGATATTCATGAGCCCTTAGGCACAAATCCCATACAAATACATGTCTGTGGAAAAGGAAAAAGAAGTAAAGTATTTTTCCTCGACCTAACTGGATGCAAAGCTAAATTTTGTTGTGCTGGAGCTAAAGATGCTGTTGGGGAGGTCTCAGCAGAAGAGTTTGTGGCCAATTAGCCCAGAGAAAGGGGAGCAGCCCCAGGATTCCTTTGGGATTCCCGATTCCTTTGGGAACTGTCGCTTCCCGTTAAAGCCGAGATGAACCCATAGATCTGGGAGGTTTCACCCTGCCCAGCTCTGCTCTCCAGGGGTGTGTGGCAGCTCCAGAGCCGGCGGAGCTTTGCCGTGGGTTTCCGTCAGTAACAAATACGCAAACAAAGCCCTTCAGTTTTATTGAAGCTGTGCTGTACAATTCAGCCCTGGGCACTCTGTCTTAATGACCTCGCAGGACGTTGTATTTTGTTTTATTTTTCATGAGGTAATTGTCATTTGACTTTCTGACAGCTTTTCTTCCCCCCTGCCCCCCCTTCCTTAGTTATAGTCAATTAAACTCAAGTTTTGCTGTGGCAAAGCTGATCCAGAAGGTTATTTCCACCCCTGCGTTTGCTTTTCCACCTCTGAAATAGTTTGGAAGTCAGGCAAAAAAGTGGCCAAATTAAATATCTTCCACAGGTTGTTTGCTGAAGCAGGGATTCACCAACTTTTTCTCTGTTTTCTAGTTTGTTGTGTACAGTTTTGTTAAATCTGGCTTGGGCTCTCCTGGCTTTGTGTTGGCTGATGCCATGAGCTGTCACTTGGGAAAGCTGTTCTGGAAGCTCCAATCCATCTGAAGTACACCAAAGGTCTGAGAATTAATTCTAAACCTGTAGTCCCTGGGTTTTAGATGCCTTCAATCCAGCAGATCCTTAATTTTAAGGAAGCTGAAGTTGGCCGTGATTCTCTTGGGGCTTTTGGCCACCAGCATCAACACCTTTGCTTGTAAGTGTGTTCCTCTTGTGGGTTAGGGGACTCCTCTACTCCTAAATCAACAGATCTGCAATATTGAGGTCCCATTTTGATATTCTGGCTGCTGTTTTGTGGGTGATTCAAAGCGTGAAGCATCAAACGGGGCATTGAGCTGAGGTGCTTACACGAGGGGCTGGAGCAGTGCTGGCTCCTCCTCCAGTGACCAGAGTGCACTGGGGACCTGTGAAGGCACTGCCACCCACCCCAGAGCCCTCTGGCAGTCCCCATCTCCCTCCCTCGATTCCAGCAGGGAGCCCAGGCTCCCAGTGCAGGCGCCTTGGTTAAAATGCCTTCGGTCAGGTTGGGATGAATCCGGCCCTTTGTGCCTTTGTGTGCTGCTGCCAATCCTGTAAATCCTCACTCACTGAAGGACTTCACTTATGTGAGCAAATATTGCCATTGGGGTCGGCGAAGGAGGACAACTCCTACATTTACAGGGCTCCAGGAACATTCAGAATGTTGAATAATGCCTATTATTCATTCTAGAAGAGTCACCACCTTCAAACCGATAGGCAGCTGCTTTGCAAAATACACAGCTGGTTGTGTAATAATGCAGGGCTTTTAATTACAAAATGCACCTCTGTTTTATTGCTAGAGAATGGCTCAACTTGCAAATTGACCCCAAAAGATTATTTGTTTACCTTTCTCTTTGAAATCTGAAATGAGGGACCAAAAAAAAAAAGTGCCAAGGGCTCATTTATGTGCTGAAGTAAGGTTCTGATTTATTATGAATGCCTGTGGAGATAAGTGTAAGTGTGGTGAGGGGCTCTGTGAGAAGTTTGGGGCTGAAAGAGGCAAAAATGGCAAATAAACAGACAGCCCTTGGAAAAAAACATGCAAAAAGACAAGAAAAGAGCAAAATAATCTGGTTGTGCGTACACCTGGCGAGGTTTGCTATTGACACTGGGCGAACCAGATTTTCCTCTTTGGATTTTGGCAGGGAGTTGTTTGTGCTTGACTGGGTGAGCATGAACCTCTCTCTGTTCTCCCTCCGTTAATCCTGAGCTCTTTCCTTCCCCTTGGCCAATTCTCAATAGGAAGGAAAGGACGGGGTTTCCATAAAAGCTGCTGAGAGTGTGAAGTTCCTCCAGTGGCAAACACGAGGTTGTCTTTCCTCCTGGGCAAGTGTCTCCTTTGATTCCTTGCTGAGAGCTCAGACTGCAGGGCAGTGATGGAGAAAAGAGAAAAAAAAAGGAATTTTTCCCTGTTCTACCCAAATTTTGGGGCTTTGCAGCAATATCACACCTGGTCCAGGATCAGTCCTCTTCTGCCAAGGCGCCAAAGCATTTGCATCAGATTTGGGATGGCAGAGTGAGTTTTTACAAAATCCACAGGGCAGCTGAGGGTGTTGCTGGTCCACAATTGATATTGGCTTAAATGACAAACCCTGCTCACCAAAACCCTCAGGAAAAGTAATGCAGGAGGGGATTGAAGCTCTTGGAGCAGCACAGTCCCTTTGGGTGAGGGCATGGTCTGTCTAGAAGCTGCTTTAAATGTTAAATTTCAGTGCTTTAAGAGGAGCAAGGTTGAATCTGAGGAGATTCATCCAGATAAACTTTAGATTCTCAAGGCAGCTCACTTAGTGAGCAAACTGGAAGTGATGGGGAGACAGAGAATCCTCCAGGGTTTGATGGTCACAGGTGAAGTTGCCCTCAAAGTAATTTAGGTAATTAGTCCACGCAGTGCTGCCAGCTGAGGGGCAGGATGGCACATGCAGAGCACCTGGAGCACATTTAGCTGGTGTGAAACACCCAAAAGGTGAGATTCACTGGGCTGGGGGAGAGGGTGCAGGGTGTGAGAGGTGAGATTTGGTCTTGCTAGTGCATTGATGAGGAAATACTCATTGGGATTTGTTCAGACCCAGCTTCCATCTGGTCCTCTGAGCAGTGAAGTCCTTTCTGTCCTGACAGCAAAATGAAAGTAAGAACTCTGAGAAAGCAGATTTTCTCCAGGGAGGAATGTGTGTGAGCAGTCCCACGTGTTAGTTACGGGACAAGCCTGGGGGAAGCGAGAGGCTGTTGACAGCAGATATTTCTCCTGCGGAGCATTCCAGGGAAAGGCCCATCTGGAGTGGTCAGTGCCTGAGCCGAGGGATGACTGCAGCTCCTGCAAGCTGTGTTTTCCCTCCCACCCTGCCTGCCTTGGGTTTAACAAGCACTGTCCCCTCTCTGCCAGGCCATGACCCCGTTGGGTTTCCTCCCTTTCAGATCACCCAGCTGAAGATCGAGAACAACCCCTTTGCCAAAGGCTTCCGCGGCAGCGACGACATGGAGCTCCACAGGATGTCCAGGATGCAGAGGTAACGTGTGCCACCCTCCTGGGCTCTCCCAGTGTCACCAGAGCCAGCTGGGCCTCGCTTGGCCTGGGCCAGGACATGGTGCCGCTCCCTGCCTTGGTGTCTGCATGGCTGTTCTACAGCAGGTTGTTGAAATATTCCCAGGACATGATGCCAGAATCCTGGACCTTCTGCTCCCAGGGGAATTCCTTAATGGCTGGGTGGCAGAGGCAGGACCTCACCTGTGGGATGCTGTCTTGGCTACAGGGACTTTGCATTTCTTTCAGACATGTCCCCATTCAGAACAACCTTTAGCTTTGTACTAAACCCTCATCCCTGAAGCTGCACGTGGACTTAGACCCATTAAAAACTTGTACCCATTAAAAACTGAGACTGGGACCCATTAGTCCCGGTAGCTGGGAGAAGCTCAGACCACCAGGCTACTGTGGAGTAATTCCTGAGTGTCCCTTTCTCCCAGGTGACAGTGCTTTAAAGACAAAGCTCCTAGCCTTGTTTTGAGAGTAGGGTTTTTAAGCCTGCTCCAGCTGCCTCTGGAGATGGTGGTGGAGAGCCCTGTGCTCTGTTGTTACTGGCTTTGGAGGGGCTTTGGCAGGAGGGGAGTGTTTGCCTGCTCGGTTCTGGATGTGCAGAGCAGGAGCAGAGGTGTGGTGGTTTCAGGTTGAAGAAGGAAAGGTTAGAAAATGTGGGCATCTCCAGGGCCAGGTGGCTGAGGAGACCTTTTCGAATCTCGGGTTTGGCTGCAAGTACTTAAGCTCTGAAAACCAAGTCTAAATCTTGTTTGAAAATCCTGTTTAATGTCCTTTTCTAAATGTCAGGTCCTGCTGGTAATTAACTTCGTGCTTTTCCCTTCCCTTGGAACTTTCTCCATGTGTCAAGCTGCTTCCTGGTGCAAATGTTTTGCAGGAATGGTGCCATACCCACTATTCTAACTAAGACAGATGGAGATTCTCAATAGATTATTTTCTGGAGGGGAGGAGCCACTCAGATCCTTTATTCTCTGGCTCCTGCTGGAGGGACCTTCTTTGGGACCTTCTGATGGGAGGGTTTTTCCCACTGCCCACCCAGGAGCCAGCTGTAGGTGGTCACTCCTGGTTGTTGTAGTTGATGACCTGAGCGTGGCTCTCCATAGCCAGGAAAATTTGGTGTTGTCAGGCACTAAATAATTCCTGCAATCCTGCAAACACGCCCAGAACCCACCTCAAACTGGGCAAACGTCCTCCTGTGTACAAACACGTTCAGGCTCAGGCCTAGAAAAGCCAAGACAGATGTATAAAAAAGGTATATGTAACACTTAATCTGCTCCATCGAAATCATCCGTGGTCTCCTGAATGTGCCCTGTGTTCCCTGCCTGCCCTCTCCAACAGATCCTGGCAGGATCTGTCAATATTTATTTATTTATGGTGGCACTACCCCTTGAAATAGCTCCCCCCAGCCGTGCCAGTCTCCCAGCTTCTGCTGGAACTTGAGTGATGATGTGTTCCCCCCCCGCCAGTGTTTTCCTTGCTGCCAAACCACCCTTTCATTACAGCCACTGGAAAGATTTGAAGGTTTAGATTCACGGGGATTTTTTTTTTTTTTT
>VWZP01000613.1:47315-65968 GCA_013396995.1 Dicaeum eximium
GAGGAGGTGGAACAGGGAGGGCTCTTAGGAAGGGCTCAGTGCCATATGAAGAGCATGGCATCAAGCCACGCTGAGCCCGTGCTAAAAATTGATTGGCATTTTTATGCAGGGGCTGCAGTCCATGATCCAGGGAACAGAAACGCTTGGAATATATAAATACACCCACTCAGGCCTGGCAGGGCTGGAAGGGTTAAAATCATTGCCTTGACTGGATCATTTCTGATGTTCATTTTAATAACTTAGCAGAGGAATGGCTGTGTGCCTTTACAAAGGTGGCATTTTTGTAAGGGAGGGCAGGATAAGATGATTATAGTAAAATAAAGACCCATTCAAGGTTGCAAATATGTGCCCACCTTTGTGGGTTTTTTTATGTAGATATATGAATATATCCAAAATTATATATGAAAATATATAAAACCATATATAAAATCGGTTATATATATAAATAAATTGTAGCTATAAAAAATAGGTTGTGTCTCTGAGATAAAGAACCATTCAGGATTGAGAATGCTGCAGAACTGTGCCCTGCCTTTTGTGGGTTTATATAGATTTAACGTATAAATATGTATTAAAATGCAGTTAAATTTATATCTTCTATATTTTAATATATAAATGTATGTTTATGGTGTTGTTTCCCAGTGATGGACCAGTCAGTCTATCCTGGTTTTAGGGGAAGGATGTCCATTTACGCCCTTGGAGAATATGGTGGGGTGCATTTTTAATGCTATTCCTTGTTATGAAAAAAGTAGATGGAAAAGCCTCACATTTGTATACCAGTGCACAGCCTTTTGTACCAGAAACTGCTGCCCTGACATTCACCATGGCTTCAAGTCCATCCCTCCCCATGGCTTTCTCCTTTCCAGGGCCTCCCATATTGGTTTTTTTCCTCTTATTTCCCAGAAAAAAAAAATTAATAAGTCTGTCCAGGTAGAACTTTGTTCAGTGATGTGAAGACTTTCAGCAGCAGAGGATTTAATTGAAAAAGAGGAGCCAGGAGCTCCAGAGAGATCCAAATTCCAGTGAATGTTCATTTTTCTCCCACTGCCTTTCTTCCCTGAAGCACCAGAGGTGCCTTCAGCAGCTTCTTTGGTAGGATGGACCCTCTGGGAAGATGAGGTTTTTCAAATCTTTCAAGTTTCTGAGCACGAGATTGAGTTTTTTATTCTATTGATTAGGGGAAAAAACCTAAAAAACATTAATAAGGAAGGAAAATGCATAGAGGGATGTGAGTTTTCCTACATTTGTGGGTATGGAGCACTCTGAGGGAGCAATTCTGGTCAACCCTGTAACCAGTTCTTGCTGCTCATCTGCAGCTCCCATTGTCTGTGCTGGTTCTTATGGGGCTGAGGAGCTTCTGGAAGGCCCCGGGTAATTTGTAATTTAATTAATTTTGTAAATTAGTGCAGTTCAGCCCTTGAAGCTTCTGTTGGGAAGGCTTTTGAGGGGAATGATGATGCCATGAAATGGTGGCTCTTGGCTCCCTCGATGGGTACTCTGAGCCCTTGAAAAGTGACAAAAGAATCCGGAATGATCCACGCGACAGGGGAGAGTGCCAGCGCAGCCTGACGCTGTGGCTGCGTTTTCTCCGTCAAGGATCTCGAGCCAGCTTGCTGCCTTTGGCACGAATCCACAGCAATCTTCCTGGCTCCAAAGGAATTATTCCAAAAATCCCCATGTGTCATCGAGATCAGAAACAGGGCCAGACACAGAGGACACAGAACCAGCTCCATGAGTCAGAGGGACAGAGATGACAGTGCGTTTTGGGGTGCCAGCAGAAGAAATGGATGAGCCTCTGGTGTTCCCTGGATTTCCAGCATCCTGTTGGACTCATAGGCACCAGGCTGACTCATACACATTGGTCTTGGTCTGCTGCAAACCACCTCACTCTTCTTGTGTCTTCTCATTGCATCTTTAATCCACCTCCATTTCGCTGTTCTGTCACTGAAATCTCACCCTCTGTCTGAAGTGTTCTCAGTGTGAGACGTGGTGTTATCACATCTGCTGGGGAGGGGCTGCTTCCCTCCAGCACACTCCCCCAGGAAATTTTCCTGGTCCCAGTTGAAATGTGTTCTGTAGAATTTGACAGAATTCAGATGAAATCCAACAGGAAACTGGGCAGGCCTCACTTATTCACAGCTTTTTTGAAGTGAGAAAGCCACTCAAGAAACAGAGGGTAGCTGCAGTGTGTGTCATTGACCTTCCTCTGGGGGCTCTGAGCAGCAGGATTTGATCAGCAGAAGCTCAGCCCAGCACGAGGGGTTGAGGTGCTGCCTCTGGCCCACATCCATTCTCCAGCTCCTCTTGTGTTCCTCTTACTCCTGACATCTTTTTCTGGAGAAATGTATCTTTTTATTTCCCTGCTAATGAGAGCTCTTGGTCTCTACCTGGTTCTTTTCATTGCTGGTTCTTGGGTTGGTTGCAGTGATGACTTTGGGCTGCACTGCTCAGAGGAGTTGTTGAGGACCACAGGATCCTCATGGAATGGTTTGGGTTGAAGGGATCTTAAAGATCATCTCATTCCACCCCCTGCCACGGCAGGGACACCTCCCACTGTCCCAAGGTGCTCCAAGCCCTGTCCAGCCTGGCCTTGGGCACTGCCAGGGATCCAGGGACAGCCCCAGCTTCTCTGGGCACTGCCAGGGCCTGCCCACCCTCAAAGAGATGGATTTTTTTCCAATATCCAGTCTAAATCTATCCTGTCAGTGTGAAGCCATTTCCCCTTTTCCTGTCACTCCAGGCCCTTGTAAGCAGTCTCTCTCCAACTTCCTTGCTGGTCACCCTGAAACCTTCTCTTTTCCAGAGACAAATTCCAACCCCAGCTCTGCCAGCCTTTCCTCCCAGCAGGGCTGCTCCATCCCTCTGACCATCCTGGTGCTTCCTCTGGATTTGCTCCAGCAGCTCCAGGCCCCAGGGCTGGGGCAGCTCTGCAGGTGGGGTCTCACCTGAGCAGGGCAGAGGGGCAGAACCCTCCCTTACCCTGCTGCCCACGATGCTGGGGAGGCATCCCAGCACATGGAAGGTTTTTTGAGTGCTGGGGCATGTCCAGCACCCCCAGTCCCTTCTCCCCAAGGCTGCTCCATCACTTCATCCCCAGCCTGGACCGATCCTGGCATTGCCCCAGAGCAGCACCAGCACTTGGCCTTGTCCAGCTGCCTGAGATTCCCGTGCACGCACCCAGTCCAGGGATCTCGGAGCCCCTCAGGTCCTGGCAGGAAGGTCAGGACATCTGCTGTGTTGCAGGAGGATGGGCAGTGAGCAGACTCCCATTTTCCTCAGTGGACACTTTGGTTTGTGTTGCTGCACATCCAGTGTCGGGTGTTATTCTCTGTGGGGCTGCTCCCCACGCAGAGAGCGGTGGAGTTTAATCAGAGGCTGAGGCTGCAGGGAGTCCTCAGTAATTCCTCTCCTACCACGTCCTTTCCTGCTGTAGTTTATCCCACTTCCAGACAGCCTCTTGAGAGTGGCTCGATTTCATTTCAATATGCTGGAAATCAGCTGAAATAAATGCACACTGACAACTGGGTTTGGTTTGATTGTTTTTCCTGGGAGATGATCTGTTTATTCCAGGCACTTTTCTTCCCCCCTTCTTCCTTTTGCTGTGTCTGTTATGGCTGAGTTCCACTTCTTCCCTCCTCTTGAGCCTCAGCAGGAAGGACAACAATTGGTGGCCTGGGAACTGTAAACCCCAAAGCCATTGAGTTCTGTTTGCACATCTGGAATTGGGGGTGGATTCTGTGCTGGGACAGCACCGATGGGGTGACAAATATTTGTCCTGTTGTTGGGACTGCCCAAAGAGGAGTTAAAATCTCCTGGAATTTTGGAAAGAGTGCAGGGGAATCCCTGTGTTCAGCCTTAGGTCAGGTTTTAGACTAAGAGCTGATATTGTGAACAAGGTTTAGACAGTTCAAGGATTTCCAAGGCTGCTGTAAAAACATGGAGAGGAAATCCTTTCCCTTGCCATGCTTCACCTTGACTTCCAACAGATCCTTGGGATCTGATATTCAATAAATCTTTTGAAGCCTTGTTGCCATGAGCTACAGCAGCTCTGGAAAGCCTTGAGGTATCCAAAGTTTTGTTACAGAAATATCAGGAACATCTTCTAAAATAACTTGTTTAGGGCCAGTAGGGGTTGGATGCTTCAATGCAGGAGCTTCCTGATTTTAAACTGTGGATTTTTGAAGAGGGTTTTAACCAGGTTTTTGTCTGGCAGCTTCATTTACTATGCCTTGGCTGGTACATCAGGAAACTTCAGGTCTGCACATGAAAATATATGGAAAATTATTATTCTCTTAGAGTGTAGTAAAAAGCAAGAAAGTGAACTGGATGTTGCTCTGTGCAGGTCTGCATTTATAATTTTTCCAATTAGTAATTTGCAGTGGCCAACAAGGTTTCTGGTTCTGAGATTGCAAAATCATCTTGAATTTGCTCCTTTGAATTCTTTGCTGGCCACGAGTTTGTGGCAGAAGCAATCTTACAAAACTTGAATCCGTTGTGTTGTGTTGAGAGCATCGCTATGCCCAGGAAAGGGGAAGTTGTCATGAGGGAAAATGAGACTGAGTTTCGAATTCCACCTGTCTGAGGTGGGATTTGGGATTGCAGGAGGGATTCACTTGTCAGGCCTGATCTGTTGGGTGGGAGTTCCATGATGAATTTGAAGTGGAGTGTGGGTGATATTGGGAAAGTCTTGCAGAGCTGCTGTCCAACCCTGGGGATCTGGGAAACCTCTGGCCAGGTGGGAGGCAAGAACAGAGTCCACACTTCAGCACCTATAGTCTTGGATCTCATCCATGATTTCTCTTCCCAGGTTTTAACAAAAATCAAAATATTACACAGCACCTGGTGCTGCTCCTACCTGTCCCCCTCTGCTATTTTAATGTAGTAACTAAATATTCATTATTAGCCTCCAACAGACTTCAAATAGACCAGGGATGGGTTTTCCTTGTAAATTCTTTTCCCAATCCACTTTTAAAAAAAAAATTTTCTTTTAGTTTCGCAATTTTTAATGCAAAAATGAAAGTAGCCTATGAACACCCCATGTAAAATTAACATTCTGGCCCAGGGGTATCAACAACCTCGTCCTTGCTATGTGGACAATTTCCTACCAAGCTTTAATACTTTTTTCCCCCCTTCTTATTTTGCTACAGGGTTTTTTTGGACAGCAAAATTTCTGGATATGACAAAAACCTTTCATTCTATTAACCTATAGCCCAGGATTGCAACTGCTACTTTGGGAATAGTGACTTTTAGAAAAAGAAAAAGAATTTGATCTATTTTAATTTGTCCTTTGGTCTTTAAAAATGAGAGGTGTGCACTCCACATGTTGAGTGGGCTCAGGAAAAAATAGAAATATTTTGAGATGATGGTTGCTTTAGAAGATACCAAAGATTTATTTCAGCTCAGCTCCTATAAGGATGAATATGTAGAATTACAGAGATAACGGACTTTGTGAGTTGAAAAACATCAAAGTGAAAGAAAGAGAATATTTTGGATATTTGGTGAGAAAACACTTTCTTTCGTCTCCCTCCTCCAGTACCTGATTTTTGGCAAAAACAGCACCCAACATGTTTTGACTGAAATGGAAATATTTCGGTCTGGAGAGAAGTTATTGCGATACCTCCCGGGAATTGCTGTTTGGAAGCTTGGTGACTCCAACCTGTCCCCTCTCCTGCGTGACTCCCAGCTCCCGCTGTATCCCACAGAGCACCACAGTCCTCCCTTCTGGCCAGGGAGGGTGCCATAATCCCTGGGAAATGCAGTCTGGAAGGGATTTGGAACCCAACACCCCTGTGCTCTGGCACTTGGGTAAAAGTATTGCTGTTGCAGGTGAACAGCTCCTCCTTGGCCAGAAAGGAGCCGAGCTTTGGCCACCAGGAGGAATTCCTTCACTGGAAGGGTGCTCAGGCATTGGAATGGGCTGCCCACGGAGGTGGTGGGGTCGCCATCCCTGGAGGTGTCCAAGGACTGAATGGACGTGCTCTGGTTTAGTTGACAATGAGTTGATCAAAGGTTGGACTCGACCTTGGAGGTCTCTTCTGACCTTCATGATTCTAGGGAAATAGTTTTTCATCAAGAAGTAAAATCCCTAATCAGGTTGTTAATTTCTCCCTGCTCTCAGCTCTCCATTGAAAGAGAGAAGAGTGTTGGTTTGGGTGAGAAGTATCCGGGGTGGGGATGGCTCCTCAATGTTTGTGTGGGGCTTGGCACAGCCAGGGTCTGACCTTTATGGGGTCCCAGTGAGAATTTATGGGAGGAAACCCCCACGAGATCACGTCCCAAAGAGAGGTCCTTTGAAAAGGGTCTCAGAATCACTGAGCTTGGGAAACACCTCTAGGATTTCATCCAAGGTTTACCCACTGTGGCCAAATCTACCAGAGAAAGATGTTCTTAAGTGTCACAGGGCCTGGCATCATGCCATGATGTCCCTCTTTCTTCCCCACCAGAGCTCTCAGGTTCCCACTGGGAAACAAAACAAGGCTCTGTCATTTGTTTGGGAATTGGGCGTTGGCTGTGTGGGGCTAAGAGAGATGAACCCAGCCAATCCCTGCAGCCTCTCCTCAGGAAGGAGAGCCGAGGGCACACCAGGAGTCACCTCCTCGCAGGTGGGGCTGCAGGGGTGTTGTGTTGGTACCATTTTCACTGAGGATCACGGTGTGAAGGTGGAACAGGCAGCTCAAAACTGTGACTTGGGAGGGCTGGGAGATCCCTCAGAACCCAAAAGATTTGAGGGTCATCCCTGAAGTTTGATGGCCACAGCTCTTGACCTTCCCCAGAAGCCACCAAAGCTGCCCTCCAGCTAAATCTCCTAGTGGAATAAAGTGCTGGGTGTCCACAGGCAGGTCCTCTGAATCCCACCACATATCCTGGCATCACTGCTGCCCTGAAGATCCGAGGGATAAATCTCTGCTTCCTCCCAGTCCATCTCTCTTTTGTTCCTCGTGCACAGTCTGGATTTTAGTTCTGAGCAAATGCTGCTTCCAGGGGATGAAACCTCACCTTTGGAACAGGCTTTCCTTTGCAAGCCCCCAGCTCCCGGGGTTGGGAAAGCTTTCATGGCCCAACCAGAGCCACATTTCTTTGGGTTTGAGCTCCTGGGTGAATTTCCCTTCCGTTCCAGCTCGGTTGCTGATGTTTCTGGCAGGCACCACAGCAGTGGTTTGGATGAAAGCTCCCTGCTGGGGTAGGTTTATATGATTGCTATTGTTAAATTTTGTAAATAAGTTCTGAGTTCTGCAGTGATAGGTCATCCCTGAGGGGTGTCACTGGAGGGACACGGCTCTTCCTCTGCACAGAAGTGGCCAGGTGAGACTTTGGGTGGCATTTAAGGAGCTGTCCTTGCTCCAGCACGATGATTTTGGACAGGTGAGGGGGGTACCTCAAAGCCAGCTTGGTCCAGTGGTTACAGACTCAGAGGAGAAAACTTGTGTTGGAATCAGCACTTTATGGCTGCTCTGAGCCTGGTGACACCTTGGGGTGCTGTACTACCTGGTCTTTATGCATTTTAGCAAGTCTTTGTGTTCAGGAGGAGACTTTTACCTCACCTGAAGTGTCTGAGACCCCCTGTTCAGCTTCAGCTCTCCCTGCAGAGCAGGAATCACCTTTGGGGTTGCCACATTGCCAATGTGTTTGGAGAAATGTCTCCTAAAAACACCGTAGGGTCTTTGGGGAGAGGGGTTTCCAGCCTGTGTTGGCAAAGCATCCCGACTTCAAACCAGATCTGGGGGCAAGGGAACAATCCAGGCTTTCCCTCCCATCCTGGCCGAGGCTCTGGTGTGCATCAAATCTCAGTGATTTATTTATTTATTTGTTTCTCTCTTCTGAGCTTGGTCTGTGGTGCAGGGATCCCCCATACAGGACAACCAGGCTGACAGACTCCAGGCAAAAGGAATGAGGACAACTACTATAAGGGGAAAAAAGGAGACCTAAAGATTTAATTAATTTTCAAGTCAGCTTGGCAGAAATTATGTTTTTATTTACATGCATGCGCATATTGCGCGTACATTACAAACAGTATACAGCTTATAAATGCTACAATATGTAAATAGAAATCTCATTTATTTTGTTAAAACTGCCTTTATCTATTTTATGTGTGGGTATAAAATAGTGGTGGTGGAAAAGGATAAATTTAAGGGGACTAAAAGGAAAGGGAATAACGAGTTCTGCCTGGATAAAGTGTGGCGGGGCTGCAGCCTCCTGGGAGGGATATCTCCATTTCCCTGAAAGCCAAAACAAACTTAATGACACTAATGTGCTGCCTTCATTTATTAATCCTCTGATCTATTTATTAATTGATTGCTTTGCTGACTTGTTCCTCTTTTGTTTCTTTGCTTGTAGTAAAGAGTACCCGGTTGTTCCCAGGAGCACAGTGAGACAAAAAGTGTCCTCGAATCACAGCCCCTTCAGCGGCGAGACCAGGGTCCTCTCTGCCTCCTCCAACCTGGGCTCCCAGTACCAGTGTGAGAACGGGGTGTCCAGCACCTCCCAGGACCTGCTGCCTCCTGCCAACCCCTACCCCATCTCCCAGGAGCACGGCCAGATCTACCACTGCACCAAGAGAAAAGGTCAGAGCTTGGCTGCTCCCTGCTTCGTGTTTTCCCCTTCCTAACATGACTGTCAGCATTGTTTCCTGATGTTTCCCCTTGGACAACTCCAAGGATAACTGTCTTTGTGGATAGAAAAACATCTAAGTGGAAGAAAGAGGATATTTTAGATATTCAGTGAGAAAATACTTTCCTTTGTCTCCCTCCTCCAATGGTTGATTTTTTTTTTTTTTTTTTGCAAAAATAGCACGCAACAAATGATGCTGGACGATGAGCAAGGCATGATGGTTGTGGGCAGCTCCCCCAGGCTGGGCTGGGAAACTCTAAAATCCCATTTCTGCTGGGTTGGGAATGAGCTGTCTGGAGGGCTGGCAGTGCCTTTCACCCACTGTGAATCCACATTTGGAAAGATAGCTGGTGCTGGAGATAAAGATGACTTATCTGCAGCCCCTCAGACAGGGTTAATCTCCAAGTGGAGATACCTTGACAGTTTGCATTTTGCCCAGTTTTCAGCTCAGGGCTGTCTCACAGCTGGGAGACAGTTTTCTGTCTGCAGAAACGCTCGGGCTAATGAAGGGTGCCTGGGATTGAAACCCATGATATCCACAGTCCTTCCCTTCTGCTGCCACTGAGCTGCTTTGACAGAGCTTTAGGGGTCAAACTGAGAGGGCTTCCCACTGACTGCTCGGCTCGTCCTGGTGTGAAGAGCCCCCTACTAGTGATGGGATAATTGTTCTGGGCAGGAGCGAGGGGTTTTTGGTGTCTGCCTTCCTCTTCCAAAGCACTGGGAATGCTTCAGTGCAGCACCACTTGTAGGACTGGGATAGCAAAAGCCTTAGATCTGTTTTACTTGGAAAAAAAATAGGGGATTTCCAAGGCTTGATGCAACAAGAGGTAGGCAGGGGCTGGTTTCTGCCAAGCCCATTGCTTTTCTCGGGATTTACTCGATGGAAAAGCTACCAGAAGGCAGCAAGCACCATGGCATGGAGCGCAGCAGGAATTCCTCCCCACAGCAGATCCCGTCCCGCTTCCCTGCACAGCCCTATCAGTCAGACACATGCCATTATTTTTAGCAACATAACCCCTGGAGCACTGGGATGTGCAGACACAAAGTCTAAGGTAGGGAAGGCTGGGAAGTGCTGGCAGAGGAGGCAGGAGGGCAGTGGAAATCTCTCCTACACCCTTGGTGAATCCTCCGGATATTGTAGGAGCGTGTAGGTTGTGTACAGGTATGCAAAGTAAAAAAAAAAATCTGAGAAATCCTAATATTTTCCTGAGATTGAGGTAAACAGTGGAAAACAGGTGTCATTTTCTGTCCCCTCTGGCTGACCAGGTGACTGTGCTCACATAGAATGTGTCAGAGCAGGGATTGGAAATGGGGCTGCTGGCCTTGAGCTGGCTGTACAGCAGGGAATCAGGAGATGCAGTGGCTGCCCAGAGTGTCCCCCAGGTCAGAGCTGGGGTGTGTGGCCGGTTTTACCCCTGCACTGCTGGGGTGGGAGGTGCTGGGGTGCTGCACAGTCCCACTGCTGGTGATGGAAGGTCCCAGCCCGTGATCCCTCCTCAGCGCTGGGAGCTACAGCTCCTGGGAGCTCTTTCTCAGCTCCTCTGTCCTGGGAGCTGAGCTCTCACCTCTCCTCTTCCCCCTTTTCCAAAACTAACCAAAACAAGCTGGCCCAAACAGCAACCAGCCCTCGGGACAACCCCTGACTGCTGCGTGTCCCTGCCCCGCGGGGCAATTCATCATTCGCCTCCGCATCCTAACGCGATAAGGAATCAACAGAGGTTTCCTTCCAGTTTTGGGATTCCCGCTAAGTGGTGTCTCCATGGGTGGTTTCCCTCAATCCCCCAATTATCTCACTTCCTCTTATTGTCACAGAAGACGCGGCTATCTGCCCTGGAATAAAGCTCTCTCTCGGCCTGCGTGGCCGTGCCACGGCGCGGGGACGGGCCAAGGGAGGCCTTGTCTGCAGGGCCCCTCCTTATCTCTGCCACGGCTGGAGTGGCACAAGCAGTTAAGGGCCTTTTATCAAAGCCGCCAAACTCTTTAATCAAAGAGGAGCAGCGTCCTGCCCGATACCACGGGCTCTTCCGCGAGGTTGGGTGTCCCGGAGCCTGAGCCTCTGCCCTCCTCCCTGCGCCTTGTTCTCTCCCCTCCCTGTGCCTTTGGTAAATCGAAAACAGCCACCAGGGCTTAGAGGAAAGAAACACAAAGTTAATGGGAACCAGAGAGCCAGCCTGAGCTGCCAAGCAGCCCTTTGCAAAGTGAAATTAATTAAAAGAAAAAAAATATTCACTAGAGATGAGCGATTCGGGTCGGGTAAAGCAGAGCGTGATCCAAGGTTTCATGTCACTGAGCATGGAACTTCCTCCCAGCACCAGCAAGGATCTTTGTTGGACATGGGAAAATAATCCTATGTGTGATATTTCTCTTTTTTTTTTTTGCTGTTCCAGCCTCTCATTTCTGAGTTTTCCCTCATAGTTCTCCTGCTTTTCTACATTTCTGCTTAACAGTTATCAAGCCTCACCACCTCAGAAAACTCAAAAGCAATAGTTTGTTTGCTTCTACTGTCCCTGTGTCCATTTTCTGGACTGGAAATCTTATTGATTGTCTTGGGTTATCCACTCTCCAAGCATTGACTCCTCCTCAGGCAGTTTAGGATTTATCTCAGGCGGATTATTTCCTGTCCCAAGGCTGTGGTTATGGATAAGTGCTCTCGGGGGCAGAGGGCAGCTCAGCTGGGTTTGAGACCAGCTGCTGTCTGCATCTTCTGGGGTGAATTCCAAGCCAGTCTCCTTCCAGCTTACATCTTCTGAAGTTTCTCTGCATCCTTTTCAATCAGAGCCAAGCCTTGGGTTAGGAATAGGTCTGTGTTCACCCAATTCAAAGAAACCTTGTTCAACTTCTGCTTTCCTGGTGACCTAAGACAAGGATTATTCTCTGTGGCTGGCAGTGTTGTTCTTGGCTGTCAAGGCAAGATGGATTCACTGTGGAGATCTGATATGGAATTACATTAGGGGAGAGCAGCAGGGCTGCCAGGGGATGTTATCTCCGAAGGCTCCCCTGCTTCAGGGAGGTGATGCTCTCCTGGCTGAGGAAGGAAGGAAGGACACATCCCAGAGCTCCTAATCTGCTGATTCCTGGTGTGCAGGTGGGAGGGCAGGGTCACAGCATTGGGAATGACCCCACTGCAATGGGGTTGCTGTTCCAGGAATGGGGAATGGCAAGGATCATCCTGCCTTGTGTCCCAGCTCCACACTGGGACTGCTGATGGCATGTGACAAAGTCACTGGTCTTGAGAGGATGGACTACCTCCAACCCTGGATCTCATCAAGGAGAGGCCTCAGCTCTTGATGTGGATTTTTAGGCTGACACAAAGAGCAGTTGGAGCTTTGTCTTTTTTCTGGTTGTTCTCCACCTCTCCCTCTCCCATTGTTGTGCTAGGAGAAGCCCAAAAAGCCTCACCAGCAGGCAGCTTGCCTTGTGTCTTTCATTTAGCCCCATATCCCAGTCAGGAGACTGGGCCTTGTTTTCCCTTGTATTATCCTCTCTCTCAGATATCCTGTGGACTAAATAGTCATCCCTCTAAACCTCTGCTCCCTCCCAGCCTTACACAATCCCAACCACTTGGCAGATTTCTGGGATGCTTGCGATGCTGAACAGGAGGCAACTGGAACAGCCTCTCCCTGGGGAGGTTATAAAAGTCCTCAAGCTGGCACTCTGAGGGAGAAGAGGGACGTGGCAGAATCCACTGGCTTCAACCAGCGAGGACCGTGTCCTTCAGCCCCCTAACTTGGACATAACCCTGGGGAAGGATTTCTCTTTCATCTCCCTCCTGCTCTGGTGAGGTCTGTGCTGGTACAGCAATGCCTTTCCACCTTCTCCCCAGGAACAGGCACTGTCAGCGTGGCCAGACCTCTTTGTTGACTGAACCAACTTCTCCCACATCCCACCCAACTTTGTTTTTTCACTCAAAGAATCTGTAGGACAAAATTCAGGCACGGGATGTCTCCTTGGAGGACACGCTGCTCGCCCTGCTGATGTTTGGAGATGGAGCTGGCCGAGGCTCGGGCTGTGCTGCAGCTGAAGAGATGCAGTGGAGCCCAGAGCAGGGTGGCTGTGGGACACTGAGGGTGAGGAAAGGACTCCCTCCGTGGGGAGGAGATGTTCAGGGAGCTGCACCCAGCTCCTGCTGTGCAGCCACACTTTTGTGGTTTCATACCCCTAATGAGGAGAGGCTGGGGCAGCTGGGCCAGTCTTGACTAAGAGGGGACCCCATGGGTGTCTGTGGGTGTCTGCAGGGAGGTGCCAGGGGATGGACCCGGCTCTGCTCCATGGTGTCCAGCAACAGGACAGGAGCTGATGCCTGGGAGGTTCCACCTGAATGTGAAGAAGGGCTTCTTTCCTGTGGCCAAGCACCAGTCAGGAGGTTTGGACTCTCCTCACTGGAGATATTCCAGAATTTTCTGGGCATAATCCTGTGCCATGTGCTCTGGGATGACCCTGCTGGAGCAGGGAGATTGGACTCACTGTGGTCCCTTCCAACCTGACCCATTCTCTGATCCCCCTCTCCTGTCAGAGGTGCCTCCTGTGCCTCTGCAGGGAGTGCTGGCAGCTTGCTGCCTGTGGAAAAGATTCCAGCTTTTGGGGGTTGGATGGTCCCTGTCCCACAGCCCTGTCGTGCTCAGTACAACACAGCAATATCGCAAACAGTGCAATAGCTGGGATGGCTGCTGTGGCTTAGCTTCCATGTCCTAGGATTTAGGAATTATTTGCCCTTTAGAGATGTTCATTTTGATTGAATCTGCCTTGCTGTTTTCTTCTTGGACAACCTTTGTCACTCTTGCACCCTGGTATTGGCTCTTCAGCCTCCTGCCAGATCCCTGCTGGAATCCAGACTGGATAAAACAGCAGTTAGTGATAATCACCCATTGTGTCTCCCTCACAAAGTCAGGATGAACCTCCTGTAATGCCCTGGAAGTGTGGGTGAGCTCTGAAAACCAAACAAGTCTTGTCCCATTCTTCATTGTCTTCCATCCTGGGGAGCTGAGTGTCTCATATGGGGAAGGAGCTCTCCTGATTTACACCAGGGGGGAGAGGGAGGCCCAGTGCACCCTAAAGTCCAGAGGCTTTCTGTGTTTGCATTTCATTCTATGTGGCCTGAATCTTGAAATTGGGAAAATTCCATTTAAAAAGCCATTTGCATGGTATTTACAACCCAGCTGGAAGTAGTAAATACCGGAAATCTTGGAAGCGCTCATGCTCTCGCTCAAGCTTCTTCATTAGATAGATCATCAAATTCCTTGTGAGGGAGCCAGTTTCCACCCCATTCTTCAGGCTCCGTTTTCCTTGGATTCGCTTCAGAGCAGCTTCTCCCTGGCGCTGGCAGCTCCCCCTGCTTGGCAGCACCTCCTGCTTTTTCAGGGCTGTGCAGCATCGAGGGGCTGCTCCCTAGAGCTCATCACCACCCTTGGCTTCCAAGAATAGCAGCAACAGGGGGGGATGGTCAGGACATCTCCCAGGATAGCCAACAACTCCCCCAAGGGCTCAGTGGCACCTGGAAAAGGACAAGGAGCTGCTATGAGGGAAACAACATCAGGAATCAAGCCCTGAGCAGGCAGTTACATATCTCCAATGTCCTGCTTCCATTGAGAGGAGGAGTTAAGAGGACCTTCAGGGGCAGAATTATGGCCTTGAGCTGCACTCTCCAGGCTCCAGAGCCCATGAGGATGAATTGAAACTGCAGCCTTTGGCATTGCATCAGAGACCTGTTTGTCTTGTGCTCCTTTTGTCATTGAAGATGTCCCCTTTCCACCCTAAAGCTGCTCCACACACGCTGGGGATGCCCTCCAGCTGCTCTGTGCTGGCTCTGATCTCCTCTGTGAGGAGAGGTGAGACAAGACCAGAGAGCCTGGACCACTGTAAATCCCTCAGGCAGCACCAGCTGAGGCTCTCTGGTCTGCACCATCCCACCTCAGGATGCACATGGACCATTCTCTTCCCTCTCTAGCACTTTGAGGCTCCATAGATGGGGGAATCACTGGGAAGAGGCACAGGCAGAGGCTGTTAGGGCAGGCTGGAATCCTGTATTAGTGCCTAGGTCCTGTTTGGAGATGGGAAGAAGGTCCTTACACACCTTAAAATCCCTTTCCAGATAAAACAGCAAACCTGGCTCTAGGGGGACCAGCAGAGTGATCCCGAGAGCTTATAGAAGGACAGAGGGCATTTGTAGGGTTTCCACTGAAATCCTGGTTGGCTTTGTTTTTTCCTCTTCACCTGTGATGGATTCTGGAAGTGGTTCCGTGACACTGTGGCTCTGCCCAGCTGGGCTGTGGCAGGCAGCGAAATGTCTGGGCTAAATGGAAAAATCAGCAAGCTCAGGTTGTAAGTCAGGCAGTTTTACAGCATGGAAAAACAGAGTTTGACTGGTTTGTGTTGTATATTTTAAAAAATCAAAATAAAATAAACAGTCAAACCCCAAGCCAATGATTTCTGGTGCCAGCAGAGTGATGCGGTTTAATGCTGAAAACTTTATTAGCAGAACAATGCTGCATTTTACAAGACATTGTTTTTCCACCCCAGTGTTCTTATTACTCAGCGGTGGGTCAGGAATCCAAACTTTTTACACTGTCCATAAAAGCTCCAGCTCAGGCTGTTCTTCCAGATGTACCTCCTGTCATGGAGCTGAGATCAGGAGAGAGGTTAGACCTGTGCCTCCAGCTTTGGGCTTTTTGGGGACTCCAGCCTGTCCCCTGCTCCTACATAAACTGGACCTAAGCTAGATTAAGGAGGATGACAATTCCTGCATCTCTCTGCTCATTGTTTTAAAATTGGGACGGAACTGCTCATTTATCTCACCCTGCTTCCCACCCCAATTTACAGGGAGGCAGAGGAGAAACTTGATTATCAGGGCTCTGCATTGCTGAGGTGCAGGAGCCAGGCTTTGATGTTGTCAGGGAGAAAGAAATGGGACTGTGGCTTTCCAGCTGAATTTATGCTATTACAGAGCCAAAGGCCACTGTGGGGATGTCCCCACGGTATCCCTCAGGACCTGCTCTTTGTGGGATTGTTGGACCAAGATGAGCAGCAGCAGTTGTTCCAGCTGGACCTGGCAGACCCCTGGGCGGGAACAGTGGGTTATTTTACATGCAGAGAGGGTGCAGCTCCCAGGAGAGCCCTCATGGCTGTTTGGAGCAATAAGGGTTAGGTGCATGTGTGTGTTTAGAAGACACAAAAAAATTCCTGCACTGCCCACCTGCTCCTCCTGAAGGTGTGACATGAGCATTCCCCTTGGAGCAGCCTGGCAGCAACACCTCTGTGCCTCTTGTGGGGCAGGTGCTCTCAGCCCTCCTTTCTGTGCAACTGCTTGGGGTTTGTTTCCCCACTGTATTTTGGGGGTGGAAAAAAAATTACAGCTCAAAACACCTTGGTGGAGAAAAATTGTAAAGGGTAACTTGTTCCAAATTTCTTTCAAATCTGATCCCTGTTCAAAGGGTGCAGCCAGGAGAGCTCTAACCAAGTGGGATGTTTTCCTGCCTGCACCAGAAATCTTGTTTTTGAAGCAGCAGCAAAGTTAATCCATGTCAGAACAGCTCCCCTTCCCTTGCCACGCTGTCCTTAAAATCTCTTGGTGAAGTGCTCATCCCTGGGAATTTTGCCATCCATTCCAACGGAGCTGGATTTCATTTGATGACCCTGTGAATGAATAAATAAGTGCACATTCATTTATTCATTTGGCCTCACCCTGGAGATTTCACCTAAATTGTTTATCTCCTTCCCTCTGCTGGCCTGGGATGCTGCAGGAAACAAAGGGCTCTGCAAGATGTGCCATGCTGTTTCTAGCTGTGAAATTTACTTTTCTCCTTTGTTCCCCTTGGCTCCAGCACACGGCCCTGTGTGGATTTATGTGCCCAGCTGCCTTGGCACAGCTGAAGGCTGGGACTGTCAAACTCCAAATCTGATTGTCCTAACCGTGCCATCCCTGGTGCTCTCTTGGGGGGATTTTTATTGTGATCTCCTTTTTTGTCTCTTTTTATACTGGAAATGCTTTGTTATAAAGGATTTGAGTTGACAGCATCGGCTCTGAGCTTCCTGGGGGAGAGTGGGGACCCCGGTAGGTGCAGAGGTCACAGGCAGATGTTATTCTTCAGGTAAAAGTGGCAGCAGGAAGGAGACGGGGAGCATGTGGGGGGATCACCAAGCAAGGTAAAAACCTCAGGATAAGATAAACCTCAGGATCCCCACACATCTTGATTTTCCTCCCAGAGCTCCTGGCTAATCCCTTCCCCACTCCAGCAGAGAGGGCCAAGTGCAAGGCTTGGTTTCCACAGGATAGACTGAGGTCAGTTCCAGGGAAATGATGGGGATTTCCACCGAGGGAAGGGTCAGATTGTCCTCAGTAAAACCAGGACCGCAGAGAGGGAGGTTCAGCTGCGGGCAGCACGTTATCCTTGGTGCCTACCAGGACTTTTCTCTCCCGACAGATGAGGAATGTTCCACCACCGAGCATCCCTACAAGAAGCCCTACATGGAAACCTCTCCAGCAGACGAGGACCCTTTCTACAGGCCCAGTTACCCGCAGCAGCAGGGACTGAACACGTCGTACAGGACTGAGTCGGCGCAGCGCCAGGCCTGCATGTACGCCAGCTCGGCGCCGCCCACGGAGCCCGTGCCCAGCCTGGAGGACATCAGCTGTAACACGTGGCCCAGCGTGCCCTCGTACAGCAGTTGCACAGTGTCTGCCATGCAGCCCATGGACAGGTTACCCTACCAGCATTTCTCTGCCCACTTCACCTCGGGGCCGCTCATGCCCCGCCTGGGCAGCGTGGCCAACCACACGTCGCCCCAAATCGCAGACACCCACAGCATGTTCCAGCACCAAAGCTCTCACCAGCCCATCGTGAGGCAGTGTGGACCTCAAACGGGCATCCAGTCCCCTCCCAGCAGCCTCCAGCCGGCGGAATTCCTGTATTCCCACGGCGTGCCTCGAACCCTGTCGCCCCACCAGTACCACTCGGTGCACGGCGTGGGGATGGTGCCAGAGTGGAGCGAGAACAGCTAACCAGGGGGGCAGGGAAGTGCCAGAGCCGCGGGGAAATCTGAGAAAACGGGAGAAGGAAAAGGAAAAGAATCCCCCTGTTGCTAACAAAGCGATTTGCAAGACTCGTTGAAGTGAATGTTCACCGCTAGCACTCGAGAGGGACGGACACTGACTGAAACCACGGCTGGAAGCCATCGGCCTCAGTGTGACTTGCTCTGACCCCCCTTTTGTTTTCTTTTGTTTCAAAAGAAAAGCCAACAGCCCAGCACACTTCTGTCCCTCCACGGTCCCACCCAGTTTGTGTTGCTGCCACCACCCTTGTCCCCCCCCCTGCATTTCTGCTCTTTTTGTTCTCCAAGGGACACCGAACTCCTGCTGCCTTTCTCACCACGGTCAGAATGCTTGAACAAGAACAATTAGGATGTTACCTTTTTTTTTTTTTTTTGGGTGGTGTTGATGTTGACAATGTTATATAATAAATAATAATATATATTTTTTCTTTCCATTTTCTCAGAAAAAAGAAAAAGACTCCAGCCCTTTTTAGCAAGGGTGGATTTTGGAGTGGTGTTTCTTTTTTTTTAAATTAGTGTTATCTTTACTTTTCAACAGAAAGAGGTACTGAGAACCCCCAAATAAATAAATAAATCCAGTACCTACCTCACCCAGGCATTGTACCAAGAGTGAAATTACTCCCACAGGGAGCTGTGTTTGCTTACAAATTCCCCAAAATTCTCTCCAGGAACCATTCCATAAACCATCCCCTCATCTCCTTTCCCACTTGTAATTCTCTCACTCCCCATCTCCAGGTCTTTCCTGGTCCCTCAGCCATCTCTGATGGAAGCGTGGGGTTATTTCCAAGCTTGCAAACATCCCCAGCTTGAGTCCTGCTGGATTTTTAGCAGCGTGTGGAAAGCCAGGCTCTGAGCCAGCTGCCACAGGGGGAGAGGGGGGAGAGCATCCAGACACTGAGAGGAAAAAGTTTGCTCACCAAAATGAGGATGACGCTTGTTTGTAATCCCAGGCTTTCATTTTCTCCCGTGTTCCTCTGCTTCTTCTCCAAAAGAAAAAGAAAAAA
>VWZP01000613.1:65997-108952 GCA_013396995.1 Dicaeum eximium
AAAAAAAGGGATATCAGTCTGGGTGTGTGAAGTGAGATATTAAATAAATGAGTTTAAAAGGGGCAGAAGGTGATCATGAGAGGCTGGGAGTGGTGGAGGCAAAAAGAGAAGGAAAAGCAAATTTGTGCAAGGAAAAATGTCTACTGCAGAATTTATCAGGTGTAAAATTTCCTGGTCCTATTTATTTATATGTGGGAGTTCCAATAACTCCAAGGATGTCACAAAAGCAGCTGATTCCAAGAGGTTCAAATTTTTATTGAAATGGAAGTTTGCTTTCTTTTCTTCTTTTTTTTTTTTTCTCTCCAAGCTGTGCACACTCTATATAATTTACATATATTTTTAATTAAAAGTAATTCTAATTAACTAAAGAGGTATACCTGCGTGTCAGCCTCTGGGAATGTGGGTGGGAATGTGTGGGAATTCTGCTGTGGGAGGGAATATAGACAAGTATCCAAAGCCATGGAGCTAAGGAGGAGAAAATAATCCCTACCTAGCTGTGCTCTCCCATTTTTGTGTGCCAATTTATGGCTAATAAATACCACACACTCTCAATGGCAAGGGAGTGCCCACCTATTTCTAACATATTTTTGGGTTTGGGGTGGTTTTACCTGATTTTTTTTTGCTTCTACGTGATGCCTATAATTGAATTTTTATTGATTTCTGGTGTAGCAGAAGAGGTGGAACATGACAGGGGGAAGGTAGGGATGGGCTGAGCTTGAGCAGAGTTTGGGCCGTGCTCTCCTGAGGTCACTTTCCCATCAAGGCAGATTTAAAAGTGACCTTGGTGGGTCTGGGGTGGCACTGGGGAGCACCAGTGAGGTGGAATTCCACCCTGTTCCCAGGGAAGTGAGGCTGGCGGGAGCTGTTCGGACCAGGGGAGGCGTGGGGTTGTGTCCCAGCCTCGGTGAAAGACGGGAGATGTTTTGGGAACTGGAAAGCAGGGGGGAAAATCAGCTCCAGAGCAATGATTGCAATTGGGAAACCCAACAGAAAGGTTGGCTCTGTGCGGCTGCTGAGCCAGGATCACTCAGGAAGAGCATGGAAGGAGCTGAGGAGTGTCCCCAGCCTGGGCCGGGATCACCTCAGGAAGAGCATGGAAGGAGCTGAGGAGTGTCCCCAGCCTGGGCCGGGATCACCTCAGGAAGAGCATGGAAGGAGCTGAGGAGTGTCCCCAGCCTGGGCCGGGATCACCTCAGGAAGAGCATGGAAGGAGCTGAGGAGTGTCCCCAGCCTGGGCCGGGATCACCTCAGGAAGAGCATGGAAGGAGCTGAGGAGTGTCCCCAGCCTGGGCCGGGATCACCTCAGGAAGAGCATGGAAGGAGCTGAGGAGTGTCCCCAGCCTGGGCCGGGATCACCTCAGGAAGAGCATGGAAGGAGCTGAGGAGTGTCCCCAGCCTGGGCCGGGATCACCTCAGGAAGAGCATGGAAGGAGCTGAGGAGTGTCCCCAGCCTGGGCCGGGATCACCTCAGGAAGAGCATGGAAGGAGCTGAGGAGTGTCCCCAGCCTGGGCCGGGATCACCTCAGGAAGAGCATGGAAGGAGCTGAGGAGTGTCCCCAGCCTGGGCCGGGATCACCTCAGGAAGAGCATGGAAGGAGCTGAGGAGTGTCCCCAGCCTGGGCCGGGATCACCTCAGGAAGAGCATGGAAGGAGCTGAGGAGTGTCCCCAGCCTGGGCCAGGATCACCTCAGGAAGAGCACGACCAGGTCTTGGGAAGGAGTGAGGAGTGTCCCCAGCCTGTCCCACATGGCAGGGACACTGAGGCACACCCTGCCAAGGCACAGAAAGGCAGCAGGATTGTTCAGGGTACGGAATCACGGGGTTGACTGAAGAGGCATTTAGAAGTTGGTTTATTACAAAATCAGTCTCATGGAAGGGTGGGACTATGAGGTTGTTACATCCAAAGCCATACATTAGAAGCTTTGCATCTGAACCCGTTATAATTCTAGTTCCAATGTCTTTTATCAATTCCTTACCCAATCAGCTACTTCCACAAAGCTCACTAGAATCTTCACAACCAACTGCTAATTGCTACATTTTACACGATTTACAGCANGGACTATGAGGTTGTTACATCCAAAGCCATACATTAGAAGCTTTGCATCTGAACCCGTTATAATTCTAGTTCCAATGTCTTTTATCAATTCCTTACCCAATCAGCTACTTCCACAAAGCTCACTAGAATCTTCACAACCAACTGCTAATTGCTACATTTTACACGATTTACAGCAAGGCATCTTTTTCTATCCAATCATACAACTCTACAGAAACGTATCATTGTATCTTCTACTTTTTATCAACTCTGTAACAAGTCCTATTGCTAGACTTTAATTGTATTCTACTATCGTGCTTAGCATATTTGGTCACTTATATGAGGCCTATATCTCCTTGCTCAAAACATATTTTTGCTTAAACTACAAATCTTTATTCTTATTTCCTGTCTGTTTCACCAGTCTACTCTAAACCTTCAAGCCTCCTCCAAGGTTTTAGGTCAAACGCTGTGTCCATCCCTGTCTCTGAGCTTGTGTGTTCGAGGCCTTGGGAGCTCTCTGTGCTTGCATTTCCCACACAGGATCAGCAGGGCCACTCCACAGAGATGTTCCCACCTTGCTGTCCCAGGGATGTGGGGCACGGGGTGTTCTGGGCCTCTCCCAGCACTCCCTCTGATAAAACTTCCTTCTTTCCCATGTCTGCTTTTACTGTCTTGTGCTTGCAAAACATTTTGTGATTGTTGGGTTAGACACAGCCGAAATGTGATGCCGGAGCTCACTCTGGGTGTCAACAACATTTGTGGGCACAAGGAGACACAGGCACCACATGTGGGGCATGGCTGGGACCTCAGTTCTTGCAAAACTTTTTGTCTGCATGGAGCTGCCCCCAGGGAATCACCCAAATGTTGCATTAAATCACACAGAAGATGCAGTGCTGCAAGATTGATGGGTAAATTGCATTTGGAGTTAAGGAACACAACAATTACACTGTATTTAGCTGTCATCTAGAGTACGACAAAAAATTATACAGACACAGCTCCTCTGTAGGCAGGGAAAAGATTAAGTTTTATTTACAGTTAGTGTTACATAGAGTTTTGAGAACGACTGTGGATTGGAGGATGAGGTTACCACCTCTCCAACCACACTAGTCAACGAAAAATCCATCAAACCTTCTCCACCCAGGAGAAAAAAATAAAAACAAAAAGAGAGTTAACAAAACATGTACCGTGTTTACATGAAAAACAAAAATGAAAACAATAAAAAAACTACAAATCAAGACAACACTTTGGTATGAGGAGCAGAGAGGCCATCAGTGGCAGAATCATCACTTGTCACAGCAGTAAAATCTGGGAGGAAGGCAAAGAAAAGGTGGTGGGAGGATCCAATACAGCTTTTCCCTCCTCTTTTGAAGGAGTTTGTCAGCGTGGCATTTCCATATGGCAATTCCATTTCCATGGGCAGGATGGGGAAGAGTCAGGATGTGAGAGGAAAAGGTGATCCCAGCCTGGATGTGGACGTGCCTGTTCTACCTCGAGCTTCTACTTTTCCCCAAGGGGTCCAAAACAACACCAGGAGCTGTCAAGAAGTTTGTCCTCTCCCTCTGATTGTGATTTTATGTTCCAAAGAGCCTGATGTGATTTCTTTGATTCCCTTTCTTATGGATTTATTTCTTAGCCAAGAATAACAATGCTGATGATGACAATAAACAGCAAAATTAGGGGAAAATAACATTTGTCAGTGGAGGAATTGGAGAAAAGAGGTTGCAAAATTTACCCTATTCAGAGCTAAGCTGGTAATTGCTCCCTGTGAGGGTGGGCAGGCCCTGGCACAGGGTGCCCAGAGAAGCTGGGGCTGCCCCTGGATCCCTGGAAGTGTCCAAGGCCAGGCTGGACAGGGCTTGGAGCAGCCTGGGACAGTGGGAGGTGTCCCTGCCCATGGCAGGGGTGGCACTGGCTGGCCTTTAAGGTCCCTTCGAACCCAAACCATTCCATGATTCTTTAATAAGAAGCCTTGGAACTTGAGGAAGAGCATCCCCAAACAATGTTCTGGTGGTTTTCCACAAACCTCACTGAGGGTGTTGGGGCTGGGGTGGAGCTGGGCTGGTCCTGCCCCAGGCCTGGGGACAGGGATGGTGGAAGGAGGGTCCAGGAGAGCTGTACCCCGGGGTGAGGAGGGAACTGGGCTCCAAAGGGAGCTCCAGAGGAGGAGGAGGAGGCTGCTGAGGTGGGGAGAGAAGGCAGTGGAGGCCCATCCTCCCCACGAGCAGGGAATCTGGTGAGGAAAGGAGCCATGGAACATCACCAGGCAGAAGGCAAACAGGCCTTTAGGGATGAAGCAGAATAAACAAGAGCAATTCTCAGAGCACGAAACCCAGCCTGTGCTGAGAACACCTCTGGAGAGTGAGCAGCGATCCCCAGGCTCTGGTCACAACCCTGTTTTTCCAGCTGCCTCCCTGGGCCGAAACACTCCGTGCTGGGCACCTGGGGAGGATTTTGATGCCCTGAGAGGCACAGAGAGCTCTTTGTCCGTCCCTATCAATCACTCCACATCTCAAGTTTCACCAGCCACGATGCTGGGTGGGTTTGGGAGATGACTTTTCCCCACCAGCAGCCCCCAAACCTGCACTGGTGAAGCTTTTCCTCCAGGCAGGGATGCTTGGAAGGGGCAAAGTCACCCCTCTACTGCTCAGGCTGCTCCCACGGCAGAACCAACCTCCCAAAAATTGCTGTTGTGCCTCGAGGGCTGAGGGGAAAAAAAAAATAATCCCAAAGCCTCGGGATTCTTGTCCATAAATCCAGCCCACAATATCATAGATTTTACAGTGCTGCCAACTCTGACAATTTTATGATGGGTCTCCTGCGATTTGCAAAAGTGTGGTTTAGTTTTTTCTCTTAAAATTTCCAGCTCCTGGAGACCAGTGAATATATGAGGCTCTCAAAGGATTCTGAGTCTTTCCCCCACTGCCCTGTTTTTGATCTTTTGTTTGATTTTAGAACATACTGTAAAGTTGGAAATTTTACTGGAGAGAAAAGTGAGGCAGAGAAACCACGGCTTGGGAAGGTGGGGCTAGAACTCATCACGGGTCAAAAAATATTGAGTTTTGGATTTTTTTTAAATTTGTCAGTTTGCTTTTTAAATTTATTTTTCTCTGTTAAAGTCAATGCCTTTGCTGCATTATTTTTGAGTAATAAAAATGAAGTTTGAAGTGAATGGCAAATGTTCAGGGAGTGGTTTGAATAAATTCCCACCCCCAAAGAGGAGCAGTACCTCATTCACATTTAGATTTTACTGCTTCAGAACTTCCAAGGAGATTTTCCAACCTGAAGTAATTTCAGAGGGACGTGTTTCACTTGAACCCATCACACCCAGGTGCTCCAGCATCTCCTACTTCCTCTTTTTGGAAACAAATCCTTCAGACTTAGTGCCTGGTCCTGCCTGTGGGGTTTGGACAATTTGCCCTGCACCTGTAAGGACTCAACTACAGAAAAGTGGATTTAAAATGTTCCTGAGACAAATAAAGGCAAGAAATAAAGGCACAACAGCTTCCACAGTCTATCAGAAAGGCTGGTTTGAACATCCTGGCTCAAGCTTCTCCTGGGAACCCCTGGGAAAAGCCCCTCACTGCCTTGGAGACAATTCCAAGGTTTCCCAGCAGCACCATTTGCATCTGCATGAGCCCTCCCACTGTTGGATTAAGCTTTTTTTTATTTAGAGATGGGGTAATTAAGAGGTATTTTAAAAACTTTTATTCTATTTTTAGTCTTATATGAAGGGTGAGATAATACAGATGTTATAATTTAAGCTGTTATAATCAGAAGTTAACTATTTGTTAATTATAATACATTATAAGCGTTTCTTGGCCTATCAGCTTTTGTCACATGTTGTAAATGCTTTAAAGCAAATAATCTAAAATTACCCCATTGTGGGTCTTACTATAATGCATCTTTGATAGTTTTATTTTCCTAAAGTATCTAGTCTTATTTGTAAGGTTATCTTTTGAAAGTTTTTTCTAATTCCATTTCTCTCTCAGCAACATCTGTCCTATTCCATGGCATCTCTAAGTCAGCATTTCTTATCTCCAGGTTTGCGTACAGATGCAGTCTTCTGTCGGGCTTTGAGAATTCCCTACAAATCCATTTCCCACACCCCACCACAGGGATTAAAGGCAGAGGGAAGAGGAGGGTGGGGATTTGAGGAGGTTTTGCATCAGCTCCTTGTAGTGATTCTGTTGGGAGCACATTTGAGCACAAGTGAATAAAAGGGGAAAAAAGGGACGTGGTGAGAATATGGGAACTGGTCACTGTGGATGTCACCTGTGCACTGCTCTCACTCAGGGCTGTTTGCTTTACTGCAGACTGAAGAAATGAGTTGTAACCTGCCTCAGGGCAAAAAATGTTGCTTGAATTATGAGCAGAAAGTACAGCCCTAAGCTGGGACAGAGGAAGAGGCAAACACCTGCAGCAGTGCACGGTGAACCCTTCAACAGCAAGGGACTGAGGGCTCGGCGGGTTCCTGTACCCATAAACGTGGCTTTGTTGTGTAAGGTCAAACCAGATAATAATAATAATAATAATNTTTATTTCTACATTATTATATTTTAATGTTTTAATGTTCTAATAATTATTTAAATTATCATGATATTTTAATTAATATTAATAAATTATTATTAATTATTAATGCTATTAATTATTGTTGTTTTGTAATAATCTGCTGCTGCTTCTCTGTTTTTGGGAGCTGCCATGTGGAGAATGCCTCTACCAATGTGTCCTGTGTCCCCGTGGTGCTGTGGTGATCTCCCTGTCTCTGACCCCTAAACGCATCAGCATTTCCCTTTGGGTTTTCCTCACACCTGCACTGCTCTGAATCAGGAATTTGCTGCACCTGGGTTCTTCCCATTCTCCTGAAAAAGCAGTGAGATGGAATCCCAGTTCCCCTTTTGCAATTCCAGTAGCTCCTTTAGAATCCCATCCTGGCTGGGTTTGTGCCCCTGCAGCTCGGGTGCCGCTGGCTTTGCTCCTTTCCAGCCCCAGCCCGAGCTGCTCTATGGCACTGGCTGTGCCTTCCAGAGGCAGGGCTTTGCCTTCCAGCTTTGGGGAGTTCTCCAGCTCGTTGGGATCCATCTGAGCAGCAGCTCTGCCTTCCAGTGTGTTGCTCCTTGAACAACAGGGCGTGTCCTGGCCCATCATCACAGTCTTTAATAAATGAAGTTATTCCAAATCATCGGTGCTAATACTGACTGTTGAGGGATGCTGCTTGTAGCCAACCACCACCTGGAATTTTGGCTGCTACAGATTCCCCTTGGCATCTGATGGCCCAGCCAGCTTTCCACCCACTCTGTTGTGTATTTCCCCAGTTTACCTCATCAGTTTGCACTTGGAGATCACTGTCAAAGGCAGTTTCAGGTCCTGGTGCTCACCAGAAACTCAGAGTGCTCCAGCACTTCCATCTCTGGATCACTGCACACCTGAGATGTCTGGGTGCAACTTCTTCGTCAGAGCTTTTAATTAGAAAAGAAGTGACCCACAGACACCCAGGATGGCTTTTGTGTGGAGAAAGCAAGCCTGGCTGAAGCCTGGTTGCAAAGATGAGTAGAGTGCTGAATTTGGGGCTGTTCAGTAGTGTTGGCTCCCCTGCCTGAGCCTGGTGCTGCCTGGGCAGGGAAGGACAGGTAAATCCAGACTTGGAGAGCTTTTAATTGAAGGCAGAGGATCCTGTGGATGTGGGATGTGGATCTGGGACAGTCTGGAGCTGCTCAGGGAGTCAGGGGAGAGAGTGGCTTTTTTCAGACACTTCAGAGGCTGAGTGAGTGACAGGCGCCAGAATTGATATTGGGGTGGTGCCAGTCGAGGTGACGGTGACAAACCCAGGCTGGCAGTGACTGCAGCCCTTGCCTGCGTGGGGAGCAAATATAAAACTCTGGTTTGGGACATTTCCAAGTGTCCTGAGCTGGGGCTGAGTAGCAAAGCAGGAAGGCAGCACCACCTCATAGCTCCAGGTTGAGGCAACCTTGCACTGCTGGGTGACCTTCAAAGCCTCCAAAAACACTTGGAAAAGGAGAGCAAATACCACTGTTGGACCCTGTGGGTATTATTTGTGCTTTTTGGGTGTGTTTAACCAGCACCAAAACGCTGCTTTTAGGCTTGCATGACATCATTTCTTCACTTACAAACACTTACACAGTTGTACTTTTCCCTCCATTTTTAAGCCAATCAGCTGAAACAATAAATTGTTTTTATATGTAAAGCATCTCCTAGAAGAGGAAGCATCAGTGCTGCTTAGTTTTTGGCATAAAATATTGCTGCTGGCCACCCCAGCATCCCAACTTGTTGCTCAGCTGTAAAGAGTATTCAAAGAAGGGATAAAACATGGGGACATCAGGAACCAAAGAGAATCAACTCATTCTTAGCTGTGTTAAAATATTAAATAATAACAATTAAGAAGAAATCTCAAGTATTTCCCCACTGTCTTCCAGACACTGGGGTTCAGTCTATGCCTTTACTTGAAGGTTTTTACCCATAAGGAAGGGAGCTCTGGGTCTGAGCAGGATTATCACCATCCCAGGGCATTCCCGAGCCTGATAGGGGATTATTTTTAAGGATGTTTTGCTTGGATTTTTGTTCAACTGACACAGCTGTTAATAAAGTACAGAAGAGTGAGATGTCCTTTCTCACCTGGTCGTGGCAGCTTTTAGGGTTTTTTAACAACTTGATCAGTTCTTGATGGATGGGGGCAGAACCCCCTTGGATCATTACCTGAATCCTGCTCTTTCCAGGACAGAATTCCAGGAGAATTTCAAGGCAGGTAACTCTGCCTGAGAGCTGCAGCAGGCTGGGATGGGACAGTAGCTAAATATAACCTAAATTAGGGCTTCATCTGGAGCCAAAGCTGGAGAGTTTGGGAGCCAGGAAAAGCTGAACGGGCACTATTTAAAGAATGAATTGGCTGGAGAAACTCTCCAAGCTCAATGGCATTTCACTGAGGACCCTCAACATTCAACCTGAAATTCTTCTGGGTTTTTTGTTGAAGGTGGTTGAATTTTGCTCGTGAAGGTCCCATAAGACAACAGCAGAGGCCCATTTCTTTAGGAAATTTAGCTACTCCTAAGTCTCTGCACCAACTGTTCCTTAACCTGAAGGTTTTATCCATCAGTCTTGTCCATAGAGAGGCTGCTACTGGGAATTCCAACAGGAATATTCTTTCAGACAGATTATAGATGGGCCCATGCAGAGTTAGGTCAGAGAAAAAAAGTCCTGTGGGTTTTTTAATTTTTTTTTTTTTTGTTTAATCCATCCTGATGAAGTTCAGTGCAGCAGAAATGTAATAATTGAATGCTGTGCTGTGGGGATCTGTTCTCCTTCAGGACAGAAGAGTGGGATAACAGGGGAATAAGTGACTTGTACATTAGGGATAACAGAAAGCACAGCCATTGTCCAGACCTGGCTTGTGCTACTCACTTGGGATTCCATCAGGGACATGATCCTTGCCTGGAGGAGATGGATTAAATGGTAGGATAAAAGGAATCAAATGGCACAGCCAGGAAAACCCCCCCAGACTCCAGCAGAAGACAAGCAAAGGCTGCTCTCTGCTCACACTTGGGAGTGACCCTGGCAGGGAGATGCTCCCTTCATTCCCAACCTTTCCAAAGCACTCGTGGCAAGGAGCAGCTCCGTGGTGCCACGACCCTGAGCTGTCCCCTGCTCCCATGGCTCGTGCTGGTGCTGAAGGGGCTCTTTCTCAGTGTCACTGATGGCTGTGACCTTTATGTTCAGTCTGTGCTCACCGAGCTCCCCCTCACCGGGGAGGAACCAGCCTGGGAGACCTGGCACTGCTTCCTCCCCTTCATCCTGGCTTTCCATGGCATGGAAAAATCCTCAAGCTACCTGCCTCCCTTCCTTGAAGCCAAGGGGATGAGGGGAAATGGCAGAAAATCCCTTACATCGTTGGGATTTTTGGAGACATAAAAGCTTCTCTTTGAGAGCAAATACCTTTTTTTTTTTTTTTTTTATTTCCACCCCCCTTCTCCTTCTCGTGGCATTAGGGCTCAAGAAATTCCTTGGAAAATAATTTGTCAAGGCCCTGCCTGATCAAAGACATATATAAAAGGGCCCTTTTTTTTCAAGGGGAAGAACTCCCCCTCCGAGCTCAGAATGAATTGGCAATTCATTTACCAACTGTCAGATAAAGTAGCTCAATCCCTATCACGTCTTTAGCTGGAGCTGTGGCCAGAAGGAAGCAATTCCCGGCCCACTGTGCGTCCATGTTTGGGGTATGTTAGTGATTAGAGTATTCCTGCCTGGGGGATGCAGAAAGATATGACTCAGATTCACAAAAGAGCCATAAATCTCCCTCCTTTTATTCAAAATGTGTGTTTTATAGCCATTTCCTGTCCAATTTCTGCCTCGAATAAATATGTAACATATCTGTGTGTGTAGAGTTTTTAGGGCTGAGTGTTGGGCTTCCTCTCAAGAGCCAACTGTCTGCTCAGAACAGCAGAGAGCCACACTCCAACTTTTCCTTTCATTCCCAGAAAATCCCCTCCTTGAGCCTCAATCGCCTGTCCCAGTGGCACCTGCTCCTGTCCTCCCTGAGCTGTGGTCCCTGGAAAAGGACTGGGTGGGAGATGGGATCTGAAGGACTCCAAAAAGGTCATCCAGGCCCCAAGACAGGATCAGCCAGACTGGAAGGACAATGTAGGGCTGAAGGGAAAGGCAGGAGGAGATGGAGAGCATGGCAGGAAAAGTCCAGGCGGGGCTATTCCTCTGGTTTAGACCCCCCAGTCCCAGGCTGCAAAGCAGAAATGCCCAATATCTTTAATTGTGTCATCTTTTGGCACCGACGGGCTGCAAGCCTTCATGAAATCAGCTGAAGTAGCTGAGAAATGCTCCCCAGGACTCATTTGTTCTTCATGTTTAGCCAGAGGATGAGTGCCAGGAAGAAGGAAGAGCAGGAACCCCCGCGCTCCTGGAGAGTAACAGCACTCAGCTTTCCATCGGTGTCCTGCTCTTCCAAGTCACGCAGAAAGCTGATTCCCCTCACTCAAACAACAGGAAAACCCATCCTCTTTGCAGGAAAGCAGTAAATTTGGGGGTCTGGCATTGCTGGTACTTTATTTTTAGCTCTTCCTTCTAATCCTTTAAGCCTGGAGTTCCTTTCTGTTTCCTTTTCCCCTAAACCAGGAGCTGCAATCGCTTGGCCCAGGTTCAAAGTCTCAAAGCCAAGGGCAAAGCTCCCAGATCCCCGAGCAGTCTGCAAGGGGCCTAAGGTTTATCTCCTGGAGGGTTTGATCTCAAAGCTGCTGGACTTGGTGGGAATCTCAGCCCCAGCCCTCAGGAGCTTTTGTTTACCGTGCCCTCAAACATACCCAGCCTATCTGGCAGTACCCTGGGTGCACGTGGTGTTTAAAAATAACACGTGTGGCTGCAAGAAACAGCCTCAAAATGTTTCCTAAACTTTGGCCAGGGGCTAGAATTGATCTCAGATACCCGGTGTGATGCCATGAGTGAAAGATAAAGCAAGAAAAACGTGGATTAATGACAGGGATTGATGGGAATTTCTCCTAAAGGCAGGTGGCAGAGGAAAATATCACTGGCTGGAGTGAGCTTTGTTATAGCTGTGCTTTGGATGCTCTTCAGGAGGGAGGCACTGCCAGGCTGCTCTTTTTCTGCTCTTTGCTGCTTTTCAGTGATTTCTGGGGGCTTCACATTGCAAGTTTATCTCCTTCCATGGGCCATTCCCACCGGGTGAACAATCCCGTGGCTCTGAGCACCAGGAGATGTCGATTCCTTTGAATTACCTCCCTCTGCATCAGGCACTGCTGGTCCTGGGGTCATTTATCAGCAGGGGAAAGAACTTCTGGAGATCCCCCAAAAGCTGGCTTTAGTAATTCTCTACTTGAGGCGACACTTTGATTTCAAACAAGGAGCCAGCAGATCTGAAACCTTCCACACAAGTGTCTTTCCGCTCTGCCCGCAGCTTTCAGCTGGATTTATTTTTTTTCTCCTCGTGGTATCTCCATTTCAGGCCCCTCATGTAAACATTTCGAAGCACATGCTGGTTTTAACAATGATTCATCCTATTAAAGTCCAAGTGGCTCCTCACAGGATGCTTTCCAGAACTAGGCAATAGATATAAAAAGGGCAGGGACCACGACTTCCCTGGGCTATCTCAAGTGCCTGATACTTCAGACACAACAGGCTCAGTTGCAGAGGAGCTGGGCTCTCTATTAAAGCTGCTTAGAAATAGGATTTATGGGGGTTGTTTTCCTCTAGGAAATCCTCTTTGTTCAAACATCCTAACCAGGCTCAGATTGTTGGGGTTTCAGCAGCCCCAGGGATGGTTCAGAGCAGGGGGCTCGTGTGAGAGAAGGGGAGTGGGATGTGACTTTGTGCACAGCAGGCTTTTATTATCAGCCACAAAACAAAAGCTGAGAAACACCAATTTTCCAGCTTTTGACCCAAACATTTGGTCTTCAATAGATACAAGACAGAAAAGGGCTTTTCCCCCCTGATTTGTGCCACTCACTGTGTTTGACACGGCTGGGGAGGGACGTGCCTGGTCCCAGCTCGGCACAGGAATTTGGGAAGCTCCTGGCTCTGCCTGGGGACCACGTGCAGCCCTGGGGAAGGTCCCTGGCTGTGTTCAAGCACTTCAAATGTCACTGGGAAGGGGCCTCTGTGCCCAGAGGGCTCTGTGAGCCCGGCTGGGCCAGCTCAGGTGCTGGCACAGGGATGTCCCAGCACATCCCAGTGCTGTGAGGGTTCTCCAGGAGCCTCTGGAGACGGGGAAAAGCCGGGGAGGATGGACAAGGAGCATCCCTGGATCATATCTTGGCTCATTTGTGTGAAAGACTATCAAAGCTCTCTCAGCAGTGGGGTTTTTTTTTGGTATCACCTTGTGCATTTAGGCAGAGAAGCTCAGGGAATTTTGGGGGATGTCTCTGGGAAGTTTTCCAAGCGTCCACGACCTTCACTGCCCGTCCCCTCGTCTGGCTGGACCTCAGCCAGCCCTGCATGGCTTTGTCAGGCTGCTGCTAAGCCTGAGCTCTTCCCAAAAATAGAAATTAAAAATTCTTTCATTGATTTTTTCTTTTTTTTTTCAAGCTGAAATGGAGCAGGCGTGTTACAGTGTGTTTTTCATGGAACACTTAAAAGCAAAAAAAAAAAAAATTGTCCAGAAATGAAGCTATGACAAAATTAATCTTTTTCATTACAAGATGATTCAAGGCAGAGAAGTGTTTTCCTTCTTTAGTGATTTATCAACTGTCTTCAACTAGACCAGGTAATTTAAGTTAAAAAATTATCATTCTGTTGAAAAATCACTTTTTCTTCCTGGAGAATAAAAACTATTTCAAGAAGAAAAGCTTTCTTTGGGTACCAGGAAAGTGCTCCTGGAGATGTGGTGGAGACAGGGAGAAGAAGTGAAGTGAGCTGACTCTAAATATTCATATAAAGTATTTTAAGGTGTCTATAAAATATTTTTTAATCTGCTTGATTGGTGGGCAACCAAACAGAGGTAGAGATACCAACATGATATTTTTGAGGGGCGTTTCTAACTCATCAGACATTTGTAGAAGGTATCTATGGACCCTTGAGACTTCTGCAAAAAGCAAATTGGTAGCAGGACATTACCAGGGAGAAAAAAGAAAATCCAAAAGCCCTGAGCATGGCCAGGCAGTTGCTTTAGGGAAAAAAAAAATAATAGAATTTCCAGGAAAAGCCTCAAGATGCTCATGGTGAGGTTGAGTGAGGGAACACCTGGGGAAGATTGATTAAGAGACAGCCAATGTGTGCCTGTGATTTATGAGGAGTGGGCCTGGCTTTAGTAGGAGTTTTGGGGAGATATTGCTGCTGTGGTGCAGGACAGAAAGCTCCTGGATGCAATCGAGCTCCCAGACTGTCAAACATCACTTGATAAGGTTCCACGAGGGAGATTATTCACTCAGAGAGGGGAAACACAGTAAGAGGTCAAAGAAGCTGTGGGGCAGAAACCTGCTTGGAGAATTCTCTCTGTGCATCCGACTCAATATAAACATGTGTGTAAAAATATAAATATTCATGGAGCTATCTCCATCTGTCTGTCCATCTAATTATTCACCTAAACCAGCCCTGCTCCTCCTTCCTGGCAGCAGGGAGCAATTCCCTTTGCTTGAATCCTGCCTGCTTCAGCTGGGAGAAGATTCTTTTAGGGATTCAGTCCCAGGAGGCCCTTTTGGACTTGAGTTTTGGGTTGGTTTTTTTGTTTTTTTTTTTGCTGCCCTGTGTGTTGGATGGTGGAGCTGGGATCAGGGGGTGCTGTTTGGAGATGCAGAGATCCATCCCTGCTCTTTTAAGTGCTTACACTGTGGCCAAGGCACTGAACTCCCCTTTTTAAGATGTGATGAATAACCAGAGAGTCCCTGAAGGATGGTTAAATGAGCACACAGTGTTTTCCAGCTGGATAAAGACAGGGAGCAGATAAGAGAAGTTGATAACTTTGGCTTTTGGGAGTGATCAATGGCCTCAAGATACGCCTTATAAATGTTGGCAAAATGAAGGATTCTGAGCATCCCTGGAGCTTGCAGTGCCTGAGAGTCTGGAATGTGCAGCCCTATATCCACTGCCTCTCAAATGGATCAGTGGAGATTTCTGCAATGTAATCTCTGCCTTTATTTGTTTTCGTGCCATTTGGAATTCTCTGGGCAATCAGAACGGCTGGGCTGCGTTCCCTGTCCTTTGATAAGGTTGTGTCTTTTGGAATTTCACTTTTGGAGGCGGAGGTTTGAGGGATGTGTCCAGAAGGGAGTGAGGCAGAGACTCTGCACCAGGTACCTGCTGCTTCCTTCTGCTCTGCTCCCCAGAGCCCAAGCAATGAGAGCTCTTTGATTCCTGATCTATAATCACTCTTTTTGGCACAAAAATGGGCACTTCTGAAGCCATCCAGTGAGACATCAGAATGGTTTTTATGTCATATTGAAAAGCCAGGCTGTTAAGACAAAAGAGAAAGGAGGAAGGCCTAAAGCTGCTTCATAAATCCCAGAAATGTTTTGATGCCTTCAGTTCTAAAGCTACAATGGGATAAAAACCACAGCTAGCAGGAGAATACGGGACATTGCTTCCCCGGAGCAAGGAATCAGCTGGGAACTTAGGCCAGACACAGCTGTGCCATCACCTGGGCATGCCAAAAAAAGCCTGAGCGTGCCTTGGTTTGTGGTGGTGAGGGAGGATCCCACTACTGGGGCAAGCCCACTTCCAAAGTGTTCTCTTTGATGGGCGTACCTAAACCCCTAAACTGAAGTTTTTCCATTTAGGAAGAGACCCCACATGGTCAGTGGCCCATAATCATATTGGGAAGGTCCAAAGTTAGTGGGACCATTAGGAAAAAAGGGAATTCCAGACAAAACTCTTCCCTGGCAGCACAGTCAGATGGTGGAGGCAGTTGCCAAGAGGGTCTGGTGCTTTTAAGAGGCATTTTTTAGGAAAAGAACTGCATGTGGGAAGCTCACAGGGAAAGGAGGGGAATGCCATGCTGTAAGTGGGAACAGGGATTGTTTTGGGCTCACAGCTCTTTTTGAGAACTGTCACCTGTGATCTGTGTCCTGGCCTCCTTCATTCCAACCTGAAAGGGCTTTCCCAGCAAATTCCCACTCTGGCTTGGTTCGTGTGAAGCTGCCTTGAATCAATTCCTGGGAAGAGCAGGCCCAAAAGGAGCAGAGGCCATTAGATTTTCAGGTGAAATGTCCCTGGGAGCTGCATCCTGTATTTACATCCAGCTCCTGCATTTTCCTACAGGCACCATCATCATCAACCTGCAGGAAAAAAATTCTAAACCCTCAAAATATACCTGGGAGCCTTTCCCTTGCGTGTCCCAGGATTTGCAGTGTTCTCCCAGGGCAGAACGGGATGGCTGCAGTGTGACCCCATCCCCACAGATGCTTTCCTTGAAAATTAATTTTATCTGAGCCAAAAACAGCCCAGGGAGAGAACTCTGCCTCTGAGAGACATCTGGGGTTCTTGCACTCAGGACTGCGGGAGTCCTTGGCATCTAATTTTAGCAATTTAAAATTTCAGCTTCAAATTTAAGCTACTCATCCAGGCTTTTTTTAAAATAAACATGTGTCCTTCAGCTCCTGGAGGCTCCACAGGTCAGCAGAAAATCCTGAGGAGGCATGTGGTGTTTGTAGGGATGCCCCAGCAGTGCAAAACAATGCTCTGGCTCTGGGTGAGGACAGGGAGCTGGCACAGACTCAGATTTCTGCTCGGAGCCTCTCGTAGGCCGAGACAGAAAGATAAACAGAAATGGGAAACAGTGGCTGGAGCGACACAAATGCAGCTTCTCCTCTGATATTTGCTCTTGGGGGCGGTTGCATTCCTTCAAAGCAGAGAGCAAGTCAACAAGAAGACAATAATAATCAGAGCAGCAATAAAAACCGTGTCCACTCGGCCTGTTTCCTAAATCCTGCTCTGGCAGGGGCTGTGTGCTGCTGCTCCTGCTGCTGCAGCCCTGCTGGGAAGCGATAAGGACACACAGCCTCCTGCACTTGAAAGCGCACTGGAAATAGAAAGGGAGATAGAGCTCTACAAGAGGAACCCGAGCAGCCTCAGGCTTGCCCCAGGCCTGCCTGGGGCTTTCAGCAGCCACGGGCAAATTGAGAGCAAATCCTCTGCTGTCTTGGATGGACAGAGGGTCAATGTGCTCCTCAAAACTGGACCAGCTCTGCTTCTGAGGCCTCAGGGAGAGAACAGCACAGGGACCATGGGCACAGCCTGGCTTGGAGCCCTTTGGGCCAGACCTCCCTTTCATTTCAGCTGTAAGGAGGCTCTGGGCCCACCAGTGTTAGAAAAATGAGGGGTATTATGGAGAATACACAGAAGGGATTGTTCCCTGTGAGGGTGAGGGTGAGGGTGGGCAGGCCCTGGCACAGGTGCCCAGAGCAGCTGTGGCTGCCCCTGGATCCCTGGAAGTGCCCAAGGCCAGGCTGGACAGGGCTTGGAGCAGCCTGGGACAGTGGGAGGTGTCCCTGCCATGGCTGGGGGTGGAATGAGATGGTCTTTAAGGTCTGTGCCAACCCAAATAATTCTATAGCTTCTTTAGCAGAAAGTTCCATGGATCACCCAGGTGTGATGATAAGGACAAACCTAATCTTATTTTCTGTTCGGAAAGCAGGAGCTTTGGGTGGCTTTTGGGTCATCACATGTGGCCCTTCTTGGACTCTGCTGCTTTTTCTTTCTGCTCATTTCAGATGACAAACCCCTCCCAAAGCAGCACCTAGAGAGACTGGTGAGCCAGTGCTTGATGGAGCAGGGAACTTTTCCAGCAGATGTGGCTTTCCAGACTTTTGGCTTTCCCTGCGCTTGGTGAGGTATTCAGAAGAGAGAGCCTCTGTGAAGGCAAAACCCTTGCCCACAGACCAGCAAAACCCCATAATACTGAACATCAGACATTTGTTCTGACCTCAAGGGAGCATCCAGACCTTGGCCATGAGATAGGATGAGATCATGATGTTTGTCTGCAACAAATTTCAAACCATCTCTGCTGCTGGGCATGTGCTGAGCATCAAATTTAGCTCCATGTTCTGAGAGATGCCTTCCCCAGGACTGCTCCTGTGCTGGGTGTAACTCATTCTCCCTGTGCTTTTTCTTTTTTGTGCTTTCCTTTTTGTGCTTTTTCATTTTCCAGCAGTGAATTGAGTTCTGCACCTGCTCAGCTGTTTTCCAGAGGTGAATCCAGGAGCTCAGTAGCTACATGAGGATATCTAATTCCCTTTTTCCACCCTGCTCCCACATGTGCTCCTGCCCTCCAAAGCAAACAGCACCAGGCAACACAAGCACTGCTTTCCATGAATTGTTCTGCTCTGTTTTCGAAGAAGAGACCTGGGAAAATCTGTGGAAACTTTCTCGCTGGCCCAAGTGAGTTGAGAGAAAGAAAAACATTGCTCCAGAGTCAAAACTGAAATGGTTTTGGTTTTTCTTGTGTTCAAAGATGAACAGGAAAGGCAATTCATGAGGGAAAAGAGAACGGCTGCTGTAGAAACCACAAAAAAGCTTTCGAGGACCTGGCTCTAATCCTGCTGTGCTTGGATGAGCTGCTGGTTCACAGCCTGGATGTCACCAAGAGTCAGGAATGATCACCTACTCTGCAAAACACAAACCTGCGGGACATGGAAGGGTTCTACAGGTAAAATTCACTGTTGGGTGGGGCAGCAAAGAGGCAGCTGCTGTTTGATCAGAAGTACCTCAGCCTGGAGCTGAGCTTCCTAAATCTCTGCTACAATCCAAGCCTTGTTCTTCCTCTTGCACCCCGCCCAGGATCAAAGACAGGAGAATAAAACAAAAGGAAGTGGTTGAAATGGTCTTGAAAGAGGAAATTCTTGTCTAATTCCAGGTCATGGCAGAGGCTGTGTGCTCTGCCTGGGGAGACTCTCTCGTCTCCCAGGCCTGGAAAAGCCATTGGCAGTTTTGAGTCTAGAACTAAAGACTTCCTCCCCTCTGGCCCCAGAGAGAGAGAAAAGAGGAGCATTTTAGTGCATGGAAAGGGAGGCTGGTTCCATGGGAGGAATCCTGTCTTGGCTGTTTGGGAGGCAGGATGTCAGCCTCGGGAGGCCAGGAGTTTATTTTGGAAAAGCAAGCTTCAAGTTTCTCATCTGCAGCAGATGGATGTGCTTCACCTCCTCCTCCTCCTCCAGCCTCCTCCTCCTTCTTTGTGCCTTTCCAGCCCTCCTGGTGGCCCTGTCCCCAACCCTTGGCCACAGTGTCACTGTGTCCTGTTGGCAGCAAAGCTCCTGGCACAGGATGGTGAAGCTGGAGGCCGCTTTCCTCTTCCCAACCTCACTGTGGAGCTTCCCTGCTGGAAAACCTTGGCTTCTCCAGTTTCCCACACTTCAGCTCATCCACTCCCTCCCTGAGTTTCCAAAGTGCTTCGTGGGAAGCCAAAACACCTGCTCTGTGACCTCTCATCCTGGAGGAAAGTTGGCAGAGATGTCCTGCCTGGACTGGAATGATGGTTTTGTTTTTAAATCGCAGGTAGATGAGATCCCTTCTGTCTCTCCTCAAGCACCTGGCACTCTGCTTCAGGAGTTATCTCGGATGTGCCAGCTTGTGCCCTCTGTCCTGGCTCCCTGCACGTGCCATCTCTCAGCCAGCATTCCCATCCTGCTTCCAGGAGGTGCCAGTGTCACTCCCAGAGCTCTGCTCCTGCTGCTGGATGGAGAACAGCATCCCTTGGCCCTGCCAGCTCTTACTCCTGCCTCTCCAGCTGTGTGAAGTCAGGCCAGGAGTCTGATCTGGAATTAGGCAATGACAGTGAGGACTTAATCTGGTGTACAATTAGTGGTCAAGACTCAGCTCCTGAGACACAAGGGAAGAGAGGCAGCTCCTCCTATTTTCCTTTTCAGCAACAGCCCAATAATTCCCTAAATCCAAACTTTGGATCGCTCTGCTATCCTTTTGGAAAGGGGAACAAAAATAACATCACTAAGCCTGCTGCAGCCCCTTGAAGTGGACTCAAATGGAAATAAAAGCCCTTTGCAGAGTGAGCTTTGGATGGATTTTTCACTGAGCATCCAAAAATTCCTTGGAAAGACCGTGTCGGCCAAAGGCCAGGCTCTGGGCTGTGTACCTGTGCTCTGTCCAGATGGAGGAGAAATAGAACAGATGCACCAAGATGAAGAGAAGGTTTCAGAGTGTTTTCAGAGCCTCCTGTTCGCTGAAAGGGCTGGAAAGTGATTTAAAAAACTAATCCTTTGAACATGAGGAAAAAATTGTCTTGGACGGTGCTACCAGTGCCCTTCCAGGCTTCCAGAGGTGGGGAAATGTCATTTGCCTGCAAGGAACTCAACCCAAACTCTCCCTTGGGTCAGCTCTCTGTGTGAGAGGCTGGAATGGGAGGAGACAAACACATGGAAGTTGAATGAGGCTCTTAAAATATTTGGCCTTCCTCTAATGGGGGTTAAAGTTGGCAATGCTTTGGTGGGTTTTTTTCTGTGACTTTGCCCAAATGTCCGAGGAGATCTGAGATTGCACTGCTCTCCCAGAGGGGCAAAAGGAAGGAAAATTCTTTGGTGAATAAAGATGGATAAAGGAGAACTCTGCACTTCCTGTCCCGTTTTCCACAAGGCAAGGACACCAGCACCTCTCTGGCCACAGCATCAGTGGGGCTGCAGCTCCTGAAGAGCAGCTGCTCTGGGCTCTGGATGAGGAAATCAGACTCCATCCCTCTTCTCAATTTTTTACACATCATTGTCTTTCCACTGCAAAGAGAGAAATTTAAAAAAACAGGGATTCACATAGGTTTTCTTCTACTCCATTAATTGTGGGCACAGAAAAGGGAAAACCAGACATGCAGACAAGTACCAGCAATGATTTCCATGGAAACCTGGGGTTTTTAACAACTCTGGAGACTGGTGGTGATGTATGCTCACTAAAGGGGAAGTGCTGGCAGCTGGAGCTGGTGCTGAAACCACCGGATCGAACATGGAAATCAACGTGGGACTAATGTTGAGCCTGATGGAAAAACATGAGGCTCACAGTGAAATACTCACAGGGCAGACAAGCAAATCAGGTAATTTAATAATAATAATAATAGTGTGGAAGAAACTTGACCAAGAATAACCAATCTCAGATCTATGGACACCAGAGTCTGCTTTCTGTTTGTAATATTGTTTTACAAGCTCCTGGCAGCATTCCTGAGCCTGGGAGTGGTGTTCAATTCCCTTCCCACTGAAGGCCTGTGTATTCCACCACTGTGGGCTGCTCTGGCATAGCAGGGAACTGGGCTGGACGTGGCCAGGAACCACGTAGGATGAGAAAAGCAGAACTGACAAGGGTAAAAATCTGGATTTACGGAGTCCAGTGATGTCTTTGAGCTGCAGCAAGTTGTCAAATGCAGCAAGGACTGCATTTGTGGAAGATGTGGAAATTCCTCACTTCCATGAAGGAGACCCTGAGGAAGAGACACTGAGGTTTAAGGTCTTGCATCATATTTAGTCTCTCATTTTTGCTGTGATTATTTTCTGTGGATTTGGGGACTTTATCCTTTATTTTCAGCTCGCTTTAAATGTGTAAATTGGTGTACAGCTGAACCTGTGAAAAGAAATACACACATCTGTCACGACCAGTATTATCCAAGGGTTTCTAGGCTTGGATGTCTGGTGAGGAAAGATCTGTGCCTTGGAAGTGGAGCTGGAAGCAGCAGTTAAACAGAAAAAGGAGCTGCTGCCATGGAGAAAGGGCACAGGGAGCACCAGGAGAGATCCTGCTCCTGTTCACCGGGGCAGAGCTGAGCCTTTGTAAATCAGGACTCGGTGCAGCCATTCCTGGTGTCTGCCCTGGGTTGGTTTGGCTGCAGCATCTCCTGAAGTGCCTGGAACATCATCCTGGCAGAGGAAGGAAGCTGCCTTCTGATACTGCTTTGTGGATGTGATGGGATTGAGGAAGCTGGAGCTGCAATTTAACCCTGTCTCACCTTCTCCAGGACTTTCCAGGCCAGCAGTGAACCTGAGGACTGCACTTCTACCCCATGGATGCAGAGAGCCTGGCTTGGGTGGGCTCAGCCCCCACTAACCCCAGCTGGGCTGACTGGGGGCCTGTGCTGAAGGAAAAGGCTGGAACAAACCCTGAGTGTGATGTGACTTCCCAGGGAACAGAGAAAACCCCTCAGTGGATGCAGAGCAGTGGGAGATTCACGCATGGAAGTTCTGTGCCTGAGAAGTTGCCTGTCTCCAGCTGTCACCCACTTTAATAAAGGCAGCATGGGGAGGGAAGAGCTTTCCTTCCTTCACAGACCATCACTGCTGCAACAGCACGGCAGCAAAGCTGGCTCAGTGTGCAGAGAGGGAGGGAAAGTTGTCTCTTCAGAGAGACAAGCAGACAGACAGACAGCGAGCCAGCTTCTCCTCTCTGCCGTGCACAGAACTCCAAAACTATTAAAGGAGCTATTTGTAACCAGGAGCAGAATCGAATCGCTGGCGGAGCTCCCCGTAACAGATTCCCAGTTCAGTCCTGGCTGGCACTTTACCAGGAACAGCTCCTCAGCAGCAACGTCAGGGTTAAACCCTCGCAGCATGTGTGCAATTGCAGAAATGCCCCGAGAAGAACCAAGGAAATATTTCCATCTTAAACTCCGATAAGGAGTGAAAACGTGCAACTCGTTCCATATGGTGGCTGCAAGGCCCGGGCCAAGCGGAAAAGCCGCGGAGTCTGCCAATCCCTAAGAACTTGCAAGCCTGATAAATGAGTGCCTTGCTTTGGGAAAGCCAGAGACAAAGTCACACTAGAAAGGAGAAAACAGAAGAAAAGTGAGGAGTCTTAAAAAAAAAAAATAAATAAAGCCAAGTCTTCCCCATTTGTCTTGTTGGCTGGCAGCAAGAATTTCTGGAAATGTTTTACATGTCAAAGATTTAACCAAGCTGGGATGGTTGTGGACAAGCCGTTATAGGCAATGAATAAATAAATCAGGAAAAGAGTCTATCTCCTGCTTCACAAAAATGATCCTGGCCTGAGACAGCTGCATTCTTCTGGGATACTGTGTGCAAGCCAGGATGGAAGCGCTCAAAGCCGGAGCGTTCTCGGATTTCTCCAGCACTGACATGGAAGACAGTGCTGAGCTGGGTCAGGGAGCAAGGAGGGAAAAGCTGGAGGGACAGCTCTGGCCAGAGAACACCTGGGCACCCTCCAGCAGTGGGATGCACATCCCAGCAGTGAGATGCAGATCCCAGCAGTGGGATGCAGATCCCCAGAAGCAGGATGCAGATCCCAGCAGTGGGATGCAGATCCCCAGAAGCAGGATGCAGATCCCAGCAGTGGGATGCAGATCCCCAGAAGCAGGATGCAGATCCCAGCAGTGGGATGCAGATCCCCAGAAGCAGGATGCAGATCCCAGCAGTGGGATGCAGATCCCCAGAAGCAGGATGCAGATCCCAGCAGTGGGATGCAGATCCCCAGAAGCAGGATGCAGATCCCAGCAGTGGGATGCAGATCCCCAGAAGCAGGATGCAGATCCCAGCAGTGGGATGCAGATCCCCAGAAGCAGGATGCAGATCCCAGCAGTGGGATGCAGATCCCCAGAAGCAGGATGCAGATCCCAGCAGTGGGATGCAGATCCCCAGAAGCAGGATGCAGATCCCAGCAGTGGGATGCAGATCCCCAGAAGCAGGATGCAGATCCCAGCAGTGGGATGCAGATCCCCAGAAGCAGGATGCAGATCCCAGCAGTGGGATGCAGATCCCCAGAAGCAGGATGCAGATCCCAGCAGTGGGATGCAGATCCCCAGAAGCAGGATGCAGATCCCAGCAGTGGGATGCAGATCCCCAGAAGCAGGATGCAGATCCCAGCAGTGGGATGCAGATCCCCAGAAGCAGGATGCAGATCCCAGCAGTGGGATGCAGATCCCCAGAAGCAGGATGCAGATTCCAGCAGTGGGATGCAGATCCCCGCAGTGAGATGCAGATTCCAGCAGTGGGATGCAGATCCCAGCTGCCCCCCAGGACTGTGAGCTCCCCAGCAGCAGGAATGGGTGCTGAGGCAGGTAGCAGTGGCAGAGCCTGGCACAGGGATCAGGGATCAGGGATCAGGGATCAGGGATCAGGGATCAGGGAGAGCCCGGAGGAGCTGGGAGGGAGCAGAGGGTCAGGACAGATCAGCCTCTCCTGCTCGGGGCCAGAGATTTGACAGGGCTGCATTCCTGGCTGAAGGGATCTGGCTGTGCCATGGATTTCTAGAGAGGAGTGGGCAAATCCACAGCTTGGCTGCCTGGAGGGAAGGCTGTGCCTTTGGAAAAGTCTTTTGGCCTCCTCCAGCCAAACATACTCCCATGTTAAATCAGAAATAGAGGAGGAAATCAAGCTTACAAACAAAATCCCCTCCTGTTTCTTCTCCAAATAGGGATTTTTTAAATCCAGGAGCTGCTTTGAAGCTGGGTATGTAGAAGCTCTGAGGTCCCCTGCCATAGGAAATCTTAGCTGGCTCATTTGCCTGAGCAAATTTGTTGTAATGAGGTTTTTCTGTTACATCAGGACTTCAGCAGTGTCACCTGTGCCAGCTCGCTGACTTCTCCCAAGCCAAGAGTGTTTTGTTGGGCTAAAAAGAGCAACAAAAAGAGCAAACCCTGCAGGTTGTAAATTGCTGGGCAAGGTGATAAATGCTACATGAAATGGCCACTATAATCTGTCTGGAAAGTTGAAAGGAATCCCGCCTTCTCAGGAGCCTAAAATACTTCTTTTACTAGAATACCTTATTTTCCAGCTGTGTGCCACATTAGTCACTCGCCAAAATATTTGTTCTCTGGTCTGTGCTTCTGTCTTGCAGCTGCTGACAAAACTGGACGCTCAGAATTTCCCTGGCAAAAGGGAAATAAGAATTTCCTGTATTTCATGTGTGGCTCTAGGGCAGCTGGGTTATTATGGTGGTGCCTGGGGACATCCAGGTTACACCTGGATTTAGAAACAAGGGGGATTTATTTGCTGGAGAAGGCTCAGATAGAAGGAGGTACCTGAGCACGGGCAAGATGCTTGGCTTTGGCTTTGCCCACCCTCCAGTCCAATCTCTCCTGTCCCCCTGCTGTGGCTTTCCCAGGACTGTCACCTCCCCCCTGTGTTGCCCAATGTGCTGTTCACTGTCCCAGGCTTATGGCAGGGCGGTGCTGTGCAATGCCAGCCCTCTGTGCCCTCAAGCCTGGCATTTATGATTTGCTGAGTCTTTCTTGCGCCAGCCCAAGACATTGGAGAGAAGTCCTCTCTAGACCTGGGCTGGCCAAAAATTCAGTGGGTGGGAAAACTTCAGAGATGAAATGCTGAGACTTCTGAGATGGGCCCTTTGATTTCCATTTAAAAACAAGTTAAAGAGCGAGCTTTGGTTATGACATCTCTGTCCTTGCAAAACACCCTCCCACTAAAAGGCCTGTGCATGAATTATAGGGCCAGATTTTCCTTTGTGTTTTATTTTTTGCCATCATTTACAGCTCAGAAAAATTCCCGTAAATATGCTCAGCTTCACACCCTGTTTTCCCACGGAGCCTCGGCGTGGATGAACAGATTCTGTCAAAGATTTCATAAACATAAATAATAAAGCCAGTTTGCTTCCCTTCAGCCCATTTTTATTATACAAGAGAGGATCTGGAGTGTCTGAAGAAGACCCTGAGCTGAGGTCTGGGAAATTCCAAGTGTGTTCTCCAGTTGAATGTTCACCACTTTTTGGGTTTGTGCCATGCCAAGGAGCCAGCAAGAAAACTCATCTGCAGGGGATGGTGTCCATGTTCTCCCTGGATATTTTTTTTTTTTTAACATTGCCAACTTAGGCAATCATAAATCTGTACCAAACATTGCAACATTTGTTTATCAAGGTTTTCTACCTCAGAAAATTCCTTTAATGAAAACACACTTTTGAGGGACTTCCTGAGGCTGAAGCTTGGAAGATATCCTGAACTTCTGACCTGAGGTTCTGGCTCAATCTCCCAGATGGAGAAGACACAGCTTTTGAGACAGGTCTGTATCTTGCAGCCCTAAACCACAATCTTTTGGAAAGATAATAAATCTGTTAAAGGTCATGTTTTGGAGACTTTGGAATGGCTCAGATCAAAGACACATCTCTCCCCAAATCCCATCTCTAATGGTGCCAGCAGCAAATGTTCAGGGCAAAACCATGGCAAGTCCCTCGGGATTCTTCCTGTGGTCATTCCAGCTCCTGGCAATCTGCAGCTGAAGGACTTCCTGAGCTAGGGGTCATATCCACCTCCTTGTGTGGAATTCATTGCCCAGGCTGGATCTTTCAGTGTTTTTAATTCTTATTTGAACCCATTTGTGCTCTTGGCTCCACAACCTCCTCTGACGACAAATTCCACCACTGAATTAAGTGCTGTTTAAAAAACAGCACCATAAATCAGAGTAGCCCTCACTTATAATAAAAGCCTTGAATTTGGATGAGATTGCCAGCATGGATTAAGTTCCTTAGTCACATCCATGTATTTTAGCCACAGCAATGGGAGCCTCATCCCATAGCAGAGGGAATACATAAAATGAGTTTATGGCAAGATCTTGGAAATCCTGGTAATTCAGGAGCCTTCAGCTCCCAGCTGCCTCACGGCCTGTGCCTTGCCAGGGTCTGCTCAGCCTGGAAAACTGATTAATCGTGGCCATGCAGGAAAGCCTGGCTCTGCTGGGAAATTAAGTCCTGCCTAAGTCCTTAGTGTGAAGGAAGGGAGAGCTTGCACCTGCTTGGAGGACCAACCTCACTCCCCATCCATCTGTGTCCTGCAGAGCTGGACTAACAAGTGCTGCTGGAAGAGGAAAGCCTGGGGCAGCTGGGATCATCCCAGATTTATTCAGCTGAGGTGTGGCAGACTGAGGTGTTCCTCTGTGTTCCCATCCCTTCGATGGCTCCCAGAAGGTTTCCCCATCTATCAGAGCAAAGCCTGACTTTCATTTGAAAACAGAACATGTCCTTAAAACAGCTCTGAGAGCTAGATCTGATCTTCTTGACATTTTCACCTTCTTTTCCCCAAGACTGATTTTTTGAGAAGGTGAGAGTGGCAAACCCCACATAATTCTGCAATGTTTTCTGGTTGGGAAAACCCCAATCTTCTGGTTTTCCTCAGTGCTGGTCACCTTGGCACCACCAGCTCCTCAGAATTTCTCACTTCAGAGTTTGAACATGAATTTGAACTCAGAATTTACAGCTTGGGATGCATCAGGAAAGCATCTGAAAGTGTGGGGGTTTTGGTTCTTTTTGCTGATGTTTTGTAGGTTCATGTTGTTCCAGCCTCCCCAAACAGGGTTACTGGAACCATTTCCCATTCCTGATATTTCTTTTTTATTTGAAGTTGCGTTGTGCTCTAATTACACAACTCCAGGAGCTGGGGCTTGAGGAAAAGCAAAAAAATTTGCTGTCACCAGGTTCAGGAAAGGCACAGGGGTTTTTTTTCTAGGATCTGCGTGGCTCTGAATGAGCCTTTCTTCCTTTTCTTCAAAATTCTATTGAATTTTGCCACCCTTGGGGACCTCACCTGGAGAGTGGCTGGGAGTATAAACCATCAAAGCCATCATTGCTCTTTAGCCAAGGTGGAAAATCCCCATCCCCAGCGCAAGGGGAGTGACCCAGGGGCAGCTCCACACCTTTCCAAGGTGATCAGTGACCTAGACATGAAATACTTCTTTAAAGATGAATAATCCTGGTTGACCAAATGATTCTGAGAGCCAGAAAATGCTCCAGCTGGGCAGGGCAGAGATGTTCCTTCTCCCTCTGAGAGCAGCCCCTTCCTCTCCAGAACTCCTTCTGCTCTCTTGCTCCCCAGCTCCTGCTGCTTTTTGATGGAGGATTTGATCCTTCCTTCCCTCCACGGGGGGCTCTGAGTCCATCCCTGCCTGCTCCAAAAAAGATTTGCAGCAAAATCCAGTGACAGGAGAGCAGTGTCACACAACAGCTCCTGCCTGGGCATTGGGATTCGGGGATGAACAGCCAGAGTTTCTGTCTTGGGAAGAGAGGGACAGCAGTACCAGCTGAGCTGAGCTGAAACTAGGCTTGGTTTTTTATCTTTTGTACATGTAATGCAGATAAAAACATCTATGTCTATGCAAAGGCACTCTCTGCGTTGTCATGGCACTGCAATAATGTTGTATCTCTCAAATATTGCCAAAATTTGAGGGTTTTGCATATTGATAATAGCAATTCCAAAGGGTTTCTTGCCTTGCTCAAAGCTCAGTGGCTCCCAAGCTATTCCACTTTGGCTTCTTCCCACTCAGCCTCTCGTTACAGCTCATCCTTGCTGCCACTCCTTGGTGCCATGAGGATCCTGGGTTTGTGCTCTGCTCCCTGAGAAATCCCTGCCCCAAGTCCTTTTTGGGTCCCAGCTCCTTAAAACCTCTCTGCAAATCCTAGAAAATTCCATCTGTAAAAAAAAACTGGAGGAGTATTGCCTGAACAGAGCTGGATTTAACCTGTTGCTGCCTTCACCTGCTGCTCTGGGATGAAAATCAGGTTGAAATAGTCAGGTGCTTGACAAATATCCCTTTCCTTTCCATATTCCAGCTCTACCATCGATGGATTTCTGTCTGTTGGTTCAGCCTGTGTTTGCTGTGTGAAGGTTTTTGTGCTGCCATTAATTGCAGAGCAAATGAACCTTCTTCAGGCCACATACTGCTGCTACAATTTATGCAAATATCTTGTCGGTGACTATAAAAAATAAAGATAAACCATAGCTGGACTGGTGTTATTGCCAACAGATTAAATGCTGATGTTTAAAAACTTGGCAGCATTTCCTCCACGGGACTTTTGTCATCTAATGCTGTATCAGCTGGGATTATCCTTTTAAAAAATTGGCAGTGGCCTCAGAAAGCACAACCTCTAGCTTTTTTTTTTTCTTTTATCTCTATTTTTTTGGCAGCTCTTGAAGAAATCCCTCTGCCATTTCCAGCCCTTCTGCTTTCACCCAGCGAAACCCCGGCTCCCTCCGCTCAGCATCTTTGGGACACCCATGGATCAGTGACAGGGAACTGCAGAGAGGGGAGGAAAAGAAACCCTTCAGAGCCAGGAAACATCCACTGCTGGCCCATCTCCACTGGTTTTGGTGGAGTTGTGCCAGGGTGGAGCTTGGCCCCCCTGTTTTTCAAGTGTTTTTTCAAGTTATGATTCTTGAATTGATTATTTGCTGGAGTGTATGAAAAGCCTGACTTTTCCATCTGCTTCCTCATGGATTTTCTTGCCTTCTGTGATGAACACACCTTGGTTTTGTGTTTGGCTTTCAGTTTGCAAACGCTGGGTTAATGATAATCAGGATTTTTTGGGAACTGTGGGCCGCATGCACAGGTACAAAGAGGGTTTGTTATTCCAGACACAAGCCAGCAACAAGGTATTTTTATGGAGATGAAAAAAAAAATCAAAGGCAGAAAAATTAGCTCTGAAGGCAAACTGGCATGTTTGAAATACCGAACTTTTTTTCCTCCAGTTTATTGAAGTTTTAATAAATAGTTCCATATTTAAAAGCAGAAATCAGTTGCAAAGACACAGACATTTTAAGCGCAGCCTAACCTGCCTGTAGTTTAGATAACAATTTAGATAATGACCGCTTAAATAGAAACAATCAATGTTAATTAGAACAATTATGTTAATTATAAAAGGTAATTGTAAACAAGTCGATTGTTTAGATAACAATTCATTACCTCGCTGCCCTCCCTAAGGCCCCATTTCCCAACACGTTCAGCCCCGATGACCCGAGCAGGGCTCCCTCTGCCAAGTTCACCCTTCCCAAGGGAGGATGTGGGACTGGGAGAGCCCAGCAATGGCTGTAAAACCCGGACATCAAGGGCAGCTGCTGAAAGGTAAATAATTTAAAAGCCTACAAAATTGCACGTTAAAAAAAAAAAAAAATAATGCTTATCAACACTTTGTATCCTAAAATTGTAGCTGGGTACTCGGTTGCTGCCAGTTTACCAAAAGCAGAAGGTGGACTTGGGATAGAAAATGTTCCTTGCTCTGGTGAGATCCCAAAGAATCAAAGAGACATTTGGGTTCCAGCCATGTTTAATTTTCAGGATGTGCAAAGAAGAACCCACCCAAGCTCCTGCAACAGAAGGAGACCCTGGAAAATTCTCCAGCAGAAAATGGGTCTGGAGTGCAGCAAGAGGGGTTTGGTTGTGGGATTTCCCAGGATGGGGTTTGGAGGAGGGGACAAAACCCGTTCTGTCTGCACCTTCAGAAAGATGCAGACTCCCAGCTAATCCAAATTTTGTTGAGGTGCTTTCCAAGGGATGGCTGCTGGGAAAGGAGAACCCCAGGCTCCTGCTGGGAAAGCTCCTCGATGGATCCCACAGGGAGCTGGGCAGCAGTAAAGGGGCTCCAAAGCCCCCTGATCCTCTGACAACAAGTGTGCCTTGTAAGCACGCCTAGGGAGGGCTTATCCCTCCTTTGCACCACCACCGTGCCTTGGGCTGCAAATTCCTTCCAGCTGGAGAGTCCGGGAAAACCCTGATCAGTGCTGGCTGTCCCCCCAGCTGGGAGTGATGGATTTTCCAGAGGTAACTCCATGTAGCCAGCTCTCTTCTCCTCCACAGTGGGAGCATATGGAATATATTGTGGTCTGAGGGAAATGCATCCTAAGAATTCCTCCTGGGTCTCTTCGGGAGCGCTCCAGGGTGGATTCCAGCAGGTGTCATGGAATCGCCCACCCAAAGCAGGTTAAGGGATGAGCACCCAAAATCTCTTGCAGCCAAAAGTTTCGCTGTTCCTTGGGTTTGGGGGAGACTTGCAATGGAAGTTCCAAAAAGGCTTTCCAAGAAGAGGGGACAACAAGGAAATATCCGAGATCTGCCTGGAAAAAAGCTGCTCCTGCCAAGGGTCTGATAAGCATTTTCCATAATGTGTTTTTTATCCTCTGCTGTCTGAGGAATCCAATCAAGCACCCTTGATACTCCTCTGCAGGGATTGCCTGGGAGATACCCATGGATTACTGGGGTGTTTCAGTTCTCAAGGTGTCCTCAATTCAAATTTTTCTTTGAAATAAATAAAAATTCAAGTTTTATCGGTGGTTATTTTTTCAGCCAAAAGCAATCGGCCAAATCCTGCAGTTTTCCAGCACCAGAGAGGACAGAGTCATTCCCACAGGATAAATCAACTTTTTTTCCTCTTCTGAGTACAATTTACTCTGGGTAAAACATGGATCAAGCTGAAAGCCCAGCACAGGCATATCCATTAGAAACAGTCAGAGCTGATGGGAACTCAGATCTGAGATAAAAATCTGTGCATTGACCCACGAGGCTGAATTATCCTCCTTATAGAAAACCACTGCCCGAGTCCTCTTCCAGGAAAATATGGAGAGGTTTGTGAGGAGAACTGGGAAAGTCCGAGCATTTCTCCCACTGGAAGGGCTGGGTCCTGCTGTGGGCTGGAGTGGCTCTTTCCAAAATGCTTTTTCATGTGGAGGAGTTTTCCCCAGTGAAATTTTCCCCACAGCGCCGAGTGGGCCCTGATTTAGTGCCCTTGGAGCATCCAGAGCACTGGAATTGTGTTTGGTTTTGTGTCAACCCAGGATATAAACACAGGCCTTCACTTAGGCCAGACCTGTGCCAGTCAGGCCTTTCTGCAGCCTCAGTCTCTCCCTGCTGATCTGCAGAGTTTTTTCTATTTTTGCCCCAATCCAGGAACATTCCTTGCTGCTCCTGCTGCAGGGAGTGGAGGAAGCTGGGCACCTGGGAATGTCAGTGGGTTCAGCTTTCACTGGATTTCCCCTATAACCTTCCTTTTGTTTCTCCCATGTTTTGCCAACAACCTTCTTGCCCAGTACCCTGGAACCCAGAGCACGTGGGTAAGACAAGAGAAAACAGCTCTGAAAAAAATCTCTGGGCAAACCAGTCCCTGTTTTTCCCTGGAAAAGACCTTCCTGTGAGGCTTTGCTCTGCGAGGAAAGGCTGTGTCATGAGCCTGTTGTGTGTCCCAATAAATTTTGGGAGCGTGTCTGGAGCCTGAGAGACGTGAGGTGGAGGAGAGGGATTCTCCTCCAGGAGCTCTCCACACCTCCAAACCAGATCTCCAGTTGTCCATCCACAGTCCATGGAAGGTGATGAGCATCCCAAGAGAGCATTTTTCAAACCAGCTGCTGTTTCTGGGGGGAAGGAAAGAGCTTTGAGGTGTCAGCCCCTTCCCCTTTTCCAGAAGTGAGCTTTGGGGGCTAATTTGACTCCAAACCAGTTTGACCCCAGGGGAGTCATGGCGCAGACTGGGAGGAGTTCCTACAAACTGGGTTATGAACAAACTCCTCTCACTTGGCAGTAGATGGGAATTTGTTGCTAAAGTAAGGAAATTTAAAAGCTGAGGAGGTGTCCAACACCTCCAGGCACCAGAGATGCCCGGGGATGTAACAAAGTGCCACTGGAATATCTGACACCTCGCCAGTGAGCCGTGCTTAATGGGTCAGGCAGCAGAGGTGTCACAAAATCAATAATGCTGGAGTGGAGATCTTTGCAGGTCCAACAGCTGCGTGGTTTCAGTTTGTTTTGGGTTCATTTTTTGTGGGTCATGGTTGCTGCTGGGCTTTTTTCCCCTCACTTCCATCAAAGTTTTCAGTTCCCTTGTGAGTTTTTCAGGTTTAACCCTCAGCCAGACCAAGATTTGAAGAGTGGCTGCCAGGGGATTGAGGTCTATTAGGACACACAGAGCACTTGGCAGGATTTGTGCTGAGAAATATCTGGGAGAGCAGAAAATAGGAGCCATGTCCAATCCCCTGGGGAAGGAGCTGAGTTTTGCAGACAGAACTCCAGGCTCCAGCCCCAGCCCCAGCCTGACAATTGAGACAGACAAATCCAGTGGCTGCTGGATTACAGCACCAACGAGGAACGTGTGCTCTGTGCTGATCAAAAGTCCCAAGCCCAGCCTGCTCTGCCTCTGATCTGCAAATACATCACTGGTTTTTATCACTCATTTTTGCTTTATCGCGGCGGGGCTGGTCTCAAGCGCTACAACCTGATTATCTGGCAGGAGGCTGCCAAAAGCATGTCAGGGATGGTTACAGGGAATAATAAAGGAAGCAGGGGGAATCAAGTGGTTTGAGGAGGAAATCAGAGGGAATTCCTGCCTGGGGTTGCCAGGAAGGCTGGGACTTGCAGCGAAAGAGGAGGGGACAGCTCAGGGTCCTGCAGCCTCCTCAAACTAGCGATGTGTTCAATGGAAATGCTGGGCTGGATTCCCCAAGCCTCATTAAAAAACACTCACACACGTGCCTGAAATCTAGAGGAAAAACAGCATTTAAGGCTGAATTTCAAACCCTCCACACAAAAATACTTTTTTAGCCTGTGGCTTTGAGATTGTCAAAGCTCAGAAAGAAATGGTGTCAGTACAGTTTGTAGGAGAATGAACAGCAGCACAGCTACATTTTATTTGGATGAATTAGATAACAAGCAGCAATATTCTTGTGCCAAAAACCACGCTTCTAGTCAATTTGAAAAGAACATAATTTTGTATTCAAGAAAACTTGAGGATTACTTTTGAAATAAACAGATGTTTTTAGTTTGAAGTGGTCTGTAATTAAACACTTTGCTTTAAAATAATCAAACAAAGCGTTGGAGTTTCCTCCCTCCTTGAGCTTTGCCAAATTATTTGTGTTTAAAAATGTGTTATGGAGCGGTTTGGTTGGATTGCTACTTATTTGGCTTCAAATTATAACTGTGGCCAACAAAAAGTCCTTTAGCTCTAATCAAGATCCAATTAATCAACCCTCGTTTGCTGCTGGTTTGTAGCTACCACACGAGCAAGGGGATCTCCAGTCAGAGAAAGGGGGTTTGATGTGAACCCAAGGTCTTGTAACGAGGTTTTTTACTGCTCTTGTAACATAGGAATAGGATAAAACCAGAATAAAACCAATCTGGGCAAGAATAAATAGTAAAACCAACCTGTCTTTCAGTAGGTGGAGTTATTAAAAATTTTTAGCTCTTCAGTGCTGTTGAACTGCATTTTGTACCTACACCCCTCCTAGAGGTGGATAGAAATCCTCTTTTTTTTTTACGTGTCTCTGTTTAGCAAGTGTTGGCATTTCCTCACAATCCCAATCCTCTTTACATCAGGAAGGCTCCAGAATTTACTGCTTTTCCTTATATTTTAATTTTTTATTTTAAAGTTGCAGTTGATCCACGAGGCTCGGGGCTTATGGAGCTTTGTTTGCTGCGGCTCCATGTCTCAGGGCTGGATTAGCAGGTGCCAAATAAAGTGTGAGCCCTGATTGAAGCATTCCCTGAGCCTGGAGCCTTTGGAAGAGCTCTGTCCCATGTGCCTTTCCCAGCATCTGCCAGCCTTGCTGAGCTCCTGCTCCCAGGAATTCAGGGCTCCCCCCCTCTCCAGCTGCCATCAGCCAACAAACTGAGCCTACTCCCAAAGCTTTTGGGGCTTTTTCCATTTGGGTTGACTGAGTTGGAGCCATGGATTTCCAGTTATTCCTGGAGGGAGCCAGGTGATACCCACGGATGGTGCAATCCCTGAGGAAAGACTGAAGGAATGAGCTCCAGGCACGGCCCAGCTGGGCTGGGGTCCTGTCTTTATTGAAATAATTCAGGTTTGAGATGAAGAGAGACTTTCTGCAAGACATGGGGTGACAGAGCAAGGGAGCATGGGATCAAACTGCCAGAGGGCAGGGATGGATGGGATATTGGGAATTGGGAATTGTTCCCTGGGAGGGTGGGCAGGCCCTGGCACAGGGTGCCCAGAGCAGCTGTGGCTGCCCTGGATCCCTGGCAGTGCCCAAGGCCAGGCTGGACAGGGCTGGGAGCAGCCTGGGACAGTGGAAGGTGTCCCTGCCATGGCAGGGGGTGGAATAAAATTATCTTTAAGTTCCCTTCCAGCCCAAACATTCTAGGATTATATAAAGCTGTCATGAGGTTTTGGGTACCTACTAAATCCCTTGGAGTTTATGTACTTTCATCTTGATTTTCCCTCCAACAAAGAAACCATAAAATCATTCCTGGTCTCATATGAAGGTTTTAATGCTTACAAATAATTCTCCAGTGCAGAAGAGGAGACAATCAGGCCCTTGCTCTCTGCATGCCAAAAATGCTTCCCTTTCCATGCATCCACCCTGAACAGGGAAACAAAGGTTTTTTAGGGAAAGTGAACCTCGAATCCAGCAAGTGGCTGACAGATACTTTTCCTGCTCTTTTTGCTGGATATGGTGTCCTTTTGCTGTTCAGCTGGAGCTGCTGGCAGCTTTGGGGATGGAGCAGGCAGAGAAGGAGGGAAGGAAGCAGGGAAGCAAAAAAAGAAGCAAGGAAGCAGGCAGGCACGAGACCAAACTTATCTGTGAGGGTTTTTTTGCAGACCTAGGTGAGGATGCAGGTTTTAATTAGGTGATTCCAACCCACAGCCTTGGGAACGGTGATCCCAAAGCAAGGGAAATGTGAGTTTGAGCGCTTTGTCCTGACCCCATCCATGAAGGGGCAGTTGGAGCAGGCTGGGATCACCCTGAGGGGACCAACAAACCCAACCTGAGGGATGCCCCATCCCTGGAGGTGTCCAAGGCCAGGTTGGACAGGACTTGGAGTCACTTGGTGCAGTGAAAGATGTGCCTGCCCGTGGCAGGGAGTGGAACAAGATGAGCTCTACGGCCCCTGCCAACCCAACCCTTCCATCATTCTGTGATGATGCAGCTGCAGCCCCATTAGGAAACTCTGCCTCAGGTGTTGCAGTTGGGTTGCCAAGCCCATAAACCCAACAAAATCCTTTCTAGGACTGAGGAGGAGCTTGAGTTTGCATGTGTCACCTCCAGGCTGGGATAAATAATAATAACGAGGACCATGAGTGATTGAGAGGACTTTCCCAGCTTAATTAATGCTGATTTATGGTGCAGAGAGAGACAGGCTGTGATAGAATAAGTAGGTGAAGTTTCTAAATGAGAGAGGGAAGGGGATGACAGTGGGGAGTGAAAAATGAAATGTGCTTTGCTAAAAAAAGCAAGTGGAGCTGGCTGGGGCCCTGTGTGGAGCAAAGCAGGTGACATAAATAATGCCAGAGGATCTGCCATTCCCATAGCTGGGATGACTGCAATTAGATGGAATTCTTGGTGTCTTCAGTGCTGTGAGACAGAATTGGAGTTCTTCATTCTATGGAGCCAATTAACTGGCAGGGAGGGAGAAAATGAGTTCAGCCTGGGGAAAAAAGTGACTGAGCTGTGGGACTTTGAGGATGGCCTTCATAGGATTCGAGTGAAATCACCCAAGCTCTGCCTGGACAGCTTGTTCCTCAGACCTTCCCCAGCCACAGGGAGTGCTGGAATCTCCCCTGGGCTCCTTCCTGGTGTCCCAAGGGAGCCAGAGCCCCATGGCTGCTGCTCACACCATGTCCTGAGCACCAAAACAGCACAGAGAGAGGGTTGGGATGCTCCAGGCTCGTCCTGCCCCGGTGTAGCCATGGGATCTTGGCCTGGGCTGTGCCATTATCTCCAGTTAATTAACTGTGCCCTCCAGGCAGCTCTGAGCAGCGGCAGCAATGCCTCGGGAGAAGCAGAGCTGTGCCCCTGCTCCCTGGGCTGGCAGGAAAAGGGAAAAGGGAATCCTTCCTTTGCCACGGTGCCAGGGGCTGCTCCTCGGGAGCTGCAGCACATCTGAAAGCAACATTTTGGGGTTTTTTTAATATATTAAATGGGAATTTCATCTGGCAACAGCCCCATTCTGGCCACAGGCTGGATCAATGCAGGATCAATCCCAACTCCCTCTGCTGGGAGCGGGGGCAGAGGGAAATCAGTGGGGACCTGGTTGGCCTGTGCAGCTGGAATAATCTCTGGGATGGGCTGTCCCCACTTCCCTGAGATGAACTGCAGCATGGATTTGGGAGCTGGAAGCCCAGGGAGTGCTCTGCTGCTCTCCCAGGACATCCCACCCCTGGCTCCCTGCCTGGCTCTGTCTCTTCCCACACACCACATCTCCAGCCAGGCCCTTTTCCCTGCCTCCCCTCCCAGTGCTGCCACCCAAACAAGAGCTCCAGAGGCTCCCAGCTGCCAGCTGTGCATCCCCTGGGATGCTGGACAGATTTTGCAATGAAACAAGGGCCAGTTCCTCCTCCAGACACAGGGGATGACCTTCCTCTGGATGCTCCCTACAGCATGGGAAGGACAGAAATGTTTCTCTGACTCTCAGGGACTCACTTTGAAAAACAATTGAAATAAAGTGCCCCGAGCCCAGGGACATAGGCAGGACAAAGCTGCCAGGGAGGTGGCAGCCTGGAAGGACATCAGGTACAAGAAAAACAACAACCAGCTTTGGGACTGCTGAAATATTGATTGGATTCTTCCAGCAAGGCTGAACATGTCCCTGCTCCCGCTGGGCCATCTGCGTTTGAGGGCTTGATCCTCCCTCTGCCCTTTTCTGCTGGCACTAGGCAGGAAAAGGAACAAGAAGGATCAGTTATCTCCAAGTCTTTGCCCAGGAAAAGAGGGATTTTACCTCTCTGCAAGGCTCACAGCTGCTGGTTCACAATGAATCCCTCCTCGTGCCTCCAAGTCCAGGGACTCCCCCTCCTCATCTCCCCTCTCCCCCAGACTGCCACATTTCTGTCCCTCCTGCACCCCAGGCAGTGGCTGAGGGCACACTGGGCTCTGCATCCCTGCTCCCAGGCACTCCAGCATCCCTGGATTCTGCCAGAGCCGTGCTGGGGAGGTGGCCAGTGGGCCCCCAGCCACACGAGCCGTGCTGCTCTCCTTCCCCCACACACGAGTCCAAAAGGACACCGTGACTCACTCCTTTTCCACAGGCAGCGCTGCCAGCTCTCGAAATACTCCGTGTTTTTCTTAGAGTCTTGGCTCCTGAAGCCCTGCAATTACTTGAACTTTCATTTTCTTTAAATAAAGCCAATTTCTGTCACTTGCAGAGAATCGCCGGAAAATGTGACCTCCTACAAGCTCAGGAGCCACTGAGTGAAAACCCCACCTTTAGTCCTTCTTTTTTTTGAATTTTTTTTTCTTTCCTGTCACACTTTTTTACAAATTTTCTCGCAGATTGGGGTTATTGAAAGTTGTCTTTCTCTGCCTTGAATCTTGCAAGATTGCAAATGATCTGGAGTTCGTGCCTCGGTGGTGTTGACATCTCAGGTCCATTGGCTTCAAGCATTTGGTTTTGAGTGTAAAAGTCATGAATAATTCTCTTCAACACGTCCTGGGCTCTGTGCAGCTCTGGACAACACAAATTTGGCTCTGGATTTTGTGGTCCCAGAGTGTGGTGTATTGAAATTGCTGTTTCAAGCTTAGAGGAGAAAGAGAAATGTATTCCTTGGGGGATTCAGTCCATCCTGCCTCAGGTTGGGGCAGATGAACAACATGGGACAAGAGCTGCCCTTTTCCCCCTTTATTTTGAGGATGTTTGGACAGGTTTGGTGTGTATCCTTCAGCTTTGGTGTTCAGCACCAGGTGAGATGGAAAAGCTCATTTTCTGCTGGGATAACCTCTGGAGATGAGGTTACCTGGGGATGAGGACCCCACCCACACACAGGGGAGTGAGTGTGCAGGATGGAGATGCAACAAAATGATCCCATCCCGGGCCACTCTCCCATGGGACATCAGAGCCTGGAGACATAAAAGCACAGAAAACCCGGCAAAGGAACAAGTTGTGTTTTCCTTGTTCTGTTCATGAGCTCTGGAAATTTGTCTCCTGTCCTCAGCAGCACAAAAAGGCAGCCAACGTGCACAGACAGGGGGCCAGGGAATTGCCTTGGAGGTTGATTTTAACAACAAACCCCAGTGATCTCCAGAAGCTCCCTATGAAAAGTAATCCAGAAACATTCCAAAACACATTTTTTCCAGAGGAGTAGGAGGGGGGCAGCGTGCATTTTTAGCAACATCAATCAGCGCACTGGCCCAAGTCACACGTCCAAATCGAGGCCTAGAAAATATGGAAAAGTTGAAATAATCCTTGGAAGCAATCCAGGGACCGGCCATTGAGTCTGCAGGACCTTTTATGAATAACTCTGTAACACAAACCTAATGGCAGCACCAAGAGCCAGCCCATTGGACTTCCAGTCCCGGTTTCCCATTCCAAGATGAATGGCCTGGATTTTTGGGAGGGAAAGGAGCAGGACTGGTTTGTCTCCTGGCTGGGGAGAGTTTGGCTTTGAAGAGCTCAGCTTGCAGGAACAGGCAGCGCTCTGAACTTCCTCACCTCAGGGTTTCTCTTGGCCTGGATCAGCTTTTTATTCCCTATTATTTCCACTTCTGTGACACGCTCAGGAAGTTGCCTCTGCTCCACACCAGGCCATGCTCTGCTCCCTCCACTGAGTGCCGAGGAGAAGCCGAAGCCTGGGAGATCCTGGAAACCTGCAGGTCTCTGTCTCTCACCTTTCTTTTCTCTCTCTCACCAAAGACATCTAAAGCTTCTCGTTCTTGAGGCTGTGGGACAGAGGAGTAATCCGAAATTACTGACAGGCCCAAAAGGCCACCAAATGACCTCCCCTTAGCACAGGGGTCTTTTCTGCAGCTCTGTGACCTCACTCTCCCAAAAGCAGCTGGCAGAAAAAGGGAGAGAGACTCACCAGAGTGAGAGCTGCTCCTCTGTTCTTCATTAAAGCTGACTTAATTCAGATTTTCACAGGAAAAACCTCCAGTTTCCCCAGTTCCCCAGCAACAACCCTAAGCAGAATCCCTTTGCTAAAAGGGGATGAAGAAATAGAAGTGGGAGGTTGTGTTTCCCAACCACCTCATGAGTCAAAATCTCTGGAAAGGCTGGGAGAGGATGGGTGGGAGCAGGGAGCACAGGGAGTGGCTTAGTCCTGTGTCACAATCCCAGGCAGCCTTTGGCCCTGCAGAGCATCTCAGAATCATCAAAAAAAAAGCCTACAAAGATCATAGAGTCCTTTTGGCATCAAAGCATCTCCAAACTGGCCCCTGGCAGCTGCTCTGTGGCATCTCCTGCTAAGCCCAGACATATCTGTGGGCCCATCTTCCAGCCACGCCTGCAGTACACTTCTGCATCTTCTTCCCTGATGGTAGGAATGAAAAAAGTAGCTTGAATGCAGAGATTCCTTCACTGACCTGCAATTTGTGCTGAAGCACTCAAGCACCTTCCCCTCGGTTCTGTGGTTTTAAGTGTTTTTTAGAAGTATCTGTTTATTACAGCTCAATAAAGTTTTATTTTGCAAAAAACCATTATTGATTTCCTCTGCTTGAAACAACAGGCAGGCACCCTCCTCAGCCAGCACCTCCTCCTCCATTCATAAAAACGTGTTAACAATTTGTTTAAAATTCATAGACAAGCCAAGCACAGTTTATTCCTGAAGTTACACAAATTAATACAAAGCAGCACACGGCCTAGGCCTGGCATAAAGTCAAAGCCTGCTCCAAAGGCCTCCCTCTGCTGTACAATATGTCGATGTGCTCCTGGAAACTCCAGGAATCAGCAGATAGTGCTTGCAGTTCCCTCCTCCCCTGCCTGCTTCCCTCTGCTCTCCTGGTGGATCTCAAACGATCTTTAAGGTCCCAAACCATTCTCTGATTTGCAATTCCCTGAGCACGACGCAGAGCATTGATTAAATCTAAGGCTATGCAGATCTGTGCCCCTTCACAGTCTGGTCGTGCTCCAAAAGCTGTGTTTGAGAGTTCTCCTAAATTTTGGCCAATGTGAATTTTTCTCCTTTCTGTGCTGTAGGTGCCCAGAGCTGAGAGCTTGGGAACAGAGGTGGTTTGGTGACCAGGAGAGTCACGCAGCTGTGGGAGAGTGTGGGTTGGGAAGGACAGCTCCAAGGGAAGGCTTCCACCTGGGAAAAGTGCAGGTGGAGCATCCTGCACAGCTGCCAGGTCCGTGTGGGACAGTGAGAAATGGCCTCTCCCTGTGGTGTCACACACGTGTCCCACGTGTCAAAGCCACCAGAGCAGGTCCCCGTGCTGGCTCCCCCCAGCCCTGGGCAGTGAGGTGAGCCCAGCTCCCTGCTGCCCTTCCCTGACATTTCCCCCACGGGTTTTCCCCCAGGAGGCTCTCCCCTGTCACAGCAGGAGCAGGTGCAAGGCATTAATTAGTCTTAATTAACCTGATGAGCCTCACCTGGGGCCTCTACCCACGGCCCTGGAGCTGTAAGGGCAGCTCTGAGGCTTTGCCCGTGGTTTGGGATGTCCCTGCTCCCCTGGGTGGGCTGTGGGTGTGCTGCAGGTGATTCCTCACCTGGGCTGTCTGCTGTGGGCAGTTTGTCCCCAAGCTCCCTCCTCTGTGAACTTCAGCCCTGTGAATAACTCCTCTGGTGTCCTGGAGGGACAGAGCTGCTCCTCCCTCCCTGCCCTGTCCCCAGACCTGTGCAGAGGGTTTCCTGCTCCACAGCCAGGTGCCTTTCCTTAGGGCTGCTCAGGATGGGCAGCACAGCGTCCTGCCATCGGCTTTCCCTTCACAGGGACTGGGATTATGCAGTTCTAACATCCCAGCAGTGATGGCTTTGGGGAACAAATGATGCAATTAAATATTCTGACCTAGGTCAGTGCTGGGTTCTCTGTCAGCTCCAACACTGCTCTGCTGGGCCACAGTTTAGAGGGAACTAGAGCAATAATTTGATCTACTGAGTGTATTTGTTTAATTACTTACTCAACTCCATCTACCTTCTTTTTGCTTTTTTTTAATTCAATAAAGTCAATACTGAAAGGCTCCTTTGAGCAGGAAGCCTGGGCTTTCTCCCCCTCCCTGCCCTGTCAGCACAGCCCCTGCTCTTGACCCTGAGCAAAGCTCTGAAGCTGTCATTTGTCAGCAAAGCAAGGGAGAGCTGGGACACATCGATTGTCCTTGCTGAAAGCACCTGGAAGCGGCAGGAAGGGAGGTGTGAGGCCAGGTGGGACTTTGGGAAGCATCCCTTGCTCCCCCACCTGTGTCCTGCGGAGCTCAGGTGTTGGCTGATGTCATCAATAAATTGTCAGCCTGGATTTCTCTCTGCGAGGGTCACCGGCTGTGGGGTTGGGGACACCTTCCCCTGGGAGGGCCCTGATGTGCAGCAGGGCCACCTGAGCTGAGAGCAAGGCTGTCCTGCCTGCAGGGACAGTGCTCTGATGCTCCTGCTCTCTGAATTCCTGCCTTTTCCACAGGGACTGGTGAGATTTGGGATTGACAGCGTCAAATATCCCCCAGCTTTGCTCCTTTTTTCCCCTCTGCTGACCTCTTATCTAAAGTGCTTTCTCCTGCCCTCAGCAGCTGAGTTTCATCACACCAGGGAGGTCCAGCAGCCTGTAACCCCTTGGAACATCCCACTGCTCCCTGGATACATCCAGGTAGCCACAAAATGTCACTCTTTGGCTCTAAGCTCTGAATTGTCTCCCCCAAACCTTGGTGTTGAGATGTTATTTTGTGGTGTAATTCCCCCACGGCTACCAAGATGGGAGGGAATGATCCTGGCTCTTGCCTGTGGTGAAATACAGTTGGAGTTTGGCCCTAGCCTGGAATCAGCTGCAAAGCCAAAGGAAATCCTTGGCACCAGCCTCAAAACCTCCTGTGCTTCTGGGCAAGGCGGGAGCTGAGCACGGCTCAGCTTTGTGTGCTGGAGAGCCCTGCCCTGGAAGGTCCCTGTGGGAATATTCAGGTCATTTCTAGCAAGATAAATTCAGTGCACGTGGGAGAGATGTGGAGATGAGGAGGCAGAGGTTTCATCAGCTTTAGCTGGGTAAAAAAATCAAATGGTAATGAAAATGGTTTAGCCTGGCTGTTCTCAATCTCTGTCTGAGCTGCTGGTTCCCCCTGGAATTCCTCATGAGACTTGCTCAGAGATTTTGGAGCTTCTGATTACAGGTTTGCTTTTTCTGGTTATCTCTCATGGCTCCTCCACGGTTCTGGGAGCGTTTGATCATCGTGGAGTGAGAATTTGGCCGTGCAGGGTGGCACAGGAGAGGCCACAGCTCTGCCCGTGCCACGATGCTCTGTGACTGCCAACAGGCACTCGGGGTCTAAAAAGGCTGAGACTGGGGAGGTTTTGTTGAGAACTGCTCATTTTCCAGGCTCATCCAGGATTTATTTGCAACATCAACACTCAGTAACCGGGAGTTGTATTTGCTGAGGTCACACAGGAGTGGATTTGAGACCTTTCCATTACAGCAAAGAGGCTGGGAAATATTGCAGTGACGGAGTCCCAGCTCCCTGTTTGCCAGGGCTGGTGCGAGTCCAAAACTGCACTCCAAGGAAAGAAATGATGTGCCATGTGTCTCAGCAAGCTGCAGCTCTCCAAGACAGATCTCCAAGTGCCCTTTGCAGCCCCTGGAGCGCTGTGGTGGGGATCAATCCCTGCAGATCCACCTCGTGCTGGCAGCGGGACACGGCCACACAGTCGGCGTGGAGGAGACACTTCCCTGCAGATGGTTAAGCTTAAGCAAAATGCAGCTATATTACAGTCTCCTGAATTAAATTCCCAATTGCTTTGGGAACCTATTTCAGGGAGGAAAAAGTAGATCATGTTTCACCAGACAATGCCTGAGTTGAACAACTGGAGCTGGTTTTATAGAAGGCACAGTTGATTTTTCTCCCAACTTTTTTTTTTTTTTTTTTTTTTTTTTTTTTTTTTTTTTTTTTGGGGGGGGGAGGGGGT
>VWZP01000613.1:110844-150835 GCA_013396995.1 Dicaeum eximium
AAAAAAAAAAAAGCCACAGCGGCAATAAAATTAATTTCCTTCTCTAATATATACAAGACTTTCTCCAAGAAAATTATGAGGCAAGCTGATCAAAGTCTGTAAGTGGTACTTATGCTATCAGTTTCACCCCCTTAATGCCCTGCTGTCAAAACAAAATCCCCTCGAAAGGCTTTGAGGAAAATCACATGAGCATAATGGCTTTGAGAAAAATGGCCCTAAGTACTCAGTAACATATACAGAGAGGACTATTAGATGGGCTGGTGTAATTGGACTTATTTTCAAATGTAAACACTCTTCTAGGAGCAAGTTACTGCTTAGGCACGGAGCAGAGCAGGGCTGGGTTATCGAGGAGAGGGGAGCGCTGGGAACTTTGCCCTGAGCCACACCGGGGACTTCAGGCAGAGTCAGATAAAAGGAAAAAGCAGGAGAAGGATGGGGTTTATTAAAGATCCCCTCTGAGACATTTAAAGGATGAATTCAGGCGGGGCTGCTCTCAGGTAGAGGCGAGGAGGGTGAGCTCTGTGAGCCTTTATCTGCTGTGTTTGTCTGAAGGTGTTCCTGCGGGGTTAGGGCTGCCCTGACAGCTCTGGGAACGGCAGAGCTCGGAGCATTCCCAGCTCCAGGCTCTGATCCCCCAGCCCTGCTGGGGACAGCAAAGGGGACACCCCATGTGCCCTGTCTGCAGCACTGGGGGGAGCACAGCCAGCTCTGATTAAGGGATGATTAATCCTGGTTTCTTGGTGCACCTGTAAGAAAACACCTATTTTCCTATTTTGGTCCCTGAGTTTTCCACAGGGTATTCCATCCCCTCAGGAGCAGTGCTGGCCCCATGTGCAGCTCCCATTGGCACCTCCTGCTATCAGCTCTGCCCTTTTCCATCACTTTTTGGGGAGGAATCGGCCCCTGGGGCCTCCCTTGCTGCAGCAGCAATGCCCCAGGGATGTGCAGTGGCTGGGAGGGGATGAGCAGAGCAGTGCCTGTGTTTGGAGAGATCCTGATGGAGAGGCAGAACTGAGCATCCCTCATGGTTTGGATGCAGGATCATGGATTTCTTGACAAAATCCTGAAATATTTCAAAAGCTTAAAGAAAAAAAAAAATCGAAACAACCCAACAAAATCATACCAATAACCCCACACACTTTCTGCTACCTGCTTTTTTCAGCTGGTGAGTGTCAAACAAGTCTTCCCTGAGCATCCTTTTGGGCTGGGGCACAGACAGAGTCCGCTGGAGTCAATGAAAAGGTATTCCTAGACCAGGCTCATCCAGATTCCTGACATCTCATAAAGCTATTTCCCTATCTGTCCCTCTTTCCTGGCCTTACTGTCTTGCTCTCCCTTTGGAGGAAATTCCTTTCCTGGTGATAACCATGTCTGTAGCTCGTATTTCCTCTTTCTTGTTGACAGTTTTAAACCAATAGATTTATGAACTTTGAAGTAATAGAAATATTTCAGGCATACCTACCCTTGCCCTTATCTAGACCAGGCAGGGATTTTTCTTTTTCTGGACACTGCACTTGTAACAGGAGACATTTGCCTTTCATCCCATCCTTTGGAAAGCCAAGCCTGGTTTGCTTAATGAGGGCTTTGGTAACCTCTGATTATTCATGTGTGAGTCCCACAGCTGCTCTGGCAGTTTTTACCCCAGCTGGGCCCAGAGAGGTGAATCTGCTCTGAGGTGATGCCCTCTGATGGCTCTGTGAGACTGGCAGTGATGAATGGGTGCTCAATGACAAAATTTGCAATTATTTCCCATCAGGGCTGGCTGGGACACCGGGGTGAGTGAACAGGTCCATGCTCTGCTCCCTTTTTGCACTCCCTGGCCCAAATGTCCAGCTCCATCTGAGAATCCTTCTCAGACATCAGCTCCTCTGCAGTTTCACCCTTCAAAATGGGAACAACCTGGTTGAAAGTGCTGCAGGCAGGGTCAGACCCAGCCACAGCAGTGACAGGGACATCAGCTGCCCCCATGCTTGCACTGAGGCAGGCAGGGAGGATTCTGCACCTTCCAGCCCATCCCAGGGTGGCTGTGCTGGGGGGACACAGCTGGGCTGGACTGAGCACCCCAGAGCACTGCTGAGTGGAAATTCCTCCTCCAAGGACTGCACAGACAGAAATTCTTCACTTTTTAACTCTGCCGGGTCCTTAATTAATAAAAAAGGGCGGGGGGAGTAGATCCTTCCCCTGGGAGGTGTTTCTCTTTGTTAGGGATGATTTAGTGCAGCCCATCCCACGAGTGACAGGGATAATTCCAGAGACGAGTCAGAGATAATTCCAGAGGCAGCAGCGGCACCTTCGCACCTGAATGTGAGTGCTGAGCCCTGGGGGGGTGGGAAATGATGGGCACTGATTGCTGACACCTCCCTAAAGTCCCCGGGGGCAGAGGAGAAATGCTGCAGGTGGGACAGTTTGGTGTTAATTGAGATTTTGCAAGGCTGCGACCTCCAGTGAGGTAAATTTGGGGAAATCCGGTGGCAAAAGCATCTCTAGGTAGGGCTGGATTTTAGGGGAGGCTGAGCCTTGGTTCCAACGGTTCCAGACCCCAAAATGATGCTGTGGATGTAGAAATAAGAGCCCTGAGAGGTGCTGCTGTCAGGAGGGAGGGTGGCACCACAAACCCTCCTCCTTGGCAGAACTGGAGACAGGATTTCCAGGTGGGATGGGCAGGTGTGAAGGCATGGAGGGTGCAGTGGGTGCGTGTAAGGTTGTGGGAGGGGAGAGGCAGATCCATCCCAAGAAAAAAAGATCAAAGGAGTGATCCTAAAAGACCTGGGCCAGCTTTGAGAGCCAGAAAGTGGCTGCTGGTTGTGTGCTGAGGATGTGCTTTTGGGAGTTCCCCAGCCTGCTTGTGTTCATCCTGGGAGCAGGAGGGATTGGCTGGGTCTGTGCCTGAATGAATCCCAGAATCATGGAATGGTTTGGGTGGGAAGGGACCTTAAAGCTCACCCAGCCCCACCCCTGCCATGGCCAGGGACACCTTCCCCCATCCCAGGTGGCTCCAAGCTGGCCCTGCACACTTCCAGGGATGTGTGTGGGCACAGATCTGCACACACAGTATTTACCACCATGGTGAGCAGCAGGTTTTGTGGCTTTTTTTTTTCCTGTCCCAGCATTTCCCCCCTTCCTCACAGGATTCTGGTGGCTCTGATGCAGCACTCGAGGGAGCAGCAGTGCAGGGAGATCTCACACTGCTATTTCCCCAGCTGTATCAGCTGTGGGCTTAACCAAATAAATCATTTTCCAAGGCTATAAATCCCGAGCCTTTCAGCAGCTCCTACAGTAACTCCCATGTGCAGAACAACAGCAGGCTGTTTATCCAAACTCACCAAAGCATCTGCAGCACAGTTAATTATTTCCCAGCCACTCACACCCCGCCTGTGGGCTGGGAGCTGCTGCCCAGAGCATGGGAGAGGAAAGGAGGCTTCAGAGTAGGAGAAACTGCATTTCTCCTTCCAAACCCCAAGCTGGGATGTTTGTGAAAACTATTTTCTTCCCGCCCTACTCCATGCTGGGATTCCTTTCCAGAGGCACAGAGATCGGTGCTGTAAGGGTTAAGCTGATGTGCTGCGATGTTCCTCTCTCCCCTTGATCCCCAGGTCTTGTCTCTGTTAAACATCTCCCCCTCTCTTTTAGGTTCAGCTCCTCTTTTACAAGGCTGGGCTCGGGAATTTCGGCGCAGCCAAGAGCCATCTCCCCATCCATTAAGGGCCTGTGACAGCAGGTACCGGGATCACTTCAAAAGGACCCGGTTCCCCACCTCCCCCTCCCCAGAGCACCTCTGACAGCAGCGCTCGAGCCCAGCAGGGGAAGCAGCAGCTGCCCCCTCTCTTTGCAAGGCTCCCCTGCACCCAGACGGGCCCGTTTTGGGTTTTGGGGTCAGCAGTAGAGCTGAGCCCAGTGGCCACTGGTGATTTTTGGGGAGGGCAAGGCTGTGTGCCCGAGCTCTGCAGTGCAGAGGAGCTGGAGATGCTCTGCTTTATCAGCCTGCTGCTGACCTCTTACCCTGCCTCGGGCCAGCCAAGGCTGGATCGTGTCTTGGCTGATCAGCCCCCCGGCCTGCAGGAGCTCACTTTCTCAGCCTGCCTTCCCTTTTTTTTTTTTCCTCTCCCTTCTTTCTGCATTTCCCTCCCCTCCTCTCTGCTGACTCAGCCTCACGTTTCTCACATCCTCACCGGCTGCCATCTCTCCCCATCCCTGCGTCCTCCCGTCCATTCCGTGGCAGGACGGCCCTGCCCGTGTGTGGCCCTCACCTGGGACAGCAGGGACTCACCTGCCTCTCCTGCCCGGGCACCAGGTGACAATGACAGCGGCAGGAAGGGCTCTGGCCCGGGGAGGTCAAACAGGAGGTGGAATGGTGCCTTGGATGATGCTGGGAGGGCAGCCCAGGAGGTGCCAGTGTGCTGCCTGGGCAGGGAAAGAGGCATTTGCTTCCTTTCTTTCCAAAAATCTATTCATTTGCCAAACAAAAAACAGAAATAAATAACCTGCTGTTTTTAAAGTTACTGAGAAGTAGTTAGAAACTAATCTGGAAATGTGAAGGTAAGAACACACAGAAGTTCCCAGGCTCTGCATGTAATTTCTTTCAATTATTAGTTTTTCCCCACAAATAATAACGTTAAACACTCACCTTCCTCAGAAGCCTTCTGCCAAACCCATTTATTTACAGAGCTGGCCTCAGCTGCTGCAAAGCCCCAGCACAAACCCCTCACCTGAGCTCACCTTCAGCCCCTTTGGTAAACTACCCTGGATTTCCAGGGAAATCTTGTCCCAGGTGCTGCCTGGAGGAGCTGGGGCTGTCCCGTGCCTGCCCAGGAATGCTCAGCGAGCCTTGCTGGGATCAGGGGCTCCGCTTTAATTTGCATTAATGACTTGGCTTTAATTAGCATTAATGACTTGCAGGGTGATTGAGGCCAGGGTGCCAGGTCACCGTGGGGCACTGCCACGCTCAGGGCTGTGCCACTGCTCCCTCTGCCATTCCAGAGCTCGGGTTTGGGGCTTGTCCCTGTAAATCAGCACAAACCCAGCCCCAAATGTCCAGGGAGACATTCCTGAAGGGCAGGAGAGCTGGCTGAGGGATGGAGAGGCACCTGTGGTTGTGCTCTCATCCCAGCTGCACCTGCCATGGAGCTCTTGGGGACATCTTGTGGCATCTGCTCCAGGACCCTTGGCCCTGCTGACGTCTCTCTGTCCTGGAGGACCTCACTGCTGGGAATTTCTCCTTCAGGAATAGCTCCTGTGGAACTGCTCTGGCAGAATGGCTCTTAATGTGGGAATAATTACAGCTTTTTAAAGGCAGAAATAGATTTGGACACATGCAAGGCCCTGAGGAGTTCTTCCAATCTCCCTCCAGGACTGCTGATATCTTTTTTTCCTGTGCTTTTAAGGGAATTAGCCAAAGGAGGTCTCTCTCCTTTCAATTTATGGGATCAGCACTTAAATATGGCTTGACTGATAATTCAATTAATTGATTCAGTTTGAGGCTGGTTTGAAAATGGCTCTTTCAGGGCTCTCCCCAAAGCTGTGATTTCTCCTCTGCGCTGCCCCAGCACTGATGGCTCTGAGCACCCCAAACACAGGGCCCTACAGCACCCCAGTCAGCACCCAGGCATGTGGGGGTGACAGGAGGAAGGGTGAGCAGCATTCTCTGCTCCAAATCCCTCCCCCAGCACCTGCTGGATCTTCTTCACCCTGCTGATCCCCAAACACACCCCATGGAATGTCAGTGGCAGCATCCTCCCTCTCCCTGAATCTTTTTTGCAGGTGGGGAAACAGGCACTTGAAAACAAAGTGAGCCTCTTTAATCACACCCAGGCATTGCAGGCAAAGGCAGAATTTAGCCATTAAAATAACTCTGATTTCTACCATCCAGTTTTTAGGATGTTGGAGAAGACAGAGGTCCCTCCACAAAATGAAATAACATTGCCGAGGAGCGCCTCGTGCTGTCAACATTTCCACCAGCTGAGCAGCAAGAAATCGAAACTTTGGCAGTTAACCCCTCCAAAAATTGAACATTAAGGAGACAAAAAGGCAAAACTGGGGCTTGGATCTCGGTGTGCTGAGCCTACATTTTGCTGACCAGGGGCTGCTGCCACAGCAGCCATCCCAGAGAATCCCTGTCCGTCTCCATCTGCCCAGGGGTGACAGAGATGGATGGTGGTGCTGCCGGGAACGTGCTCTCAGGCTGGGGCTGTCCTCCCAGGAGAAAGCTGGAGGCTTTAGGAGCCCCTGATGAAGATGTAAGAGCCGTGTTTGACACGCCAGCTCTTTTGTTGGGGCGCTGGTGGCTCGTGCCACCCACCTGCCACGCTGGAGCCACCACGCTCCTGCCCAAAAGGGTCACCAGGGCTCGTGGCCCTTTTCCTGCCTACAAAAAAAGCTGGGCCAATAGGAGATCTGCCAAGAGAAAAGCTTCAAGAAGCATTTTTTGGGGTAAAAAGACCCCAGGATGTGTAACAGCAGGGAAAGATGCAGGGAGAAGTGTTTGCTCACCCAGCCAAAATGGGGGAGGATGAGCGAGGAGCAGATAAACCCCAGTGGGCAGAGCTGCTGCCCCCGAAGGAGTTAATTCCCCGAGGAGTGCACTAAGTGGTCAGCAGCCCAATAAATTATGGCCTGGAAAGACAAACCCCAATCATCATTAGTCACGGCTCATTGGCCTGTTAAGGCTCCTCAGCTCAGCCGAGTTTATCTCTCCCCTCCTGCCCAGCCCCAGCCATATTTCATGCTCCGAAAACAGCTGACCCCGGGGGTCAGCCAAATGAAAGCCCCATTCAACAGGTCCTCCAGGGCCTGGCCAGGGAAAAAAACAGCCGAGGTCAGGATGGGCCGGGGCAGGAGCAGCCCAGGGCCCGCAGCCGCGCCACGCTCAAGCGCCCGGCGCATGTTAATCCAGCGCGGGATCAGCCGGGGTCAGGCCGGGGCTGGGAGGAACAGTGGCATAATTAGGTGAGGGTGACCTCCATAAAACAGTAATGGGCTTCCAGAGGTCGGCACGGAGCAGCCCGCGGTGCTTTGCACCCATCGCTGGCTCCCTGGGAGCTGGGAATGGCTGGCAGCGATGGAGCCAGGCCCAAAGGTTGGCAGTGCTCCTGCTGTGGGCATCGAGGCCCAGGGTTTCACCACTCAGGGCAGTGTGAGAAGTTTATTTTAAAATAAAGGGATGGGGGGATCTCTTAATTTCTATTTTAAAAAAAGCCCAAACAAATAAACAGGAAAATGTTTGGAGCACGTGCAGTCAGAAGCTGAAACAGGTGCCGTGGAAAGGCCCGGCCTGCACACAGCAGCGGGAAAAGGCCGTGGTGAGGAATAAGGGGGGTTTGAAGAATGATTTTGTAGGATGTTATTCTCCTAGTACCCTGTAAATTCAGGCATATAGGTGTAGCCGAATTTCTGAAGGAGCAGGGACATGATTTGCTCCTGAACTAGTTGGGCAACCCAGCCTGGGCCTGGGCAAGGCCCAGTGAGGAACAAAGAACAAAGTTCATGGCGCAGTTAGAAATTAGTTTAAGGTATGCAGAAGAATGAAGTAGATAGTGTGTGTGTAATAGATGTAGAAGTAGGATTTAGTACCTTCACCACCTTAAAGGTAGAAGTGGACAATGTTTGTTTACATTCTTTCTATGCTGTACACTAATAAGGGGATACCTGGAAATATAAACAATATTGAAACCTATATAACCTGCCATTTTAAGCAAATAAAGCAGAATGTTGTGTAACAGTATTGGTGTGAATAACATTACTCGTCTGACTCCCCACAATTTTGGGGAATTTCCCACTTCATACAGGCATGGGAAACTACCTTGGAAAAGCTGGACAGCTTGGAGTGGGATGGAGGCAGGGGAACTTCAGGGCAGCTTTCTCCACAGGATGGTTATTAAAGTTTGTACTGGAGGGCACACAGTGCCTCAGAGTGAGCTCATGGTTTTCATTCTGAAGCCACGTGGCCAACTGAAAATTCAAAAAATGCTCTTAAAATAAAATTGAATGCTATGACATGAAAATCCTGAAGATTAGCATCAAGTGAGAATACTCACTCTTCACCAACGCATCAGGGCAGGGTTTTAATTCTGGAGAAGAATTTCTCCCTGGTGGGAAGAATAAGAAAGATGGTGAGGAAAATATCTCAAATTTTTACATTTTGGATATCTTGGTTTTCAGACAGAATGGAGTTGAGTTTTTGGCCACAAAAGGGCTTCTGACATCACAACAAGAAGCTGTAAACATTTCGGAAATAATCCTCATTTAAATTGGTTGATTGAGACTCAAGGATTTGACTGAGGGACAACAGAGATCAAATCAAACTCCCGTTTTACCAACCCCTTGGAAGCCAAACTCCTGTTTGAGCAGCTCTTTGGAAGTCAAACTGTGCCTCGCGAGCCCTTTGGCTGACAAAGCAGCATCACTCTTAGGAATTCAAAGCTGTGCCAGTATCTGAGGCCAGGGAAGCCTCGTGGAGGCAGCCCAGGTGTTTATTTCTGGGGATCGCAGCTTTTCCTGCAGCAGCAGCAGGAGATGCTGGAATGTGCCTCTTTATCCCGCTTTATGAGCAACCTGTGCGTCTCCAGGTGCTAACAGGCTCTGGAAGAAGACATTGTACCTTGGAATATCATTTTCCTGGAGCTGGAGGCTAAATGTGGGGCTGAGGCCAGGTTGCCATGTGTGTCTCTGTCAAGGAAGGGTTCCAAACCAGCTCCCCTAATGACTCTGTCACTGAGCACCATGAATCAGGAGGTGCTGGCTCAGGGCTTTTCTTTTTCTTCCAGGCAAGCAGAGGGAGGGGTGAGTGTCAAGGAGAGCTCTGCTGAGATAATTCCTGCCCAAAGCGGCTTGTGGGGATCGCATTTTAACCCAGCTATTTGTCTGTCTGTTTACTGCAGCGTGCACGGGATGTTTTAACACAAAGCAATAGAGATGATGTGATTTGGGACATCCAATCTCCCTGCTCCCTCCCTAATTACAGGGAGGATAATAATGGGAGGATGCCAGAGGCACGTGTGGAGCATCCCAGCCCTGGAGCTCTGCCACGGCTGCGGGAGAGCTCGGGTGGGGGAAAGGGAGCTCAAAAGGAGAGAGGAGGAGGAGGAGGAGGGCTGTGTTTCCTCCTCTTGCTGGGGCAGCTCCTGGCTCTGAGCACCATTTGCAGCCAGGGATGTGCAGGATTTGGGTAACCCGAGGCAGGAGTCTGAGCTCTGGAGCCAGCACTGGATGGTGAGGAGAGAGGGAGGGAGGGAGGGAGGGAGAGGTGTCCCCTCCTCTGGAAGGCTGGGCTTGGTTCTGGCTCCCAGGGGTGCAGGATGGGTCCTGCCTGGGAAGCTCTGCCCGTGGGATTTCAGGCAGCACAAGGAGGTGAGGGAGGAATTAGGGAGCTGGGGAAGCTCTGGAGTCTCTGTCCCTCCCCTCTTTATCCATCCAGGATCCCCCAGCCCTGAACTCCTCTGCTGTGTAACTGGGGTGACTGAACTGGGCAGTGCCATCCTCATCCCCCTTCCCTGGGTGGGTCTGCCAGGAAAACCTCAAACAACAACAACAACAACAACAACAAATCTGTTCTAGATAAAAATCATGGGGCTTTCCACAAGAGGTTTTTTTTTTTTCTTTACTTGGAGATGAAAATCTCTGCTGCAGCAACCCATTTTTGGGAGAGTTTGCTGCAAAACCCACATCTCACCAGGAGCTGCAGCCTCTATTCCCAAGGGAGGAGCCTTTTTGTCCCATCCTGGATGCTGAGATGGCCCCTAACTGCCAGCCATGGAGCTGGGGTGTCACCCCATGGATGCCATCCCCCTCCTGGAGCTGCTGGAGCAGGCCTGGCCCTCCCAACCTGCAGCAGGCGTTTGTGGAGCCCAGGGAATCGAGCTGGGCTATCTCAAACCCTGGCTGAGCACCCCAGAGCTCCCTCCTTGCTGGCCACCAGGACTCCTGAGCACAAGGGATGACCTGAGGTGGGATGGATCTGTTCTGGACAAGGGAGGTGAAAATGGACAGCCAGGGAAGAGCTTGGAGCTGGCAGCAGGTAAGGCTTGGAATTCACATCCCTGGGTTCACAACCTGGTGGAAAAGCAGCCCTGGGAGCGAGACAGAAGCTGGGACAGTGTGTGACATGTCTGCCTCTTCATTCCCCGGTATGTAATGAAGCCATTCGTTAAGCTGAGATAATTAGCTGTTTCTGGTGGTGTTTCCCATGCTGTCCCAAGGCTCTGTGCTCCTCTCTCTGTATCAAACATCCCTCCCTCCCTTTTTCTCGGGCAAAAGCAAAGGCTATCCCATTTTCCCTGCCTTTCCCTTCAGCCATCTCGCCCTTGCCAGACGATCTGTGGAACTGAGGCTCGTGAAATCAGCTCCTTTGAAAGGCCTGGCTCAGCAAGGCATGGTGACAGCACAGCCCCAGCGCTGGGAGCAGCAGAGCAGGGGAGGGATGCAGGAGAAATGCCTGAGCAGGACGTCAGCCTCGGTGCTGGTGGAAAATTTACAGCCTCAGGCTCGGGCTCTGGGCCCCCTTTTTATTACATTTGACACCAGGCAAGCGAGATTGATTTAGCCCCATGTTTCCATCTGCTCCAGCAGGGCTTTTTCAGCTCCAAAGACCACGGGGCTGGAAGAGGAGCCACGGAGATGCCGGCTCTGGCCGTCAGCAAATCCAGCAGATCCAGGCATAAAGAGCAGGCGATATTTCATAAGCTTAGGATGGGATTTAGCTGTCCTGCAGAGCCCGGGGAAAGGAGCACAGCCAGCATTTCCCCAGGCCTGGGGGAGTTAGCTGGATCCCCACTTTTCGCTTGTCCCCAGGTAACAGAGGCATTTTTAAGCTGTGTTTGCTGGCTCCTCCATCATCCTGCCTTTACCAGCTTTGCCAGCATGGAATCATGGAATATCCTGAGTGGGAAGGGACCCACGGGGATCTCTGAAATCCAGCTCCTGGCTCTGCACAGGACAAGCCAACACTCCCTCCGTGTCCCTGAGAGTGTTGTCCCAACAGCTCCTGGCCTCTGCCAGACGTGGGGCTGTGACCATTCCCTGGGCAGCCTGGACAGGGAGACTTGAATAGCTGGCTTCCAGAGTCACTCTGGAGTTTGGCAAGAGGGTTAATCTGGGCTCACATCTGCTGTCCTCTACTGCACCAGTCTAATTCCCACCTTTCAACCATACAGCACCAATATTCAGCACCTCCCAAACACGTAACAGTCCTAAATATCTGTCACTTCCTTGTTCCCTGTCCTTTTCAGATTTCTTAAACTAGACTATCTTACCGACCTCCTAAAAATGTAGCAATAACTATTTTTAAAAATCAAGCATTAAATTATCTTTGTAGATAACACCAACCCTGGGAAACACTAATTATTTGGCTGTGGTGATGTAGAAATGAAGATGCAGAAGAGAGGAGCTATCCCTTTGAGCTCCCTGCAGGTGGATTTCCTCCTGCTAAGGCTCTCTGGGAGGATGAAACGGGGGTGTTGGAAGGTGGCAGGACGAGCTGCCAGGACTGGAGATCTCCAGAGGTCCCTCCCAGCCTACGTGCTTCTCCAGATGCTGGAATGAAACGTCCTGAGAGATGCAGGTGCCTGCAGTCACCAAGACTGGTGTTGGGATGTTTTCTTTTGCTTGAATGATTTCACACCTGGCACTTCACCCCTGCCCTCTCTCCTGCTCTGCCCCCAGCTTGTCCACTCTTCTTCCAAAGCAGAACTGCAGGAAGTTTTGTCACTCCCAGGCTGCCTTCCCACCCCTTGTCCTCTCTCCTAGGAAAAGCTTCCCCAAGTGTCTCATCCCTTCATTCACTGTCCTATTTCAGTTCCCCTATTCCCTTCCTAGCACACTCAGATTGGATATTAGGAAATATTTCTTCCCTGGAAGGGTGGTCAGGCACTGGCCAGGGCAGTGGTGGGGTCACCAGGGATTTAAAAGGAAGGAAGGAGGGATTTAAAAGCTGTGTGGCACTTGGGGACAAGGATTGGTGGTGGCCTTGGTGCTGGGGGATGGTTGGATGTGACGATGTCCGAGGGCTTTAGGAGCACAAAAATCCCGTGATTCTGTGGCCACATGGAATGTCCCTGGGACCCTTTAAAAGCAGGATGGATTTACAATCCTCAGCTGGGCTTTGGGGTGTTCCCAGGCCCACCCTGGCAGTGCTGGCAGTGAGAACAGTTTGGAGCATCCCTTCCCAACCTTCCCAAAGGTGGGAGCTCCACAGCCCCTTCGTGATGCCCGCCCTGCCCAACCAGGGAGCTTCTCCTGGGTCTTGCCTGCTTTGGCTGGACCCTGCGGATGAAATCCGGTGATCTCAGTGTGGTGACATCCCAGATGTCAAAGTAGGGACCAGGACATCCTCTCACCCATCTGCTCCCTGCCCAAGTCCTGTGTTTCATCTCCAGCTCTCAGCTCTGAGTGGCAATATTTGCTTGGGCTCTGAGCCATCTCCTCTGCCCTCCCCAGCGTGGGGCACGTGGAGGTGGCAGCTGGTTCAGCAGAGCTGCTGGGGCCCTTTCCTGCCCTGCATCCCCTAATTGGTCAAGTTTAATGTGGCTCCTCCGCTTGCAATTTGTCAGGGCTTTATCTGAACATCTGCATCCCGGCCTCTTATTAAGCCCTTAGAAAAATAGAAGTGTCTGATGCCTGAATAGCTTTAAATTTGGAAGCAGAGTGGGAGTAGATGGGAGAAAATGCATTGCCCTTGATGTAATCATCAGAGGAGGACAGTTCTGAACAATGACCAGATCGTCCTCGCCCCGACGATGACAGCAATTTCTGACTTATCACCCCCCAGCACTATATTAAGGCACTGAGATTACAGTGTTATTCATTAGCACCACATCTGCTGGAAATCAGCGTGGGGAAGGCTGCTGAGGGTGCTAAAAAGCTTCAGGATGGCACAGAGAGAATACTCCCCCAAAAGGGAGAATAATGTCCTTCCCCTGCTGGGGCTGCTCGGTGCTGATGAGCCACAAACACGTGGGGCAGCCGGGCTGAGCTGCTGGGGACAGGGGACACTGAGAGCCTGCCCCCCCCGGGGGCCTGGCTGAGGCTCTTCCTTTTCCCCTGCCTGTTCCAAGTGCTCTCTTCTATCCTGGCACAGCTCTGTGCATGGCACACCACGTTTAACCCACCTCACTGCTTCACTTTCACACCGTGGGATGAAGATCCTGTTTCCTGCATTTTGAGGTTCTCAAAGATTCCCGGTCTCAAGGCAGTCATACAAAAAAACTTTGGTTCATAACAAGCCCAGAGTGATAAAGGAACTTTCTGCCATTTGCCCTGCCCTAGCTGCCCAAAAAAGCTCTCAGCTTTCTCATATTCCTCTGACAGGTGAACTAAACTCGTGGATAACTTCAGGAGTGACTTCCTGATTTTGTTTCCTGCCTGGCCTGCTGAGCAGCCAAACTCCATGGCCCTCCTGGTTTATAGGCTGGAGGAAAACTTCTTTGCAGCTGATTCTGAGCAGTTGCAGCAAGAGAAATTTGCTGATTCTGAGGTTCAGCAGTTGCAGCAAGATTTAAACCATTCTTTAGGACCACTCCCTGACTTTTCCAAGCAATTTCAGTCACCCAGAGAACAAGGGATCAGGAACATTAGGGCTCCAAAGGTATTTCATGGCCTTGTGGTTAAAAATACAGAACAGGCTTTGGACTGTGAGGGTCTCCTGGACCTGCCATGGTGGATTTTCTTCTATCCAAAGTCTGAAGGTGATTTCTGAGCCTCCCCAGCCACGGCAATCCGCAGCAGCCCCGCTGTGATTGCCCAAGGATGATGTGCAGGACGAGGAGCGCTGCTGGCAGGCATTGTGCTGGTGTGTGGCTCTGCACGAGGGTTCAGAAATCCCATCCAGCCTTCCCTCAGGAGCCAGGGCCGCTGATCTGCAGAACCTCAGCTCAAGGAGCTTTCAAAGGACCGTTTCAGCAGCTGGTGTGAACCATCCATCAGTGCTCCTGTCTTCGCTCTAACCCGCTCCATTCTGGCCTGCCTTAATTCAGTTATGATGAAATTTCGAGCAACTGCTCCTGACAAATGAGACTTCCTCTAGTGGGTTGCTTCTTTAAACTGTTAACACATGCTTAAATATTGTCAGAGCTCAGAAGGAGAACGTTTAAGTTCCCAAAGTTCCTTCATTATCAAAGGCAGCTGCTGGCGTGCAGTGGATCCCTGCTGCCCAACTGTGCATCCATGGGAGAGTATCCTGGCAGGGATCCTGCACTTACAGGAACCAAGGCTACTGCCCTGCAGAAGTGGCTGGAGGTTACAGTAGCAGGGGTGGAGAATTGTTCACAGGCAGAAGAGGAAAGTGATGGAAATGCAGAGTGGCCAATGCTGACTCCCAGGACTTGAAGGGAGTCTACAAAGAAAAGATGGGGAGGGACTTTTTACAAGAATCTGGAGGGACAGGACACAGGGAATGGCTTCAAACTAACAGAGAATAGGTTTAGATGGGATATTGTTGCCTGGGAGGGTGGGCAGGCCCTGGCACAGGTGCCCAGAGCAGCTGTGGCTGCCCCTGGATCCCTGGCAGTGCCCAAGGCCAGGCTGGACAGGGCTGGGAGCAGCCTGGGACAGTGGGAGGTGTCCCTGCGCATGGCAGGGGTTGGGATGGGATGATCTTTAAGATCCCTCCCATCCCACACCATTCTGGAACTGTGTGACTGAGGCCTTCTCCCCATTCCACACGGCCCTCGAGCAGCTTTAGTTTTCAAGGAAAGGTTGCAATGAGAGCAGAGGTTTTGTGCAGCCCCTCTCCCAGCTCAGCTGCCAGAGCTGCTCAGCCTGTCCTGCAAAGAAAGGAGCCCCCAGGAGATTTCCCTTCTGCTCCTCCCAACCTCCCCCACCCCAGTTTCCACTGGTGCTGCTCTGACAAGTCTCTCTGGAGGGCACCGGGAGCTCTGGTGGCAAATCCTCATTAATTGATTCAGCAGGACCAGGGAAGAATCCAATCCAATTAGAGATAAATAATTGATGCCATCGAACGCCGAGACTGGGACATTATTGATCGAGGGCACGGGAGGAGCTGACAGCTGTTCCTGGTGTCAGCACCACGGAACCTGAACTGAGACAATGACCCCTCACAGCCCTGGGAGTGCCAGGGGACACCAGCCCAACATGAACCATCTGAGGTCTGCACACAGGAAACCACTTCAGTTCTTTAATCCTTGGCCTCCACCACACTGAGGGCTCTGAAACCCGCAGAGCTCATGAAGATTTCAAAGGGTGCCTGAAATACCAACAGGAGACAACTTTTATCCCTGGGACCTCAACTACAGTTATTAAATAGACACTGCTCATCCTAACCCACATCCTGGACAGAAATGAAATGTCCCCTCCAGAAGCACCAGGGAAGAACTTGGTTGGACAAGTAGGACAGGATAAGGAATAAATCTGCTGCAGCTTTGTGGTTTGGTGGCTCCAGACAACATGGAAAGGAGCAAGAGGGAAAATCCTAATAAGAACATGGCCCTAAAGGTACTCTACCATGGGAGGAAGAGGTTGGAGTGTGTGGGGTGAGGATTCCTTTCCTGGGGATTGCTCCTCTGTGTCTCCCTACGGGAGGAGCATTTCAGAAACTGGGTCTGGAATGTGGGCAAGGATTTTTCTGAGGAGGATCAGAAAAGTTTGGACTCTGCCCAACCCATCCTTTTCAGCATTTTAATGGCTGAGGAATTGTTGAAAACTTGGAACCAGACAGAGATTTACCCCCAGCTTTGGTGGAATTTGGATTAGGCCCAATGGGAGTGGGTCCTTACAGAGCTCAGGGAGAAGAGAGGGAAGCTCTAATGGTCCCAAGAAGTGAGGATTACTCACTGATATCCCCTTGGAATGAGCACATGGTGATTTCAGGCAAAGGCAATCTGTTATTTCCACTCCAGGACATTTATTTCGGTCAGGGTAGGGAAATTTGATTTATTTGCCGACTTTATTTAAGTCCCACCAGGCTGGTAAAATTAAAATTCCCACACATTATCCTGTGTGTATCCTGACCAGTGCTTGGTGACTGTGTTTATTACACTTGGCCACTCTGGCAGTTTCTCTCTGTCCCCTCCCCTAAATTCACGGGAGTGAGTTTGCCCCAGGTGCTGCCAGGTCCATGTGGAATGGAGAGAAGGCCTCAGTCACACAGTCCCAGAATGGTTTGGGATGGGAGGGATCTTAAAGATCAACTCATTCCACCTCCTGCCATGGACAGGGACTCCTCCCACTGTCCCAGGCTGCTCCAAGCCCTGTCCAGCCTGGCCTTGGGCACTGCCAGGGATCCAGGGGCAGCCACAGCTGCTCTGGGAACCTGTGCCAGGGCCTGCCCACCCTCACAGGGAACAATTCCTTCCCAATATTCCATCTAAACCTATTCTCTGCCAGTTTGAAGCCATTCCCCCTTGTCCTGTCACTCCAATTCCTGCTGAACAGTCCCTCTCTGGGTTCCTCGCAGCCCCTTCAGATCCTGCAAGGCTGTTCTGAGGTCTCCACTCAAGCTTCTCTTCTCCAGCTGCCAGCCTGTCATCATCCTCAGAGCCTTCGTGCCATCTCCCACAGAAACAGGACAGGGATTTCCTCCAGGCAGGGCTGAGTTTCCCTGTGATGATCCAGAAAGGCGGAGGGCAAAGAGGACGAGCATCATGAGGATGACAAACCCAGATTTCTCAGGCTGGGTGAAAACAGAGCCGGTGGATTGGAGCCTGTCACCCAGGCACTGATCTCTGCTCTCTGCTGAGCAGTGACAGCAAACAAAGGAACGGCTGCAGCTGTGCCAGGGGAGGTTTAAGATGGATATCAGGAAAAGTTCTTTCCCCAGAGAGTGCTGGGCACGGCCCCGAGGCTGCCAGAGCTCCAGGGACATCTGGACAGCACCCCCAGGAGCAGGGTGGGATTGCTGGGGTGTCTGTGCAGGAGACAACGACCAGGATCCATGATCGCTGTGGGTCCTGCCCAGCTCAGGACATCCTGTATCCCAAATGGTGCTTTCCAGCCCTACATTCCCAGCTCTGGGCCACAGCCCTTCACCATTGGCTTCCCAAGCCCCAGAACTGCCTTGTAAGCTGCACTGGACCTTATTAATTGGAGCCGGTGCCACGCCTGCTCCCAATTACCCCTGACTGAGGGATTGCTCCTGGGTGTGTCACCACCAGCGCCAGGGAGTTCAAGGCTCCTGCCTTACACTGCCTGAACTCTGCTGCCTCTGCACACTACGATTGGCCTGGCACTTTCTTATTTTCTTTTTTTTTTTTTTTTCCAGGCAGGAAAAAGGTTGTTGTGCTGCTCTGGCACCATCATTGCAACAACCCCCAAGCGTCACGAGTGACTCTGAACACGCAAACTCCTGCCCCTAAGGAAGGAGAGAGTTTTCCTTTGCATTGATTCCCCGAAGTGGCCTGAAGTCCCAGCCTGCTCCCTGTGCGTTCTGCCAGCACAGCAGCCCCATCCCAGCAACCCAAGGGGAAGGAAGTGCCCGGATCCCAATAAAATCCCAATAAAATCCCTGCTCCCGGCATCCCTCGCCGGGCGGTGCCTGCGTGCGAGCTCAGGGTGCCAAAAGCAGCCCAGAGGCACTCGCTGCCCTGCCCGTGCTGCATTAACTCACGTTCGGGGCGCTCTGCAAGGCGCTGCAAGGGATAAAAGCAGAGCGAAATCACCTCCCCGCCTGACCTGGGGCTCGCAGGACCCCGCGGACTCGCTCCCTTTTCTCCTGCAGAAAAGCGTGCACGCCCCCAGGTAAAGCTTTCTCCGAGAAAACGCCGCATCTTCAGGAGGAGCAGGTGCTGTGCAAAGACAGCAGCAGGGCTCACAAATGGAAAACTCCCCCACAGGCAGACGGGAAACGAGTCCTGCTCCGAGGGAAGGCACCTGGGGGAGGTTTGCTCTCACCAAGGAGGTGCTGGCTGCAGAGATTTGAATATTTAGTGACTTCATGCACATCCACTCACCCACTTCCTTCCCCAGCCTCGCAGGGATTGCTCGTTATTTGTTTTCACAGCTAATTAAAACCTCCCCGAGCTCAGCCCCCTGATTAGGGAGAGAAGGCTGAGGCCACAAGCAGCCGCGGTGGAGGATGCCCCAGCCCACAGCCTGACCCCAGGCCACTCTGCAGACCCCACGCTGCAGTTGGGACATTATTTACCCTGATATTGCAGCGTTCTCTTAAAATATATTGAAGGAGAGATTGGGAAAATGAAGTGTATAAGATTTATCCTGCACTAGAGGATTTCAGCATCCAAAAAAGCCAGAGAGTCCAGTCCCTCAGACTTAATAGAAACCTCCTGCTTTATTAATGTTGCCTGATTTTTTTTTTCCCTTGTCCACAGGTCCTGGGCAGAAAGTCAAAGCTGTATTTGAGGAGCTTTCCTGGAGGTTTTCATTAATAACAGGGCCAGGGAATCCACTGCAAATGTAAAAATAATAGATTTGAGAGCCCTAAAAGGACGGAGATTTACTCACTGTGGAAATATTAGGGAGAAAGTGGGAGTGGGAGGTTCGCAGGACTCGCATTGCCTGGCTGAGAGCTCTGGGAGCCGCTGGGAATGGCAGAGCAGGGAATGTTGCCTCCGAGCGGCTCTGCAAGGCAGCTGCGGCTGCTCCGCCGAGCACCGAGCTCCCGGAGCTGGGGATATTCCCAGGAAACGGAGAATTTCCTTCTCAGGGTAACGGGAAAAGGAGGACGGAGAGCGTTCATCAGCCAGGGTGTTCGCCCCTTGGAGCTGGAGGTGCTGAGCAGGTCGGGAGGGACACACGGGAATGGGGGTAGGAGAGAGGGATTGCTGCTTCCTGCTGTGCCCAGCTCTTGTGGGAATGCCGGGACACGTCCCCTCCTTGCGAGGGACCGCTCCTGCAGCCACACCGACCGCCAGCCACGCTGTCACCGCTGTAGTGTCACCTCTGCTGACCAAACTCACTTGGCAGAGCCGATACTCTGAACCCTGACAGCCATCGGCATTCCCAAACCGGAATGCTGACACCTTCAGGGGCGTGCCAGGGTCCCAGCTCCAGCTGAGCCCTGCACAGGAGCTCCTGCAAGGAAAGAGGCCTCGAGGACAAGTGGCTTGAAGGGTTTGCCCTCCTCACTCCACTCCAAATTAGAGGAAGTATTCTGAAGCTTCTTGGGATTGGTTGGTTTTACTGGTGGAAAACGGGTCTGAAACGGCTCCAGGTTACTCTGGAAGGAGGAACGCAGCCTTTAACTCTGTGCCATCCTCCAGGCAGATGTGAAAACCCCCAGTCAGAACTTCCAGCCAGCTGAGACCTGTGCACACCAGAAGCCTGGGAGATGGAGGGAGGAAGGGAGCAGTGAATTTTCCTTCCATCTGGACAAAAAAAGGCAGCAACGCCCATGGATGCAGATGGAACTGGATGCCAAATCAGCTCTCCTAGGAATCCTGGGGAGCCCCTGCCAACCCTGGCTCCCTGGGAGGCAGCAGCCAGCCCGGCCTGAAGCGCTTCACTCCTCCCTCGGCAGCCCCCAGCCCCGGCCGGCTGCGCTGGTGGCCCGGGGCTGGAGCATTTTCCCAGCGCTCTAATCTAACAGCACCAGTGGGAATGTTTACAGCACGCTGCCACTTGAGGGCTTATCAGCCTCGCTGCCTATCTCCCACCGCCCCAGCCTGATAAAGGGAGGGGCTGCTGGCACCCGGGGGAAGCGCCCGGAGCAGGGCACGGAGCTGGGGACCCGCCAAGCGAGGCCAGCAGGGCTGCGGGACTTTCCCAGAGAGCCGCTCTGTGTCACCGAGGATGTGGTGGGGACACGGAGCAGAGCAGATCCTTTCCCAAAGGGTCCCTCAGAGCAGTTTGGGAACAGCAGCGTCCGGGCCTGGGGCAGAGGGGACGTCCCGTGGAGGGCTGTGTGGAAATGCATCCCTGGGAAAATTAGAGTCGTGCCCTGGAATCACAGATCATTTATGTGGGACCATCAAGTTATCCCAGCACTGCCAAGGCCACCGCGAACCCGTGTCCCCAAGTGCCACATCCACACGGCTTTTAAATCCCTCCGGGGATGGGGACTCTGCCACCACTGCCTGGGCTTGACAACCCCTGGTGAATAAATTTTCCCTTTAATCCAATCTAAACCTCGCTGGCACAACCTGAGACGTTTCCTCTTGTCCTGTTACTTGGGGGAAGAGTCTGACCTCACCACAGAGGGCGGCTCTTGTATTTCTATCAAGGAATCCAACTGCTGACACCTCCTGCCTTAGGAACCGGTTTTCCCTAAATTAATCAGCTGAATCAGCTGGGGCTCCACCCCCTGCTTTGTGTCGGGGCTGAGCTGCAGCAACTTTTGAGTGCCTGCATCAATCCTAAAGGTACATCCCCTTATCCACCTGCACTGTTTAAACCCAGTAGAGTTAGAAAACATTCAATTTAAAAAAAAAACTTTAGGATAGACAGGTGCCCTGCCCTGTCCTTGCGGCCACCGAGCAGCCCCTGTACCTGCCCCGCGCATCCCTCGCTCCGGCCGTGGGACACTCCTCGGTTGCCCTCTAGTGGCCCCCGGCCCGGGGAAGGGGCGCTCCGGGTCCCGGGGGCTGCGGGGTCCCGCTGCCAACCCCCCCTGTCCTCCCGGCCGCGACCCCCGCCCCGCTCAGCGCAGCTTCACCCGGCGGAGCAGCGCCCGGTCCCTGTCCCCTGCGTGTCCCCTGGGCTGTGCCAGCGGCACACAGCCATTCCCTGTCCCCTGCGTGTCCCCTGGGCTGTGCCAGCGGCACACAGCCATTCCCTGTCCCCTGCGTGTCCCCTGGGCTGTGCCAGCGGCACACAGCCATTCCCTGTCCCCTGCGTGTCCCCTGGGCTGTGCCAGCGGCACACAGCCATTCCCTGTCCCCTGAGTGTCCCCCGGGCCGTGCCAGGAGCACACACTCGGTGCCTGTCCCCCGGGCCGTGCCAGGATCAGCCCCGTTTGGGATCTGGGCGTTTCCCAGGTGTGCAGCACACCTGGCTGCAGCCCCCAGCGCGGCTGTTGTGCCGCTCCCCCCCTTTGGGATGTTTCCCAGCCAGGGTGGTTCCCCCAAGCAGGGAATCTCAGAGGTTTTGGAGGGTGGTTGGAACAGGGAATTCAGTTTGGAGTCCTCCCCAGCTTTATTTTAAATGTGTTTTTGTAGAATCACAGAATGATTTAGGGAAAAGCCCTTTAGGATCACTGAGCCCAGCCATCCCCCCAGCACTGCCCAGCTCACCACAACCCTCCAGGGTGGGGACTCCACAGCTTCCCTGGCCAGTGCTTCATTATCCTTCTGGTGAAGAAATTTTCCTTAATATCCAACCTGAGCCTCCCTGGCACAACCTGAGGCTTCTTCCTCTCCTCCTGATAGTTGTTAGTGGGAGAGGGGAGTGATATTTTAATTTATTTGAGGTAAAGTGGCTGCTGCTCCTGACAGCGAGGCCAGGAGGGATCCCCCATTCCCACATGGGATCCAACAGAGTCTCCCAAGACCAGAAACAGAGGAAATGGAGAGGCAAACTCAGGGAAGGAGGGAATGGACTTTGTGTAACTCCTGGGGTTGATGGAGGGCTGTGTCAATGCAGGGAGAGGCTGGAGAATCAGCGTGGATTTTCAAGAGTGCTGGAAGAGCCATGCACGGCACATTTTGCCCATATTCACCCTCCCCCTTTATCTTAATACATAAGGACCTTTTGGAGAGCAAAAAATATCCTGCTCTTCCCAGAGTTGTGTTCCCAAAGTGCTGTTCTGAGCTAATCCATCCTCCGGTGGAGCTGGGTGTTGCTATTCTGGTCCCTGCAGTAACAGGAACCGTTTGCGTGACTTGTCAGGACCTGCTTCACCCCAGACATGAGATCACAGCCTCCTTTCTCATTTATAAATAAATACGGTCCTGGCAGGGCTGCAAACACCAAGGAAGCCCAAAGGAACGTTTCCTCCCTGGTGTGATCTCCCCTGAGGTGCTCCCAAGGGGCTGGGCAGGGGGAGAAGGTGCCGCAGGAGAGGGTGAAATGTGGTGTCATCCCATCCTCTGCAGATGGTTCTGGAGAGTTTTGAGATTTTGGGCTCTTCCTCCTCCAGCCCTGGGTTATGTAGGACAGGGATGGGCAGCACTGGGATCATGATCCTGGTGTGTCCCACTGCCTGACAGGGAAAAGGGAGAGGGCGTTACGTGAGACTTTAGAGAGTGTGGAGTTTTTCAATGTGAAGGTGCCACTAACAAAAATCATAGATAATATTTTTTTCTCAAAAAAAAAAGAGCAGAGAAGGTATGGGAGCACATCATTGTTGCATCACGTCTCAGGGGTCACTAATTGTTGTTGCTGGAGTCTTGTTGGGGTGAATCAGGACTATTTGACTCTAATATTAGAAGGTTTATATAATTTATTAAAATGACTCAGTTGTTCAGAAATATTTGGGATATTTCTGCCCAGGTACAGAGCTATTTTTTTGCTTCTTCAAGCTCTATACCAAAAAGTGCAAAAATGTTTACAGATTCTATCGATAACAATTTTTCACATCGCTGAGTGACAAAAAGAAGAGAGAGAAAAGGCCCATCTCCCATGTGGGACACAGGGCAACTAGACACCCATGTCCTTGGACACACACACACAAAGAAATTCATTTACATAAATTTTTACAAAGAAGTGAGCTTTCTCATAGAAGAAAAAACTCAACGATTTTGCATCTAAGCAACTTATAAAATGTCCAAGTGACACATCACCAATGCATGGAGTGTGGCACTGTGCAGAAACTGCAGCCACAGGTGCCAGGTGAGGGATAAATCAAATGGGAGCTGTGGATTGCACAGAAAAACACAAGGGCAGGGGGAAAGAACAAAAGGAGAGACTGAGAAAGTGATGTAGAAAGTCACAGGGCTATGTGGGGGAAAAAAACCCAACCCCAGAGCAATACTGGGGGAGAGGAAATAGCTGGGAGAAAGCAAAAGGCAGTGAAGCCATTGCAGAGGGTTTATTGTTCTCACCTGGAGTATTTTATGTCCTCCGTTACCTGAATCTCTCCCTGGGTGACTGCAGGGTTTCATTAACTCACTGTGTGACCCCCTCAAGAGTTTTATGGCTCAGGACAGACCCCAGTGGCCATCACCATTCAGAGCCAGTGTTCCAGCAGCCCCAGATGTCCCCAGGCCACAGCAGCTCAGGGCCCATCGTGTCCCTCCAGGCTGCAGGGCCAGAGCTGGGCGTGTTGCGCGGTCCTGGGTGGTGTTTCCATCCCTCCCCTGGAAGCTGCTGCTCCTTCAGAGCAGAACTAGAGCCCAGGAACATCCCTTAAAGCTGATTTTGCCCTGCAGGAATCTCTTGAGTCTCTTCCCACAGGCAGAGGGAGGGAATGAGGAGGTGCTGAGGAGCTGGGACAGGGACACCTCCAGCTGGGTCCTGTCCTGTGCCTGCTTGGGACATTTTCTCTCCCAGGGAGAACAGGGGTGAGGAATTCTCATTTCTGAAGCTGCAGGCTCTGACTTTTGTCCCTCAGTGAACCAGTGACACTCAGTGCTGTATTTTGTGCCTTCCAAACTGAAATCTGGACAACCCAGCTCCTCCCTGCGAGGCTGATCTCTTATTCCCTGAGCAGCACCACCCTCCCTGGAGGTTTCCAGCCCCCAATCCTGGTTCCTCCATGCTGTGCCCTGCAGATCCCTCCTCCTGTGCACCCCTGGGCTGGGTGAGGTGCCCTTTCCATGGACACCCAGCTGCTGCTGCTGCTCAAAGCCTGCTGTGATGCTGTGCCAGCACCAGGGCACCTCTCCTGCCCACCAGGACCAGGAGCCAAGCCCTGGAGCACAAAAGGGGCTGTGTGGCTGCTGTTTGCCCTCCAAGAGCTGCAGGAAACTTGGCAGGGAGAAAAAAGCCTTTAGAAGCTCCTGAGATGGCCGGGATTTACGTTAAGTTGCTCTCAGGAATAAAGGGAATCTTGAGTGGGAGCAGGTATGGCAGAAGGGATGTGGGCAAAGGGGATTTGTCTCCATATATCCAGGAGGAGCAATTCACTGTGCAGAACTGCAGTTTATATCCTAAATTGCCTTTGTCACCTGCTCAACTGAGAAAACACCTTTGGTTCCTGAGGGGGGTCTGGAAAAAACCACCTCAGCCACGTATTTTTAACTGGAATGTCTTTACATCACGGAGAACAGCAAGAAGGATGAAAAACCCTAAAAATCTCTGGGAAAGGAGGCATGGTGCATGTATCTGAGTTGCAGAGCTGGAGAACAAAAGGGTGGCTGTTTGGAAAGAGGGGCAGAAGCAGAGTGAGCTTAAAGGCACAGAACAGGGAAAACCCTCTCCTTGGAGAAAGGAAGGCTCTGTCCCTGTGGCATTGTCCAGGACTCAGGTAAGATGAGCTTCCCTGGGGATGAAAAGCCTTGCTGTGAGTTTATTCCATGCAAAGGGCCGGCCGTGGGCTCTTTTAGGCTTTGTGGTTAAGGGCAGGCTGTCCCCAGCCAAAGAACAAAATCAATCTCCACCCTGGCCCGACTGAGCGGGGCTGAGCGTGCTGTGGGGCTGGGACGTGGCCAGGAGGGCGGTGGTGTGTGCTGGCCAGGCTAGCACAGACCTGGCTTTGAGAGCCAGGAGCCTGCCAGGCAATCCCTGGATCTCAGCTCCCTCTGGGGAACGCCTGTCCTGGTGGTCCAGCTCTCAGAGCCTCCTTTGAGCGTTCCCAGGCAGGGAAAAGCACTTGCAGTGAAAAGGCTGAGGAGGGTTTCCTACAGCATCTTCTAACTCCTCTGACAGGTCTGTGAGAGGGCCTTCTCCTGCTTGCTTAGGCTTTATACCTTTACATTTAAACCTGTTTTGCCCTTAGAGTGTTTTTATCTCCCAGTCCTGATCTCAGCTCATGAGCCCTGCATTAATTTTCCCCTCTCCTCTGCCCAGCTGTAGCAGGCAAGGGTAAGTGAGCGATGGCATTTGGCCGGTGTCACACCACGGCAGCCTCTCACAGTGAAGATCCCCTCTGTCCTGCTGTCTCTCCAGAATCTTCAGCTTCATCCTGGTGGTTCTTCAAGGTGCTGGCTCAGGAGCCTCTGCTCTGAAGAGCGTTTGTGTGTTGGAGCTGTACAAAAGTGCTCTTCTTCTGCCCCATTCCCTGCCCAGCCGGGTGCTGACGTCCTCCAGCTGTAACCTCAGCCTGGGCTCCGGGGGGGAAGGAATCCCAGCCCATCCATGCTCAGCCCTGCGAGGGACACAGCTCTGGGAGCCAGAGCCAGCCCAGCAGCTGGCAGTGATGGCATCCCCATGAAAGGCCCCCTGTTTGAACCCCTGGGGATTTCCCTGGAGCCACCAACTGTCCTGGCCATGGTGGAACAGCTCTGGTTAAACATCCTGGAGTGCTGGGGGAAATCTGGGGCTGCTCTGGACAGGAGTCCTGCCCACCTCCCCAGCCTTGCTGGCCAAGAACATTCCCTGGGGGTCACCAACTCCCTGCTGCTCTCCTTGGCTGCTGCCCACATTCCCTTTGCCCCCAAAACCCAGGATGTCCCTTTGCCCCTTGCTTTCAGACATTTGGCTTCCTGTGCCAGCTGCCCAGACTGCCTGAAACTATAAAATAAACCCAGGCTGACACCATTCCCTGGAAGAAAGCAGCTCGTGCCCCACGTTCTGTGCTCTCCCTTTTCCCTCCTCCTCCTCTCTGCTCTCCAGGAAACCTCGTGACTGGTGATTTATGGGCACTAAAAGGGAGAAGGAGCCTGACCTGGGACTTGCTTTTGCAAGGCCTCAGGGGGGTTTTGTGAGGCTCAGCTCACCTGGAAGGTGTTTCTTGCTGGGGCTGCAGGTGGGTGAGCCTTGCCAAGCTAAGAGGGGCAGCAGAGAACTGTGAAACCGTGGAATTAGTTCAGGCACCTTCTGTGGGCAGAGGAAGAGCAAAACCAACCCGTGAGAGCTCTGAAGTTGAGGATGGCTCCAAGCACAGCTGGCCCAGCTGCAAACCATTCTCAGGACAAATTCACTTTTGCCACCAAATGTCCGTATAATTTTATGGCTCTGGTCTCTCCATCACGCCTGATACGTGGCTACATAAGCCAGGCTTAAGTAATGACTTGTGACAGGCTGTACATTTCTTGGTGATTATGGCATGTGTCGTAAAGCAAAGAGCTGCAGGCAATAATCCCCTGGAAACACACAGCCCCGGGGTGTCTTGTTACCATTCTGAAACAAAATTACAAATGAAAAAATAATGAAAACAGTCAAGAACTCCAGTCATGGGTAGGGCAGGGCTGTCAGGGAATCAATCCTGCAGCCCCAAGCTGTGGGGATCGTACAGATCCAGTGTCAGCACCACTCTGCCAGCCCACGGGGGTTGCTGACAGCCAGGCCCTGGATGCTGCTGTTTCTGCCTCCAGGATCCTGGGACAAGCAGCTTTTCCTTGGTGTGAGGGGTTCACCTGCACTCTGCTCACCCCCAGCTCACCTGGGGGATTTCCAAGCCCTGGAAATATTGGAGAGCTCTGCACTCTGAAGCCAGGAGAGGAGTCTTTTCTATCAAGTTTTTGTTAAAGAGAGAACTCAAAAATCTTGGTGGAAATCAGGGTCTTTTCCTCCTCTTTTCTTTCTGTGGGAAAAATACAAGCTGAGGAGTGCCTTGAGAGCTGACTGAAAACTGCAGTCTTTTAGTTTGAAAACAACAAAATGAAATTTTCCCTTCTGCAAAGCAATTAGAAACCAGCATTTTTCATGCAGGAAAACTGGAGAAAAGCAGTTAAGCGTGGAGGAAGTCTGAAATGCTTCCTGACTCTGGGATTAAAAAAAAAAAAAATTTGTTTCAATAAAAATCTGACATTTTACTAGGAGAAAATGTTTTGTTTGGATTTTTGTATACATAGTTGAAACTTACCAGCATCATAATGCATTATGAAATTTAATATATAATAATATGTCATGATATATTTTAATATCCTTTAAATAAAATGGTCCAGCAAAATAATGCCCAAATTGAAATGAAATATTCCAGCAGTGCCTCTGGAAAATTGAGGAAAAGCTTTGTCCCTCTTCAAAAATTTCAGAGAAATGGAGAAGTTCTTACAAAATTTGGGTTTTGATCCAAATGTGGGTTTGGAAGGAGCAAGAACTTCACTTCCAGGAACTCTTTGATCAACTCCTTTGGATCCACGGCTCTCTGGTTGCACTTGGAACTCCAAAATGTGCTTTTTTTGTCATTTCCTTAAATCAAATTATCTCATCCCTCCAGAAGGAAAGGCAGAATTGGTCATTATCCTCATTTTACTGCCCAGGAAGCCAAGTTTTAGGGAGAGAACTTGGAGGGAGATCTGGAGGGGAAGCCAAGATGCAGTGGCCAACTTGGTCCTTCCCACAGTGTGGATGTTCCTCCAAGGCCAGGGCAGGCACGGTCTGGATTAGGGATTGTGGGAAGGGCTGTGGGAACCAACCCAACCTCCTGCTAAATCCACTTCTGGGGGCTTTGCTGGGCTCTATCCCAGATAAACTGGGATTTTTACACACCGCAGCTGGCCTTGGTATTTCAACTTATTGCCACTTCCCAGTTGATTTTTGCCACTTCCCAGTTGATTTTTGCCACTTCCCAGTTTGATTTTGCCATTTCCCTGTTTGATTTTGCCATTTCCCTGTTTGATTTTGCCATTTCCCTGTTTGATTTTACCACTTCCCATGTGCTTTTGCCATATCCCAGTTGAATTATGCCATTTCCAGTTTGAATTTTTGCCATTTCCCAGTTTGAATTTTTGCCATTCCCCAGTTTGAATTTTTGCCATTTCCCTGTTTGATTTTGCCATTTCCCAATTTTGCTGCCTCCCAGTGTAACCTCCCTGGCAAGGAGCTGCCCCCACCAAGAAATCCCTGAATATTCCCCAATTTTCTGTTTATTTGCTGCAAACTGGAAGCGTGGCCGAGCTGCTCAGGGTTGGATGAAGGTTGTGTCCCGTTTCCTCAGGCTCTCCTTGATCCTGATTTTAGGAGAAGCTTCCTGAAAACAACATGACAAGTGTCGTTTGTGCCATCACAGTCAGGCTTTGTCCCATCAAGTCACCCTCAACAGATCTGCAACCAGATTTGAGAGTTAAAACCTGTTTCTTTTTTATTTTTAAAGTGCCTGGTTTCCCCTGAAGGGGATCTCTGGAGTCCTTGGGAAGACACAAGATTGACTGAATAAACTGGGTTTTTTTTAATATTAAACTGTTAAAAACTGGTTCAGGCTGAAAGGGAACATTAGGAATATGATTGATTTTTTTTTTTCCCCAAATTCCTATTAAATACAAATAAATAACTTCATGGATTGGGATCCATCAGGGTTTTTTTTCATGGTAACAAGTTTTAATAACCAAGATATTGATGTGTGAGTTCTCTGCATGCTAAGGAGAGGTCTCTAATGAGCCAGCTTTAGCTTGAAATTGATAATAATTTCCAAATTACAGCTAATCACAGCAGCTTTGCCCTTGCTGCACGAGGCCCTTTGGCCCAAAACTTCGGTGGAGGTTTGAGATGAGCTGGGATTAAGGTCCCTGGAGCAGGATAAGGTCCCACCTTCTGGATTCCAGGGTCTGTTCCTCTCCTTGGAGAAGCCAGCAGAAGAAAGTCTCCACAAGGTCAGGTGAATTCAAATATTTCTGCATTTTTTGTCCTTTTCCAAGCGCCATTCCTAGTGCTGGATGTGCAGCTGGAGCTGTGTTCCCATTCCAGCAAGGAGTGGGAATCTGTCCCTTCCCAAATCGCCATCCCAACGCTGTCCTTGGAAGGATCTGACTCCACAGCTTCCAGAAATGGGAACAACCAGGGCAGCTCAGAGGTTCAGCCAGCTGCAGTTACAACAAAAGCTGCAGAAGTGACGCTCCAAAGCAACCCCTGCTCTCGTGTGACAGGGACAGCCCTCATTTCCAGCTGTTTCCAAAGGTACTGACAGTGGGGGGGTCGGGAATGAGGGAAGCAATAAACGGGCTCCTCGGCCACAAATGAGGAATTAATTGAACACTTGATTTTCATTTCCCCCCTCCTTGCCCAGGACTGAGCCAAACTCGGATCCCTTCACAACGCGCTTCCCACTGGAGGAAAGGGCTGTGGTGACAGTTTTCCCCTCTTGGTTGGGGTTTCCATCCTTTTCTGCTTGATTTAGACAGGTTTTTTGCCAGTTCTTTTTCCTCTTTTTCCGAGCATGGTGAGCTGGGAGGAAGATCTGGGACGCTGCCTTTAGCAGTGGTGTCTGTGGAAGGGATGTCAATGGGATCAGGGAGTGGCCATATTTAGTCAATCCCAGAATTCCAGGACGAAATTTGAGTGGGAAGGGACCTCAAAACCCATCTGGTTCCAACCCCCTGCTGGTTTTCACTATCCCAGGGTGCTCCAAGCTGGCCTTGGGCACTTCCAGGGATGGGGCAGCCACAGCTGCTCTCAGTCAATTCAATTCCTTGGTGTCACATCCTGTGCAGCACCTGCAGCCCACGGGCTGGATCAGGGATTTAGGAGTGTTTCCCACCACATCCCTGTTTCCAACTTTGGAAACTCCACGTCTGGAGTGACTTCAGAGAGGTGCTGTGATCCCCGAGAGCAGGTAAATTGGGCAAACCTCCTTTTCCCAGGGGATGCATCCAGCTACTGAAAAATATCTGCTGCTGTGGGAAAAAATGAGCTTTTCCCTCACTTTTAGGTGTCCCTGGCACTGGCAATTCCCCAATCCTGTTCCTGCCCGGTTTGCAGCATCTCTGTCACCTGCAAATATGGGAAACCTCCTGAAAATGAAGAGAGCAACATTTCTGTGCCCGAGGAGAAGCAGGAGCACTGCGCTCAGTTAGGGACTGCCTTTCCCTCCCCATTTCTGGCAGAAAGAACCCCTCCAGGTCCCTCCCATGGATCTCCCTTGCAGCTCTGATATTTTAAGCTGAATTAATCTCTCTGCCCTCAGGACTGGCCTTTCCTCAGCCCTTCTCCCAGAGCAGAGGGTCCATCCCTGCACGGGGCAGGCCCTGACCTTCCCCAAGGCCATCCACGGTCACCACGCTGCTCCTGATTTCAGGGGCTGAGCTCCAGCAGCACGTTTTGCTGTGGAATATGGAATTGCAGAGGAGATCTGACGCTTTCCTTGCCCTTTTTTGTCTCTCCCTCTCTCCTCCCAGCGCGGCCCGGCCCCAATTACAGCCTGGGGCACTCTCGGAGGGGACATTCAAACCCAACAAAGGCCCTACAAAGGCGACATCTCCTGGGCTTGTGCCCTAATGAGAGCAAATTTTTTGTCCAAACATTCGAAGCGAGGAGGTGCCTTCTCCTGCCACCCCCTGCCGGGGTTAATATCATTATCCAGTTGGCTCTGGTCGGGAATTAAAACAAGGGCATTCCCTTCTTTTAATGAGAGCTGACAGTGGCTCCAGCACTTCAGAAGGGAATTAGGGAAGCAGGGATGGCTGGGGAGTCTGTCTCCCTGCTGCCCCGGGGGATCAAAGGCCACTTACCTGCTGCTGAGCACCAAATCCCTTGGGACAGCACGCTGGAATAACGCTGCAATAACGGCTCCACCCCGCTGGAAATAATATTTCAGCAGGCACAGCAATCCAAGGGTCTGCTTCCACAGGGCAGCAAGGCAGAGAGGAGCCCCTTGAGGTTTTGGGCATCGTGGCCAGATCTAAAATGGGATTTCTGGAGTGTTAAACCTGGCCAGGTTTTGGTTAGGACTTGGTGGGAACAGAAAATTGTTGGTGTAGCCAGGCTGGTGAAAATGTAGCATGAGGAATGTTGTGGAGAAAATGATCCATATACATCTATATTTTTAGGTTTTTTAAAATTGAAAACTCTAAGTTTTCAATGGCACCTTTTGGACTTCAGGTAAGTGCTTCAGAGAAGGGGTTTTGTTTTTAGAAATGAAAAATAAAAATTAAAAAAAGCTGATTAGAAAGACCCACCAAAACCTCCCCATGTCTTATCACTGAAAAACAGTGAGTTCAGCCCATCCTCCTCTCTGTCTCAGGATAGGTTTGATTAGAAACATCAAAAAAATGCGGGACAAAAATGTGAATTTTTAATCCCATTTTAAAGGACCTTCACCCATGCGTGAACTCTCCTTTTGAAGTGCTGCAGTGGCTCTTGCCCAGTCTGCTCCGAGGGAGAGGTGCCCAAACAAAGGGAACCGTCTGCAGGGATCGTTACTTGTGGCAGGATTCCAGCGCTGGGACATGACCAGGAAATCCATTTCCTGGGATGCCAGGGGAATTCCTGGTGCTCTGGAGGTGGGGAGGAGACCCTGAGCCTCACAAAACTGCCCCCAGGGTATGAAAATGGATGGAACAGACTGATTGCAATGCTTGCAGGAAATTTTCTTGGAGTTTTTTTGTGTGCTGGAACAGTTTCTAGCTGTCCTGTGAAAGGAGTTGGGAGGAAAACAAATTCCTCCTTCATGGATCACAGAGAGGATGCTCCTTGCACTCCTCTGCCGTGGAGCTTCAGGTGTAGCTGAATGATTTCAGGAGCTACAACAGGACAACCTCAGCCCAAATCCCACCATTTCATGGAATGGTGTCCTCCTTAGGAGCACCTCAGCTTAAAAGTCATGCTCTAGCTTAAATCTTTGTCTAGGAATTACTGGCATGGATCTGGGGAGGCAGGATGCTTGCTGGAAGAAAACGGGAGAGTTAATGGCTCTGGGGATATTTCCTTTCTCAAAGGGCCCGGTCAGAGGTGCTGCTCGTGGGGACCTGGTGGCTCTTGCTGTCCCCTTGGTAGCACTGGGGGACAAGGGACAGCAAATAACAGCTTTGGGGCACTCAAACACCCAGAAAACCTGGACAAAATAACAGCTTTGGGGCACTCACAACACCCAGAAAACCTGGACAAAATAACAGCTTTGGGGCACTCACAACACCCAGAAAACCTGGACAAAATAACAGCTTTGGGGTACTCACAACACCCAGAAAACCTGGACAAAATAACAGCTTTGGGGTACTCACAACACCCAGAAAACCTGGACAAAATAACAGCTTTGGGGTACTCACAACACCCAGAAAACCTGGACAAAATAACAGCTTTGGGGTACTCACAACACCCAGAAAACCTGGACAAAATAACAGCTTTGGGGTACTCACAACACCCAGAAAACCTGGACAAAATAACAGCTTTGGGGTACTCACAACACCCAGAAAACCTGGACAAAATAACAGCTTTGGGGTACTCACAACACCCAGAAAACCTGGACAAAATAACAGCTTTGGGGTACTCACAACACCCAGAAAACCTGGACAAAATAACAGCTTTGGGGTACTCACAACACCCAGAAAACCTGGACAAAATAACAGCTTTGGGGTACTCACAACACCCAGAAAACCTGGACAAAATAACAGCTTTGGGGTACTCACAACACCCAGAAAACCTGGACAAAATAACAGCTTTGGGGTACTCACAACACCCAGAAAACCTGGACAAAATAACAGCTTTGGGGTACTCACAACACCCAGAAAACCTGGACAAAATAACAGCTTTGGGGTACTCACAACACCCAGAAAACCTGGACAAATATGTTGCAGTTACAGCTGTGGTAGGGGGAAAAGAAAAAATCCCTTTCCCTGATGCCCATCACAGAGGAAAAAATTCTGCTTTTTTCCTTTAATTGGAAAGCTGAAAATTAATAATTAATTTGAAAACGAATGCACTTTTAGGCTTCTGGATGAGAGGTTTTCAGTTTCCAACGGGCAGGTGACAGAGCTCGGGGAAAACCAACACTCTTAGGGGGAAATCTGCCTGTTTTGGTGCTTGGCCCTGGAGCTGCGGGGAGAGGCAGCATTAAGGACCTGACCTCACTCATCCACCTCCGGCAGGGCCGGGATACAAATGGAAGTGGCCGGGGCCATCCCATCGCGTTCCCTGCCAGGCAGGAACCCCCGGGGGCAGAAACGCAGCGCTGCAGGTAACGCTCGATAAACAGCAAGTGAGAACGGAGCCCTCTCCGTCAGGAAATCAATTCGATGGGGGGCCTTTGGGTTGGTTTTTTCCCTGTTTTCCCTCCTCTCTTCCCCTCCTCTTTCCCATTCTCCAGGCAGTCTAAGGTGAGGGTTGTGGGAGCAATCGCTTCTCGAGGCAGCTGCTTGGCCGTTCCCTCTGCTCACAGCCCGTGGCCCCGGGGCTTTGTGCTTCTCCCCATCCCCACATCCACAGGGAACTGGAGCTGGAGCTGGGAAGGTGGCCAGGGTCGCACCTCTGAGCTGTCTGCATCCCAAAGGAGGTGCATCAGCCCTGGAGCTGGTCCTAACCAGCAAGACCCGGAGCAGGGTGTGGAGGTTTTGTGGAGGCTGAGGGTGAAGGAGAGGAGGGTTTGGAAGGATGTGCTGGCTCTGGGTTTGGCTCCTGAGCTTGATCAGAGACGAGGAAAGGCTGGGAAGGGGGTTAAATCCAGCTCTGGTCAGGGAACACCACTGGAAGAGAAGGGGCAGCACGAGGGGTTGGCAACAGGAGAGCAGAAAATTGATGGGTCAGGCTTGAGGGATTCAGCTGGGCGGGCTGAACCTAACCAGGGGTCTGGATCTGGGATTTGGGGATGGCCCAGCTTTTGGTTAGGTGACCCTAACCCTTTATATCCTCTTTGTCACTTGTCCTTGGTGGTTTGGGACCTTGCTTGCCTTGCTCCTCACTTAATCCCCATAACTCAAAAAACTGCCCAACCCTTCCACTGCTGGCTGCACAGAGACCCGAGCACAGGAGGAAGAGATGGCATTGGCTGAATCAGGAAGGGCCAAACTACATCTTTGCAAGGATAGAGATGAGTTTAAGAGATCAAACATCACCAAGAAGTTGGATTTCAAAAAGCTTTCTGCTTTGAAAAGAATATCCAGTGGTCTGGGCTCTAATGTCAGTTTTCATAAAGCAAAAACTGTCTGAGCCAAAATATCGGGTCTTAAGTGGCTACTTGGGTCAGCAAACACAGTCATTCAGCCCAAATAATGAGGAAGGGAAATGCCACAGTGAGGGCAGGAAAGGGGACAGAGCAGGGGACTGATGGCCTTGAGACCAGGTCCTTATCCCTACATAGGTGCTGGCAGAGGGGAGACCTTGATTTATCATCTGTCCCTTTGAACAACCCCAGGTCAGCCAGGCAGCTTCATTCATCTTCTCCTTCAGGCAAGGAAAGGAGCAAATTCTCTGCCTGGTCTGGATCCCAGATGTGTGGCAGCACCTGGGATGCTGAGTCTGAGCAGAGCCCTTGGCTGTGGAAAACACCAGGCCCCTGATAACAGCAGCACATCCCTGGGGACAGCCAGACCTGCTCCATCCCCTGGAGCATCCTGCTCCATCTCCTGCTGGGGTTACCACCCATCACCGAGTGGATATAACCCACTGCACACACAAAGTGTCATTTAAATTCTTTCTCTGACCAAAAGCTGAAGGAGAGAACTTCACACCATGGTCATTAAGACCCAGCTACCAAATCTACCTCAGCTGCTTTTAATCATCTGGATATCTCCTGAGCTCCCAGATGCCAGGCTGGGGTTTATTCCCCTGCAGGAACTTGTTAGGCTGTCAGCCCTAAATGTTCCAAAATCCCAGGTGAGGCACTTCCCATCTTCATTTCATTATCTATCTCCACTCCTACATAGATATCCAGTCTCCCAGCTTGCAGGGTAAAATAGATGGCTTGGAAAGGAATGGATTGAGAAGTGTTTGCTTTGCCTTTTGTTCTGCAGCCATCAGGTCTGGATTTGAAACCACAGGCTGACAAAAAGGCTCACGCTCAGTACGGGGGGCTCGTACATCTGCTGCTTGCATGTCTGATCTGTTCAGGGCTGTGTTGGGCCACTTAAACCTGTGGTTTTCTGCCCTGTTAACAAGGCTGATGTTGGGAAAGGAAATGTCATCCTGGCTCATCATTTCAGGGAGGGGATAGAAGGGAATCAGGGCACAGAACATCACCTGGCTCGGGCAAAGGGGCATTTTTCTCTCTCTTTTTCTGGACTTCATTTGCATTCTGCAGAAGAAAACTGCAGTTTCGTTCAGTCCAAACCTAAATGGAAATATTATCTATAGAAGGCTTCAGAATGCTGTGGATTGGGGGTTTTTTTGGTCTGCCTGCACAATGATGTCATCTTTTAACACTTGTCTGTGTCAGGCACCGGATCTGCCCTCGGTGAGCCCGGCGTGGCCCCAGCGCTGTTCTGGAGCTCATGTTCAGCTCGTTGTTCCTGGGAAGGAAAGATAAGGCCCGAAGTTATGCTTTTACCTCTTGGCTGTGTTTCCTGCTCCCCCGGAATGAGCTGGAAACATGGAGGAAGATTCTCCAGGGATTTTTCTCCCGTTGCCTGCGAGCAGAGACTCTGCCCGGCTGGAGCATCCTCGCTCCCTGCTGCAAAGCCCAGGAGGTGCCACTGCCTCTGACAGGGAGAAGGAGGCTTTGGAAAACGAGCACATTTCTTCCAAGGCCTCTGCTGCGTGTCGCTCCCTGCAGCCCATCCTGCTCCAGCCCCCAGCCCGTCGCTCTTATTTCAGCAATCTTGTGCAAGACAAACCAGCTGGCCCCTGCCGAGGTGTGGAAAGTCCACCGGGGGATTAAGCTGGTCTTACCATCAGTCCTCACTTGTGAAAATACAACCTACTAAGTTTTCCTAGATGATGCAGTTTTCAATTGCTTTTGTTTGCTTTTCAGGCAGGTCTTAAATCAGGCTGTCAGTCAGGCTCCCTTCCTCCCCCCGCCTCGCCTCCGAGGCGGCTTCCAGGCGCTGCAGCAGGACCTGCAATCTCTTTGCTATTGCCATTTATTTATGGGCTTTGCCCTTCCTCCCGCTAGAAGGGAGGGGCTGTGTCTCGCACAGCTCATTCTCTGGAGCTCCCAAACCGCGGTGGCGGGCAGTGACGCTGTCAGGGATGCAGGGGGGACTGCGGGGACACTGTGGTGGCACTTGGTGTCTCCAGCTTTCCCCTGCACCATCTGCGATGCTACAGACTCCGAAGGGAGGATGTGGAGATCGTTATCAGCGTCCTACAAGCCTCTCACGCCTCTCTTCACACCTGCGAGGAGGATTTCCCGTGAAAAGCTGAGGGAGAGGCTTTATCTGCCTTTCCTCCCCTCCCTCTCTGCCCTGGGCTGTTACATCCCTCTCTCGGCTGCAAAAACCCCGTGTCCGCGGGTCGAGGAGTGCTGAAGTTTGTTAGAGCTCACTGCTAGAGTTTCAAAAAAGGGTGCCACGGTTGTTTGAGGGATGAAGTAGTGGCTGAGAGGAGCAGGGAGCAGCTCTGGAAGATGCAAGCTGCGAGTTCAGGAGGAGCCGGCTCGGCCTCGCGCTCCGTCCCACCAGGCACATTTTTATATCTTTAGGTGCTTGAGTACAGCGCTGTCAACACATGGGAAAGGAGGTGCTCCTGCCTGAGACTGCAGCAAATCCAACACATCCCGGGCAGAGATTGACTCTGCTTGACATCTGGAGCAGGTCGGTGCCTCTGGGGTGCAGCAGAGCTGCTCCGTGTATGTTCAGCGAGGATGGTCCAGCATTTCTGGCCATCCAGAGCAAGCTCTGACCCACATCTCTGGGCATTAATGACCTCTCCGAGTCGTGGTGCACAGGTCCCTCTGGCAGAGCTTGCTGATCTCCAAGGACCTCTACAAATCTGGCCCAAATCTTACGAGCAGCCACATGCCTGGCCCCCACCCCGGCCTCAGCGTTCCAGGTGTTTTCTTCCGCCCTTGTCTCATAACACAACTCACAAAGGACAGAGCTCTTCCAGACACGGGAATCTGGGCGCCAAGTCCGCTCCCAGCAGCCCTCTAAATCCTACCCCTCCATGTAATTTAAATCGCAGGGGTTGTGCCTGGGGGAGGCTGCTGGCTTTGGGTGTCACCTGGCTAACGAGCGCGCCGTGATCCGCAGGGGATGGAGGGGCTTTGAGCAGCTCTGCTGGTTCCTCTGCTGTGGCTGGTATAACACAGAGCTGCTGGGGCTGGGAGTCAGCTCTCCCCAAGCTCCTGGGGGAGCACTGTGCTGAGCTGCTGGCAACTCTGGCCTCTGATAAGGGAGAAGGCAGAGAAAACCCAGGGCCTGTCTCATGCTGGAGGAGCTGGATTTCTGTGTAAGCAATGCAGAATGCTCCCTTCCTGGCACAGAGATGTGTCCTTGCCCTTAACCCACAGAAAAATGCAGATCCCGCTCTGATACACCCCGTTGTTGCCACTGACAGGCAAGGAATCATCCTCAGATATTCTTCCTAGTGGAAAGTGTGGCTGCCTGGGCAGATAAGCAAGGCAAGGTGCCCTAAAGCTGCTTGATGCCAGAGGAAGATTTGGGAGTGCTGATGTCCAAGTGAATGGTGGTTTTCTGGCTGGCTGTAGGATGGGAGAAAGGGCTTCCCAGGCTTTTTTCCTGCTCTTGGCTGATGTGAAGATGGCTTGGGCAACTGAAGAGTCACCATGCAGACACGTGGTCCCAGCAGCAAGGCTGACAGTGTGGCTGCCCCTGACTTTAACAGCTAAATCTACAGGAGCTCCTCACTCCAAGCCTCGAGCTGGTTTAACATCTGATTTTAGCCAAGCCTGAACAACGTTGGCACTTAGATAAAGCTTGGTTTTCCTTCTCTTCTTCTCATCTCCTCCCGAGCAGCCTGGAGATGATTGGAGAAAGCTGCATCTTCCAGTACTCCAGAGAGTCAAGGAGGACCCAAATTCCCGGTCTTAGGGTTAGATCTGTTTTGTTCTGTGCAGCAGGAATAAGAAAAATCCTGACTGAAACATGAAAGCAGCTGTGCTGTTAAAGATCCAGCCCACAGAAGGAGGGGAAATACATTTTCCCCTGTGCCAAAGCGAGCTGAAACACCGAAATTCCCTCATCACACAGCCCTGATGCAAAAGCCAGGTTGCCTCCCCTCCACACATCTGCAGCTCCTGGTGCCTGCAGGGGAAAACAAGGCAGCCACAAGCCCTGCCAGCTGTGTCCAGCACGGCGTGGTGCTGAGGCCTGGGAGCTGGCAGGGAGGAAGGCTGGGATGCACAGCAGGGCTGGGAAGCTCTGGATGAGAGCTGCATCGTTGCCCTGTTAGCAGCACGGCCCGAGTGGCCTCATCCCCAGCAGCCTGAGCAGGGATTTATCCAATCCCCAGACTCCCCAGGGATGGGGCTCGCTCAGCTGGCTCAGCTCGAGGAAGGAAAAGCATCTGGCTGGTGTCAGAGCTGGTTGTGGCTGAGGGAGCAATGAGGCATCACTGCACTGGGCCTTGAACCAGCATCTGCTGGATCTGGGAGCTGCTGTTTGCTCCCAGGAGATCTCCCAGCCACTGCTGCTCCGTGTCCTTGGAATGCTGCTGGATTCGTTGCTGGTGTTACTGGGAAAACGCTGCTCAGGAGTCTTTACCTGGGGCTTGGCCGTGATTGAAATTGGAACATCTCAAAGATAAAAAGGATCCCTGAAAGAGCTCCAAAATGCCTGCTGTGGGAAGGGTTAATGCTTAACTGAACTCCTCTGCCATGCACCAGCTTTCCTGGGAATCTGGTTTTTAACCTGATACAGAAAAATGGGGAAATGGCAAAGGTTTTATATTTGACCTGGATTAACCAGGAGGATCCAGAGCCAGCACCATTCCTCAGGGGGGCTCTGGTGGGGACAGCTGGAAGCAAACCAGGCTGTGCTGTGGGATACACATGGCACTGCTATCCCAGTCACTGGAACAGACCTTGCAAGGAGATTTTGGAGCCATTGGAAGCAGATCTGCCTGGGAATCTTTTTGATAAAGCACGTTTGGAGTCACTTGGTCAGATGAAACTTCTCAGAGCAATGTGTGACACCTGCCAAAGCTGAAGCTGGGAATGCTTCCCTCCATCAGAAGGGAGAAAAAAGGGGATCCTGGAGGAGCAATGGATTTGTGGAAGTGCATCCAAGCTGACTGTTGGCTCCAGCTCTCTGCAGCGGCACAAAGCACAAGGAATGGCTGTCACTGACACCTCCTTGGCCACCCAAGACCCCTGATCTGGTGCCAGGACCCACCACGGTGTGCGTGTCCTCAGTGAGTGCCACGTGCCAGAGCCTCTTGTTCCATGCATGGTGTCTTGGATAAAAGAATTCAGGTTGCAAGGGACTTTTGAAAGTCATCCCCTGCCATGGGCTGGGCCATCTTCAAACTCAGAGCCCCATCCAGCCTGGCTTGGATGTTGTTGGATGTTTCCAGGCATGGGATGAGCTGCCAGTGGGCAACGCTCCTTAATCCCCACCTCGGAGCAAACTCCTGAGCACAAGCCAATAACTCTTCCAACCCCCGTGCTCTCCTTCCCCTTTCTATTTGAGAAAAATTTTTGGAGGTAGCCACTCCTGTGTGGTGGGAAACAGGAACATTTGGGGAGTTTTCCAGCAGTTCATCAGTGTTCCTGCTGCCCTGGGCATAAAGAGGCTGCTCTGAGGGCGAGCTCCTTCCAGCTGCTCCTCGGTGTAAATCTGACCCACGAGCTCACCCAGTTCATAGACACTGCCTGCTGAAAAGGCAGTAAATCAGCTAAAACCCTCAGTCAGAGCTGGCTTGGGGATGTTTTATGGTGGAATTAGAATAATGAATGAGGAACCTGCTGTTTGTGTTAGTTTTGGCTTGTGAGCTGCAGAAAAAGTCTGGTACTGAACTGGGCGATAAACTCTCCTCCATCTGAGGTTGGAAACAACTTTTGAAAGCCTCCAAGACCCAGGAGGGTGAGAGATTGGCACAGCACGAGCTGAGTGAACATTAGGGCTGAGGTAAGAGGCCTGGCTGTGTTTGGGGTATGATGAGCCCTCGTTGCTCCAAGCTCTCCAAAGCTTTGGACACTTGGGGCTGGCCCATGCTGGAGGAGCAAAGTGAGTTGGCCAAACCTGTAAGAATCCAGCTGTTTCCATGCTCTGAGTACCAAAACTCACTGGGATGCTTTGGGGTTGTTCCTCACCTGGTGGCAGGTCACCCATCACATGTCCTTGGTAGGTTCCTTTCCAGCTTTGCTCTCAGATCTCTGCTTGAGCTCATGGGCATAAAATGAGCTTCGTGCTCCGACTCTGCCAGATTGCAGGGGCTGGAGAGAACCTGGCTGTGATTTTGCCAAGCTTTGACGTGGGTCTGGATGGCTCCCAGTGGTGCTGGGCCAGTTTTCTTCTGGCTGGGGGAAGATACTCCGGAAAAACCTGAGGAGCTGCTGGTTAGTGGGACACAG
>VWZP01000613.1:150950-170496 GCA_013396995.1 Dicaeum eximium
GATGGATGGATGGATGGATGGATGGATGGATGGATGGATGGATGGATGGGGAGCATTTCTGGGTTAGCATCCAGTAATGCAGTTCCAATGCCTGGTCCCTAATCCATGCGTGCTGCAGCCAATTCCCATTTTTCTGGAGCACTCTGTGCCCAGACAGCCCCTCTGATGACACTGAGAGGAGTGAGATCCTGGATATGCTCAGCTGCCTCCACTTCAGAACTCAGCAGGGCTCTGCAAAGAGCTGGAATTACCTCCCTTTTCTGGATCCACGTTTTTATTTCCTGGTGGTCCTTCTTGCCCCCTGCTGCTTGGCTCTGAGTTGGACACTCCTTTCACCAAGGTTTAGGATCCTTCTTCTCCAAAACTTTACCCCAGCATATGGACCTAAATCCTAATTCTTCCAGAGTGGTCAAAACCTGGCAACACTCAGTCTCATTTTTGCTTCCATGGTTGATTTTCTACTTTCTAAGGGCTGTAATCAATGACACCTTTCCAGAAGAAATCCCTGCTCACCTTGCCATTTTTCATCTTTTTGGTGTTTTTTTCCTCTGGATTTTTGAACTTTGCTTTCTCAAATTGTTTAAAAAGAAACGTTTCATGATGGGAAACAACAAAGAGCTGGACAAAAGCCTCTTCCACCTAGTGAACTGTGAAATGCAGTTTGCAGATGGAGCCTCCCCTTTGGTCTGTGTTGGATAAGCTGAAGCCTTTGTGGGGGGCTGCTTAAAGGGTGGAGTTTGAACTTCCAGAATTTGGACCGGACGGGATTTTCTGCCCTGCTGCATCTCCTGTGAGTGGCCACGGGGAAGGATCCAGGCTCCTTGGCATTGCCACCAGCCATGACAAGGCCCAAGGACACGAGAGTCCTGTCCCAAGCTCTGACACAACGTGGGCTTTGCACACCCGTTCTGTGCTCAGAGACAAGGCCCAGCCCAGCTCAGCTGGCTCATCCCAGCCTTGTCTGTTCTCCCCAGCCAAGGAAATTCCCTGTGGATGGATCCGTGCTCGGGAGGCCGCGCTGAGGCCGAGCTCTGTCCCCGCAGGCCCGGCTGGACCTCGCCAGTCGGGATTTTTGTGGGATTTCTGTGGGATTTCGGGCTGCTTTGAGGTTGTGTGGCAGGACCTGCAGGGCGTGGAGGGACAAGAACACCACGAGGGACCCCTCAGTGTCCCCGGCTGCCACCGCAGAGCACAGGGCTGTCCCCACAGCCAGCACCCAGCCCTGGCCTCGCCGTGTCCTTCCCTGCCCCTTCTCCTCCTTCTTCAAGTTGATCCCAAGTTTATTTTGGAGCTGGATCAGCCTCCCCTAGGCCGGGCCCGTGGCTGCCTCCTGGCGAAGTGGCTCTCTTAGGGGCAGCCTTTATCTCTTTGAAGATTAGGGGGCTTTAACATGTCTTTAAAGTGAATTTCATCCCCCCCCCACCACTCCTCTGTTTTATTATGATAATTGATGACCAGCAAACTTTTCTTTTCCTTTATCTCTTAAATATGTTTCTTTACCCTTAAAAATGCAATATTTCTTTTAACTGGGAATATGGATGGGTCTGTGTGGAGCGGGGCTGCCTTGGAATCATCTGTCAATTTGATCGTGTAAAGCCTGTTTTCAGCTGGCATCCAGTGCAGATTTCAAAGCTGTGACTCACCCCTTCTTTGCAGAGTTAGGAGTTTAAAAAAAAAAAAAAGTAATAAAAAAAATTAGAAATTAACATTTTCCAAGTGGTCAATTACTGAGTTTTATTTTTGAGCCTCTGTATCAGGGAGTTTTGGGTGTGTGAGCTCAGGAAGGATTAAAAGCACTAAAAGATTTCAGTAGCAAGGGCTCCAAAATGAATGGTTGGCGTTGGAAAGAGGAGGTTGGAGGAAATACAATTATTGTAAATGAAAGGCAAAAATTCAAAGCTTTTAAATAAAGGATGAGGCAGGAAAGGGGAAGTCACAGAATAATTTAATATATAGTCAAAACATTTTATTTGAGTATAATGTAGATAAACTCATATAGTAAATGCTTGGAACTGAAACTGCCTTTTCCCTCCCTGCATAGCTGTATAAATAACAAAATAAATCCATATCTAATGCATAAATATAAAACTATAAATCTAAATAACAAAAATAAGCCCACTCTCAGACACAAAGGATGTGTTAACCTGGAGCCCAGATATTTACTCTGAAAATGTGAATATGCATTTTTTTAAAAGCAAATTTTCCCCCCAGTTTATATCAGTTGACCTAAAATTCCATTTTCATCTGTGTGATCCCAGCTCCACTGGGAACCAGTTTGTGTTTGCTGGGCCTGACACCCCAGCCCGGGGTAGCCCAGGGCTCTGCAGGCTCCCGGGAGGTGACAGTGGCTTCATGCTCCTGCCACCAGTGGCTTCTGTGCCAGAATTCCAGGATTTCCCCAAGCCAAGTCTCCAAAAGGTGCCAGGAGAGAGGGTGAGCAGCAGCTCGGGGTCTCCTGGCTTGTCAGAGATTTTTGTGACACCTCATCCTGGGCAGCTTAAATCCAGTGTGGGGAAAGGAGGCACTAAAGGGAGCATTTGTAAAGCCTGAGGAGCACCGGTGCTGGCTCTGGGGCAGGAAGATTCCAGCAGCAGGGATGATTCCTAAGGGCTCAGGGCTTGGCGTGCTGGGGGTGGCAGTGCCAGTTTCCAGTCCCTTATTCCAGAATATCCCACTCCAAGATGGGGTGAGCCCAGCTCCCTGCAGGCGTTGGGAGGTGGAGATGGGGTGAATCCCGTGGATGTTTGTGTTTGGAAGCTCCCACTGGGATCACCCGGCACTGGGAGCACTTGGGACCCACCCAGGCAGAGTCACCTCATGGTTAAACCACGGAACCACAGAATTGTTTGGATTTAAAGGGGCTTTAAAAACCATCTCGTTCCACCCCTTGCCGTGGCAGAGACACCTTCCACTAGCCCAGCCTGCTCCAAGCCACATCCAAGCTTTGGGCTCTTCCAAGGATGGGACAAACCACCTCTAACACCTCCAAAGACCCCAGAAACACCGTGGGGGTCAGGAGGTGGGTGGGATGCAGAAGCTCTCAGAGCACAAATTAGGAGTTTTTAACCCCAAATTTGCAAGCAGCTGCTGATGGGAAGCCCTTCATGATGCCAAGAAGAGCTGGTATTGGAGAGTTGCTCAATCTCTGCAGTCAAGAGTGAGAGGGATGTGAAATGCAAATTCACAGGTGTCCACTCTTAGGGACTGTACCATTCCTTGCACCAGGCAGTGTCTGGAATTATTCCTTTCTGCAAGCACCGATGTTTTCCCAAGTGTTTTACAGGTTGGCACCTCCATCCTCTCTTCTGGAGCCGTGTGGGGAGAGCTCCTGCCCAGCTCTGCCGGCTCCTCAGCCCACTGTGACCACCTGAAATGAGCCACACTCACCTTTCCTTTGCCATTTCAATGCCAAAGGCTGTCTGCTCAAAAATTCACACCAAGCTCCACTCAGAAGTGGCTTCAACGTTTTCTGAGCCTCTCAAGACCAAGAGCTGGTCACCAGAAATGTGCCTGGGGTTCTTACACCCTCTGAATGCACCCTAGTCCTGCTGAGAGCTTGAAATAAATATTTTTCAAAATGTGGTTCACCGTGGCTGGCAAACCCAAAGTGAAGAAGAAGATGAGATGGGGAGTGAACGTTGGAAGGAGATGGTGGGGTGGACAGACAGGAAGGAGAGCAGAACTACCAGACTGAGCCCAGAACACCCCAGAGTTTGGGTCTAGGAACAGGATCTTTGCGGTGACTCTGGGCTCTCTGACTGCTGCTGGTACTGACGTGCTCCTGCACACACCCATCTCCTCCTGGGAAAGGTGGTGGAGATGGAAGGAGGCAGCGTGAAACGCAGAGCCTGAGTCAGAGCTGGGGAGAAGCTCTGCTGAAATCCCCCCTGACCAGTGAGGCACCCCTTGCTCTCGGGGGGCTTTGGGGGGCACCTCCAGCAGTAGCAGCTGGCTCGGGCTGGGTCTGAGCCTGTGGAATTAGGGATGAAAAGCTGCATTACAGGTCCAGGGAGCCCACCCAGGGCCCTCCAGCCGGCGGAGTGCCAGGATGAGGATGGATCCAAGGGCCAGTGAAAGCCCCATCCAGCGTATATTTGGTTTGTCTTGTGTGACACAGAGAACCTGAGTTATTATTTGATCCTGCTCTGAGTAATAACCAGATAAATGGGCCTGCAGATTTCCAAATAAACAGTTTAATAAATGAGGGGGGAATTAAAGGAGAGCTGCTCCCCCCCTCTCCCCTGCTGCCAATATTAATGTTCAAATGAAGGCGGGCAGTGTCTAACAGAGCCCCTGTACTGTAAATACATTTCTTGCACTGTCACATATAAACACAGCAGAGACGGAGATCAAAAGGTCTCGCTGTGCCGAGCAGAGCCGTGTGATGAAGTGAACATGTTGCTTTGTGCCTGGGGCGGGGTGATGGGACGCCTGAGAATAACAGACTGCCTGGAGACGGAGCAGCCCAGAAGGCCTGGGGGGCCTCAAAGGGGAAAAAAAAAAAAATCCCCACTAGCAGCAGGAAAAATAAATAATTCCGTTATCTCTGATGAATTTCTGCCTTTGATCTGGCTTTTCCTCTCCCTCGCGCTGCCTTTTCGTTCCCTCTTCTCCCCCTTGCTCGCAGCCCCCCCACCCCTCCCCAGCTCCCCCTCGGACACTTCTTTCCCCCCTTCCCTTCCCCTCTCGGTTTGATTTATCCCACGGCCGGCTCGGGGAGCCTGATGGGCGCTGATGGATGGGCAGAGCTGCCTGCCCAGCCCTGCCCCCGGCGTCTGCCAGGACATCCCGGGCTTCCTTTCATTCCTGGGATCCCGGAGAGCACGGCGTTTGCTCCGGGAAGAAGATGCTTTTGTGCCTTTCCCAAAGCCTTCCCCACGCCGGGGTTATTCAGCTTAGCCCTGACAGCTGCTAAATAATTGGGTGTTTCTTCCACGGCCACATGGGTGCCTCTGATATTTCCCTGCAGCACTGCCAGCAGAAAGTGAATAAAGGTGGGGTCTGGGAGCGGCAGAGCGGGGTTGGGATGGTGGAAGAGCCTCCTGAGGGGATGGACGGGGAGCAGGGATGGGATGTGCTGGGACTCACCTCCTCAGGGATGATCCTTGCAAGGAGAGGACAGAGGAGCAGCACCACAATATTGCTTGTCTGCACCTTAGGCTCAGCTCAGCTCTGAAATTCAGGTCCTAGGAAGGCCCAAATTGTGGGAAAAGTCAGCAAAAGGGAATGACTCAGGGAGCTCTCAGTGTCCAGGTGGAGATGTCTTTTAAAAACCTGAATTTTTGTCTCTCCGTGCTTGATAATCCATCAAAACCACTCCATGGGCCTGCTGCAAACCCCCACCCTTCCTCTGCAGCTACAAAGGCAACCAAATTGTGTGGCTCAGGCTGGAGGAAGCTCTCAGGAGATGTGCCAACCCCCCAGACACATCCCTGCTGCTCCATGCTCTGTCCCACCCCTGCCCTGGCACCCCACAAACCCCTGGGTTGATGCAGCCCCTGTTTCCTACAGCTCAAAGCCAAAATTCTCACAGTGCCTTGACCACTGGGTTGACAAAAGATCCACTAAAAAAAAGCCTTGCAGCTCTGCTTTGATACCCTCCCAGGCCAGCTGGTTAAAACTTCTTCTTCTACATCACATTGAATAACAATTTTCCTAAAAATCCCTGTAAAATTCAGGACATTTCTAATTCAAGCCCACAGATCCGGCCCAGCTTGGTCAGATGTTCCCCCTCTTTTTATTTCTTTCCTGATTTCTTTCCTGATTTTCCTGATTTTTTTATTTCTTTTCCCCCTCTTTTTATTTCATTCCTGATTTTCCATCCTCTGGAGATGTCACAGCAATGGCAATCTCTCCTTTGGGCTCTTTGGCCATAAATGAACTCATCCTTTTTCCAGAAGAGGATAACTTAAAAATTGATGTTCCATCTTTGGTGATTTGCCTTTTTAGGTGTTTACATGGATACAGAGTTCACTCATCCACTCCCTTTTGCAAAATCCTCTGTCCTCTGATCCTTTTTTTTATGCAATTTCCTATTTTCGCCACCTATGAAGTTTTTGCATGGAAGAATTTTAAGGATTTTTGTACAGTCGGTGTGCTCATGGAACCTGCTGGCAGTGAAATCCCCCTAGACTTCTTATCCTCACCAAAAACTGCCTAACCCTTGAAAATTGCTACCTAACCAATGTTATAAAACCCTAAAATCAGCCTCACTGATCCTGCTAAGCACTGTGCAGGGCATTCCTGCTCTTAACTCTGCCAGCAAGGGTGAAGAACTGACAGCAAAAATCACAAGGAGAAGAAATAACCCCGATAAGAGCCCAGAGCAGGTTGGAAGCAGAGCTGGGAGGAGAAACTGAGCCTCTCCGAGTATTTTTTGTGGAGCTGCAAGGTGAACAGTAGCAATTCCAGTGCAGGGAAGGTCACATCCAGCCCCTGGAATCATCCAGATGTGCTTTGAAGACATCCAGAGATGGCAAATCCATCACTTCCCATGGAGAGCTGTGCCAGCGTTAATCACCCTCACTTAAACATGCAGGCCTTGGAATTTGCAGGGCTGCAGCTTTTGATTTCAGTTTTCCTTGCAGAAGCACAGAACCTTCCTGGTCTGACACCCTGAGCAAGGGCTTGGAGAGCTTTTCTGGGCTGCTTATCTTGGATGCTTGATTCATTCACTTTTTTCCTACAGCTCAATGCAAAACTCTGTCCTCTCATCATGACCTCCTTTTATTAATAAGGAATAAAGAATTGTCATTCTAATTTAAATAAACATATATATTTCCTTGCCCATTAATAGGAATTTTGGCATTAAAACAAAAAAACTTCTGATTTAAACAGATTTTCCCCACCACTGCATTTCCCTAAAATGATCATTTGCAAAAAAACACCCAACAATCAACCACCAGGGAGGTGCCCTCTGTGTTTCTGTGGCATCATTTTGGTTCTTTGGGTTTCACTTGTCCATGTTTCCATGGTAAAGACAACATCATTTAGGGAAAATACTTTTTAAAGGTAATTTTATTTCCAGCCATGCACCACACACCACCTGTGGGACTCCACACACTGGAGAGACACAAGGAAGTTGATCTCCACTCTGATTTTAACACAGAATGGTGAGCACGGCTGGTAAAACACCCAGGAGGGAAGGAGAGGGGATTAATTAGCTGGACAGGCAGCCAGTAATTAGAGAAAGGGCAGGGTGTAAATCCTATACAAAGCCCTGGGGTGTAAATCCTGTATAAAGCCCTGGCACTGCAGCAGCTGCTGAAATGTTGGGTGCTGGCAAGGTGAGCGGTCCCTGGGGTAGGTGGAATTCTCTCCCACGGAAAGGAGGGGTGGGAAGCTGCTGTTTGCTTGTTTGTGTTATTTTTTGGGGTAGAAATGTCCTGATCTGGGTGCTGCTGGTGTTTGGGGAGCAGCATTGAGAGGGAAGCCCTGCAGGTGTGGCTGCAGGAAATGCTCTGGGGCATGCCAAGGGACGGAGTTAAGTCATTCCCTGTCCCATTGAGTTGATTCCATTGAGTCCCTTCCTCAGGCAGAGGCTGCTTTGTGCTTTTCCAAAGTTCCTGTTCCAGCTGGGGCAGGAGCTAACACATGAAACCAGCTGGATAATCCCTAAAAATCCTGAGAGCCTCTGGCTTGGGGCTTGGCTGGCTCCAGAACTGCAAGTAGGAAGGCAGCATGGATGGGGTGGGTCTAGTTTTGGGGTATTTGTTTTCTTGTTCTCCTAAATTAAGGTGGAGAAGCAGGTCCCAGGGGTGGGTGAGGCCTCTGCCCCAGGGGCCTTCACTAAGCAGAGGCTCAGCTGAGTCTGGTGTGTCCCTGAGCCCGGCTGGGGACAAGGGTGACAGACACCACGGTGAAGGTTTATACCTTCCCTCCCCACCTTCAGAGGCCGCTTGGTTTTGGGAAAAGCCCTCAAACTCCATGGATGGAGCAGAGCACTCGGGGCAGCAGCAGTGGAAGCCACTGCCTGCTCTATAAAATAAATCCTCTAGCACAGATTTCTTGGGAAGTGACTTAAAACCGGTGAGGTTTTAACTCTAGGAGGTTTTTTTCTGTGCTCTAACTCTCTGAATCTAACTGAGCCTTTGCTGCCCTTAATTTTCAGGCTCCACCCGGCAGATGGAGGCGAAGCTCTGGGAGATGCTGGGGACCAGCTGAGCAGGCTGGAGCTCCCTGCCAGCTGCTGATCACATCTGGAAGGAGCAGCTCGGTGCGCGCTGTGCTCAGTGACTCTCAGAAGGGGAGCGGCCACGCTCGGCCATCGCGCCGGCGCCTTATCTCTGCCCCAAACATCAGAGACCTGATCTTGCTCCTGAGGCCAGGACCTGACAGCCTCGTACATTAGCACTTTTTTAAAGTGGTGTCCACTTTTGAAATAGTACCTGTCCCGAGAGTGGTCACTTCATTTGACAAATGCCAGTGATGACAGCTGGACGTTACAAACTCCAGCGCACACGGAGCTGAGGGGGGAGAGCTCTGCTCCCCTTGGCTGTGGGGAGTTATTTGGATGTGGAGCCCACCCTGAGCCCACAGCCATGGTCCAAGGCCCGTTTGGACCTTGGATATGGGCTGTCCCCACGGGATAGATACCTGGATCCCACCAGCAGCACAGTGCACGGAGCATCATCAAATGGGGCAGCTGAAGGCGGGCAGAGAAGGTAAATGGGGATTTTCCCAAAAGAACAATGGGGTTTTGCCACCCTCTGTCTGCCCAGAGCAAGGAGTGAAGCCAAGCAGAAAACCCACTCATCTCCTCCCTACACAGGAAGGTTTGAGCTGAAAGTTTCTGGATGAGGCTCCAGCTCCAAAGCTGCCCCTGGGTGTGTTTTTCCCTGGAGAGACCTGGCTCTGTTGGCAAGAGGGACTTGCTGGCTCCATGGGGCTGCTGTAGGCACTGTGCTGAAGAGCTGAGGAAGCCTGGGTAAGAGGAAAGAGGGCTGAGAGACCCCAGAGCTGAGCATTCCCTCCCTGCTCTGCTGGGCCTGCCAACAGCCCTTGTGCTGCTGCTGGCCTGTCCAAGTCACCACTAAAAGCTGCACTGAAAGAGCCTGACTGAAGTGACAAATGAAGAAAGCTGGGAAACACCACAATTTGGGCTGCTTGATTAATTTTCTGCCTTTTATTTAAATAGGAGGTTAAACCCATCCCCTCCCTTGGATCGTGGTGCCCTGCTGAGGATTTCTCTGACAGATGCCTGGGGGTGCCGCAGCGATGTTTGCGCTGTGTTTGGTGTGAACGGGCGACTCACAGCCCCTGGCTGAGGGGTGCTGGGACCAGCTGGGGTTTTCTGGCCACTTGCCGGCACTGTGGGATGCCCACCCACTGCTGGAGAAGTGAACTCTCAGCCCTGGAATTCAGAGGGAACAGAGGGAGCACCTGGCTGTCAGCAGTGCTCATTGGGGCCTTCACTCTTTCCTGAGCCTACTGAGCCTCTCCCCAAAGTTTCCCATATTATTCCCATATTCCCAGCAGGATTTCCTAGGGAACAAGATGTGGCTGAGTGTGTGAATGCTGTGCTCTGGGAGCACCAGCCTTGCCCAAAGTCCAGCCTGTCTTGCACTGCTCAGTGGTTTTGGTTCCTCGCTGCCAGCACTGCTGCAGCTCATGGGCAACGCCCAGCTGGGCATTGGGCACCTCAAGGCAGCCAGGCACTCCTCCAAAGCCCCTGAGCATGGAAACATTTTCAGATAGAAGCAGAAAAAATGATTTTTGGGAAACTCAGGCGTAGCTGGACTCTTGCTGAGGGACAGAGGGAAAGGATTTCAGTGCCCTTCAGGCATCTCCTTGGCCACTGTCTCTGCTCTGTGGGTTGATGTTCCTCTCTTCCCTGGCTCTCTGGCTCTCCATAGCTTGGTCCCACACCCTTTCTCCTCTGCCAGCCCTCTCTCCCCTTTAAAAAATGCTCATAAAGAATATCAGAAGCTGAAAGGCATCCACAAGGATCTTCAAGTTCAACTCCCAGCCCTACCCAGGACAGCCCCAACAATCCCCCCCAGGCTGTGCCTGTGGGACAGGGAGGAGCAGCTGCATGGAGAGGTGCTACCCTGAGAAAGGATGGGTGTCTCTGCTCCCAGCTGGCCCAGGAAAGTGCTCCAGGCTCCTCTGTGCCCCTGGCTAATGGGGACTCTCAACAACTTGTCCCAAGCCATCACCTTTTGGGCAATTGTGGGTAGGAGTGGGAACTGGATTAATTAGATGTTTTCTCCAAGCACCAACTCTGTTTTGCAACCATCTCTGCATTTCTTGGTGCCCACCTTCCCATGCAGCTGCCACATCTCCCTCCACCTCCTCGCCTCCACCGAGACCCAAATTACAATGTGAAACCTGAACACTTCTGGACAACTGGCACAGCCCAAGCTGAGCCTGCAATTTCCTGGCTCATAAAAACATGAGCTTCCTTCAGGCCCAGGTCTCTGCCAGGTCACACTGATCCAAGTCCCACACCACCTCCCCAAGGCTTCCCCACCCCCAAAATATTTCGTGACACCAGCTATGAGCTTGATTTTTCTTTTTTTTTTTTTAATTGTTCCATATGTTGGAGACACATGGAAAAATGCATAGGAGAAATCCCTTCAGCCAGGGAGTGAAAAGCCCCCGAGTTTACAGGGTGTTGCAAATAATCCGAGGCAAAACAAATGTTTAAGGCTGCCTCAACTGCCAATTTTGAGTGCATTGTTTTAAATCTGGGAAAACAGGCCAAGGGGCAGTTGTTAATGGGCCAGTAATTTTCTTCTTTTCTAGGCACCCTAGAGCAACAAATATCAAATATTCCTTGGGAAAGGCATCAAGTGTGGGGGCCTTTTTATTGAACATCTCCAAAGCCTTCATTGCCTCACCCTCGGAGCGCTGCTGCTTCCAGCGAGAGCTTTTACAAGCAATAACCTGTTTGGGAAGCAGAGCAGGGAAGCCACACGGCCCAGTTTGCAGCTCATTGTTGGGGCTGGCTTTTACAAGCCACACTGGGGGCTCCCAACAGCTGAGCTTTTCGTAGCCCAGTCCATTAAACACAGCGAGCAGAGCTAAAGAGCGGCAAGGGACGGAGCCCCGGGGATCCTGCTGAGCCAAACCCTCTGCTCCTCTAATAAACTCAGCTGCATCCCTCTCAGAATTCCAGCAGCAAACAGCCTGGGCACAGAGGCTAATGTATCGTTGAAGGGAAGGTCAAGTGTGAAAAGAGCCAGGGTTGGGATTTTTCCTCGGGGTTTGGTTGTTGCTACAAGAGCAGTTGGCCAAAACGCTGTTGGTTCTGATAATGAACCAAGCCGTGTGTGTGTATGACTTTGGGATCCTTGTGGAGGTTTCTCTTTCTGAGATCTTGTGGATGTTATGCTGGTGTGCAGTCCAGGAGACGTGGCAGCACCCAGGGAATGGCTGCAGCTGTGCCAGGGGAGGTTTAAGATGGATTTCAGGAGAAGGTTCTTCCCCCAGAGGGTGCTGGGAACTGCCCTGAGGCTGTCAGAGCTCCAGGAGCCTTTGGACAGCGCTCCCAGGGGCAGGGTGGGATTGTTGAGGTGTCTGTGCAGGGCCAGGAGCTGGATTTGATGACTTTTGGGAGTCCCTTTGCAGTCAGGATATCCTGTGTGCGCTGGGCAATGTCCCCACCCCCAGCTCCCACAGACCCATCTTTCCCTGGCACGGTGGGGCTGTGCTGGCTCCGGGCAGCCAAGAACGCCAACGTTTCCTGGAAGGTGCCTCAAACAAAGCCAACCTGAATGTTGGGGCTCTATTATTTCTCTTTGGGGCTGCAGGAGAAGGCAGGGCTGTTGCCTCCTCACATCAAGTGAGAGACTCTCGCTCCATGGTGTTGTTGGTGCTGTGAGAGAGGGGTACAGGAAAAAGGGGCGAAAAGGGAATTAAGCACTTGGTTTTACAAGGCCCAGCTGCCCCACCGTGTGCCAAGGGCACAGGCACTCCCTGCCTTGTTCACTTGCTGGATTTGCTGGTGTTTTCCCAAGAACAGCCACCCAGAGCACTGAAACTCTTCCCTCAGCCCCAGCCCTTCCCCTCTCAGGCAGCAGCAGCATGGAAATCCTGGGCTTGGAGATCACCTGCCTGGGACAAAACAAACATGGACTTAGTGAAGGGCAGGAAAAACAAACTAACCACTGCTTTTCACATTAAATTTGGCCTGGCTGAACTCTCTGGTGTCCTTCCTCTGCAGGGGCTGCCCTTGGTTCTCAGCTGCTGTCACTTGAGCTGAACATCTTTGTGTCATCTGAAGAGGACCTGTGTCTTCCTGTCCTTTCCCCAGGGCTTTCAGTGTTTCACTTGGAGGCTTTTACCTGTTGGCAGCTCCTTTTTCTCCCTGCCAAGGCTGGGGGAGGGAAAGGAGTTGTTAGATAGTGCCCAGGGTCTGTGGGTTAACACCAAGGTTGGAGTTTTCATTGGTGTTTTTAGTTGGAAAAAACAGAGATCTGACAATCTGGGTACGCTGTGGGAGCTCCAGGCTGTAGCATATTGCTGGAGAAAAGTAAATTTCTGCTTGAACCCAAACTGTTCACCTCTAGTGTTTGCAGAATTGTCCTGTCATTTGTCTGCTCTGGAGCAATCTTGTCATTTAATTTTTTTTATCTTTGATTTTGAGGTTTTTGTTTAAATAAATTTAATTACTTTGGAACAAAATATCTTGAGTCTGTGCTTTAAATAAACTTCCGATTTATTTACTTGCAAGCCCAGGGTGGTTTGGTGTAAATTGTGATAATTCCACTCAACCCCTCCCTGTGATAATTCAGCTGCACATTTTCCTGTACAGGTACTTGCTATTGTCCCATCCCTGGAAGTGTCCAAAGCCAGGTTGGACAGGGCTTGGAGAAACCTGGGATAGTGCAAGGTGTCCCTGCCCATGGCAGGGGTTGGAATGAGACTTTAAAGGTCCCTTCCAACCCAAACCAATCCATGACTCTATTGCACTCTTGAGGTAGAAAGCTTAGAATTATGAGTCTGAAAACCAACTTATTTTTTATCTAAAGAGTCTGGGTTGCAGTTCTCCGTGCAAATGAAAATTTAAGGAGGAATAACTCCCCTTCATTACGGGGTTCAGGACTGGGCTGTGCCGAGCATCCCGCGGTCCAGCGCTGGTCACTGAGGGATGCTGCAGCCAGGGGGTTGCCATGGAGACGGGACAACAGCGAGCCTGGGATGCGATTTGGTCCGCACCGATGTGGCCGGGGACCCGTCGGGGCGCTGCCCCAGCCCCTCTGGAGCGGGGCTCTCGGGGCGAAGGGGCCGGGTGACACCTTGTGGTGGCGGCTCCTCTCCGGGGCTGTGCGGTCAGAGCGGAGCCTGCTGGGCCCTTCCATCCCAACCCAAACCCCGGAGTCCGGGATAGGGAGACGTTCCCGGGGAGTTTTCCTGCCCGAAGCGCCTGCACAGCTCGGGCTCAGCCGCGGTGGGGGGATGCAGCTAAGCCAGGAAGCCCCGGTGTCCTGCAGGAGGCTAAAAGCCTTTTCCCCCTTTGTGCCAATCAGGATCTGTGCCAGGGAGTGAAAATTTCAGCCACCCTGAGCAGCATGGCCGTGGATGGATTTTCCTGGGGTCCTGCCTTGCTGGGAACACGGGGTGCTCAGTTTGGCCCATCCTGTTCCTACACGGGGGATTCTGGGATCCAGTGTGAACTCACTGCTGCGGGATGCCAGGGAAGCCAGGAATATCAGGCTCTGGAAACCCTCAGGAGGCAGAGGTCTGTCTGTCAGGGGATGTTAAACACCAGGGCTTGGAGATAACAGGGATGAGCTGGCCCTGGATCACCGGCAGCTGAGGCTGCTGTAACTCCATGCATGTGTGAACTCCATGCAATAACTCCATGTATGTGTTAACTCCATGCATAACTCCATGCAATAACTCCATGCATGTGTTAACTCCATGCATAACTCCATGCAATAACTCCATGTATGTGTTAACTCCATGCATAACTCCATGCAATAACTCTGTGTATGTGTTAACTCCATGCATAACTCCATGCAATAACTCCATGTATGTGATAACTCCATGCAATAACTCTGTGCATGTGTTAACTCCATGCATAACTCCATGCAATAACTCTGTGCATGTGTTAACTCCATGCATAACTCCATGCAATAACTCTGTGTATGTGTTAACTCCATGCATAACTCCATGCAATAACTCCATGTATGTGTTAACTCCATGCATAACTCCATGCAATAACTCTGTGCATGTGTTGCTTCCTTGCCCGAGGGCCTGATGCTGGCTGCTGTGAGGAGGGTGCTGAGTTCTCTGCGTGTCCACACTGGCCCCTTGCTGCTGGTTTTTATGGGTTTTGTGGCTTTTGGGAATCTGTTTCACTCTCAGATATTGAGATAAAACATTAGAGCTCTGAAAATTCCTCAAAGTGCAGGCGATTCCCTTCCCTGTGCTCCAGCACGGAGAGGAGGGACAAGCATCCTGCTTTCCTGGGAAATGGGGAGCTTTGGGAGTGTATGGCTCTTTGGGGTTCTTGTCCTGTGCAGGAAAGGGTTCATCCCTGGCTGGGATTGGGATTTTCTCATTCCCCTTGAGTGTGGTTTGGCTCCTGGCGCCCAGCACCCTCCTGCCACTGTCCTGGTCCCTATGAGTGACAGGGACCTGCCTCCTCTGGGATGCTGAGGGAGCAACCAGCAATTCCTGGTGTGTCCATCCCTCCAGCTGCAGAGAATTCCAGCAGCAATCAAGGAACAAAGAGGCCCAGGGGGGTTCGGTGCCTAGAGGTCACAGGGCTCCTGCTCTTTGGCTCGGACATCCCTTCCCTGGCTGCCAGCAGCTCCCTCCTCTGCTCTGTGTGTGAGTTTGGTGGCATAAGATCCCCCGGTTTGAGTCTCTTTTTGGGGTGGGACCTTCTTGGTTCGCCCAGCTCCGGGTGGGAGCAGGACTTGGAGTGCATCTGGAATTTTGTATTCGATGGGGGGCTGCAGCTGTAGGTACTTCAGTGATGAATTAATCAAGTGGATTTTGTAGTGCTGGAGGGAAGGAGATATGGAGTGAGACCCCACTTTGGGGGCTGTGGTTCTCCTTGCCCTCATGAACCCCTGGTGGGGGGCATGTTGTCCCCACAGAGGCTTTTGAGAGCTCCTCTCTGGGCAGCTGAGTTGATGGGCAGTTAATGATTCGAGAAGGATGGAAAGGTTTAACTCTACCCTGCCTCAGCCACCATTTTTCTGGTCGGGTGGGCAGGAGGCTTAAAATGCCACTTTGGCTGGCAGAGAGATGGGGGCCAGAGGAAGGGCAAGGAAAAAAGCTTTTACTTCCAAAAATAACTCTGGAACAAAACGAAGAGGGCGGAGGGCAAGCAGGGAAACGGAGAAGTGCCTTCTCCAGGGACCAGCCCTGGAGTTCTCATCCTCTGAGTGGGAAGGCTTGGCTGTGTTAAAGGCAGTCCCAGCTGCAGAGCTAAAACAGGCACATGTGAGAGCAGCAGGGGACGGTGGCACAGGGCACCCTGCTGCCCTTCCTCCACTCGATGCTCCAAGCTGAGCATCCTCCCAACAAACTCTTCTTTACCAGCTGGCCAGGGCTGGGACACGGCTATGGCACCTGTCCTTGCCTTGTCTCTGGTGGTGCTGCAGCTGCTTCCCACCCCCAGCCTGCTGTGGCTCTGGCACGGGGCAGGAGAGGGGACTGAGGGGCTCTCGTGGTTCCCCACCCGTGGGTGTCTGTCCTGGAGATGAAGGATGGCGTTCCCGAGGCTGGGAAGGGCTGTGGTGCTCACCAGGCTCGGCCTGCAGGGAGGGGAGCTCAGCAGAGAGGGAGGAAGGGTCGGGCTCTGCTGGGCACAGAGCCAAGCAGAGCTGGGGACATCTGAGGGCTGGGGACACGTGAGGGCTGGGGACAGCCTCTGCAGCCCCCTCACAGGGTTTGATTGGGGTTTGATTTGGACAGAGTGGGATGCCTCGTGGGGAGCTCTGGCTGGAAGTGTTGCAGGTGGGACAGGAGGAACCTGCTGCTTTGTTGGCTTTTTTTTTTTCTTGTCTCACCCCACTTGATCTAAACTCCCATTTCCCTGAATTATCAGGAACTCAGAGCTTCCTTGAAGAATCTGTTCCCTCCAGATCTGAATCCTGCTAGATCCCTCCTGTCACAGGGAGCAATCCCTGACCCATGAGACCCAGGAGCTGGCAGCTTTTGAGCACCAGGACTCCGGGGAAAATGGAAAAAAACTCCAAAATGGCAAAAAAATCAGAACAACAACCCAAAGGGGATCTCCTGGCCAAGAGCAGCATCCCTGCAGGGCACTGAGGCCTGGTGAGCACAGGGGCTGTCCTTGCTCCCCGGACCCTGCTCCATGAGTGTCCTTGCCTGTATGTCCCAGTGCCTGATGCTGCCAAAGACCCTTCTCTGTGCACAGAGCCCTCCCACCAAAACTGGGATTTTCAGAGAAGGTGCAGGGGGTACTTCTCAGAGCAAACATTGAATTGTCAGTGGTGGCCAGGAAATGCTGCCATTCCTTCCCTTCCCAGAGCTGGGAGATGATAAACACCGGGGGCTGCCTCCATTCAGCTGTGATCCATCAAGGAGGGGGGGCCTGGCCCCAGAGAGGGGGTGAGGGGAGGTCAGTGATTGTGTAAACAGGCACTTTAGAGTTCACCCCGAGCTGGTATTACTGTAATTCATTAGAGGTGTCAGCCTGCTTTGTAGTTCCTTGCTTGGAGAGCCCCTTGCCTGGCAGTTTCCAGCATCCAGCCTTGCCAGCAGAAAAATAAACCTTTGCAGGAGGCAGAGTTGCAGTTGCAGCACCACCCTTTAATAAAATAAAATAAAATCAAAATTAAAAAGTGAGCTTTGGTGTCTCTGCTCATTTCCTGGCCAGGCTTTACTGCAGTCACAGAGGCTCCTCCTGCAGTGGGGGATCTGGGCTTGGGGAAGGCTCTTTGCTCCTGCCAAACACATGGAAGTGAGGTGCAACGTGGTGCCTGACCACTGCTGGAATGAAGGGATTTGTTTAGGGAAAACAGCACGAGGGCACAGAGCACACTGTGCTCTCCCACAGCCAGCGTTTGCTTCAAGGAATTCCAAACCTTTTCTAGGCAGGACCTGGGGGACCACAGGAGCATCTCCCTGTGGGCTGACCCACCTGTGTGGGGCATCCTTGCCACCTGGGAGCACCAAACCTCACCAAATCAGCTCTTTGCTCTGCCCAGGGCAGCGTGGGGAGGCTCCTCTGCAGCCCCAGCTGGGTGCTGGGCTTGGCAGGGAGCTGGGTGCCACTTGTCAGCACCTGGGGATGGAGCAGGGCTGTGCAGGGAGTCTGCCAAGCCCCGGGGGACGAGGAGGAGGAGGAGGAGGAGGAAGAGGGCTGGAGCTCTCCCCGCTGCTGGAACAGCTTGTTCTGCTGCAACGCTTCACCCAACACAAAAGGACACTGCAGTTCCCCCTCGCAGCGGTGAGGAAGCCCAGCACGGGATATAAAGTACCAGAGGTGTCCAGGAGAGGCTCTCGTGGAGGCTGCAAACCCTGGGGAGGGTGGGACCCTGCAGGGGCAGCCCCACCAGCTCAGGTGGGCGCTCTGGCGTGGGGGTGCTGATGCTGAAGACAAAGGGAAAGAGAGGGAGAAAAGTGATGTTCCACTCTGCCCAGAGGGTAAAAAGAGCTCCCCTTCCCACCAAAATATCCCTGCAGGTGTGGTTGGTGGAGCAGAGGAAGGGCTGTGCAGGTGGAGGGGTTGGCTGGCTGCTCCTCCCTGGGTCCTGCAGCTGTGCCCAGGCTCCCCAGGAAGGATTACAGCCCCAGCTGCGTGCTGGCAGGAGAGGAGCTGAACACTGGGAGTCCTCTGTGGCTCCTGCTGGGCTCTCCGGCTCGGAGGGTGTCACTGTGTGGATCCTGGTCAAGTCCAAGGTCACCTCCCAGTGCTGCTGCAAAGATCTGAGTGGAACAGGCGAAAAAATGCAGAGAACTCAGCTCTGTTTGCAAACGTGGGGGCCTGGAGAATCCCTCTGCAGAGCTGGACTTCATCATCATCCTCCAGGTGACACAGCAGCCTCAGGTTTGCACCTTTTCAGGCACTAATGAGCTGCACTAATGAAGGTTTCTTCTCCTAAGGGAGAAGAAATTTGTGCTAAGGGAGATGCAGCATGGTGCCTGACCACGCTGGTCTGGCCTAAGAGAACAGAGCACCTCCACTGCTGAAATTCCACAAGTGGCTTGGTTGAAAGCTGGATTTGATAATCTTGGAGGCTTTTTCCCACCTTAATAATTCCATATTTCCAAACAAATGACTATTTAGCCAGATGACAATATCCATTTCTCCCCTATCTGCCTCCTAAATGCCACAATCTGCCCCAATCCCATCTCTCCACTCTCCCAGCTCACTGCTGTGGTATCAGAGTGCTGCATTCCCAAATAAATCCAACCTCTCCACCCTGCTGCCAGGGAGTGCGTGTGAAACATTCTGAGATGGACCCATTCCTGATGCCTTGGAGCTGCAAGCAGAAACGTGGCAGCTCCCAGCTCTGTAATTGCTAATAAACCATCTGGCCTGGCTTGTTTTAATTGTGTGCTGCTCCCACAGAGGGTCACCAAGGAGAGAGGGTGCCCTACATTCCCCCACGTGCCATTTCCCCAGGGATAATTGTTCCGTGCAGGGATCCCAGCAGCAGGGCCTTTGATTCCTGGCCAGGGCAGGTGCTTCCAATATTCCCTGCCCACCTCTCCAAGAGGGAAAAGCGTTTGTGAGCTGCAGCTGGTGGAGGAGGGAGTTCAGCCGGGGTAGGTGGCAAGTCCTTGGCGGGGGCTGCCCCTGGCCTCGTGTCACAGCTGTCCCCTGTCACATCGGGCCCTTCCCGTGCTGCTGTCACCGAGTGTGGCCCTCCCGAGGTGTGAGCGGCGGCCTGTCACCCTGTGCTGCCTCAGAGCAGTGCCAGTGCTGTCACCTCCCCTCCCCTGCCACAGCTGTCTGTCCCTCACTGCTGCCTCCCCAAAATCCCCCTCCATCCGTGCCTGGTGTGGGATGGGGATGGGATGGGAAGGGGATGGGATGGGATGGGATGGGATGGGATGGGATGGGATGGGATGGGATGGGATGGGAAGGGATGGGAAGGGGATGGGATGGAGCAGCTGCATCCCTGTGCTAAGGGTTGGTTTCACAGCTTGGGAAGCCTCTGGCCACTTCCATAACCCCCACAAAAGTGAGGGTCCTTGGGTTGTCCTTAGTGCTGGAGCACAAATAGTCCAGGTGTGGCAAGGGGAGGCTGTGGTGGCACCCTGGCTGTGTCAGCAGGCTTTTCTCTGTGCCTCAGTTTCCTTCCCTGCTCTTTGGTGCAGGACGTGGCTGCAGTGGGGGCTGTGGATCATGGTTTGTGGGGGATATTTTGGCAGGTGAACCCTCTGAGCTGGGACTTTTATGATGTGACTCTGTCTGTGGGGACATGGCANTGTCACCCTGTGCTGCCTCAGAGCAGTGCCAGTGCTGTCACCTCCCCTCCCCTGCCACAGCTGTCTGTCCCTCACTGCTGCCTCCCCAAAATCCCCCTCCATCCGTGCCTGGTGTGGGATGGGGATGGGATGGGAAGGGGATGGGATGGGATGGGATGGGATGGGATGGGATGGGATGGGA